>CM028359.1:29104275-29563415 GCA_016618105.1 Dendrobium huoshanense | reverse complement strand
GATTTGAGTTGGACTACCGTGGACACTGAATTTGAACTATACAACATCAAGGAGAACACGAACTTGACTTGAATCATATGAGGAAGACTTGCAAGCTTGAACATTGACTTCTATGAACTGAACTAGAAGTTGTAACTACAAGGAGCTTGAACTCAAAAGAAGTTCAAATTGAATTCTAAATGAATTTGAATGTGAATGAAACAAATGACAACAGAAGAACTATACTTGAACTCAATCATAAAAATACAAGTGCTAAATTCTAAATTATTTGATTGAGAACTAATAATCATAAGTGGCAAGAGCCATGAGCTAAGCTATGAAATGTCGAACCTCATTCGCAATATACAAAGGTAAAATGGGGTCATGATTCTCAAATGCATTAAATTATGCATGATTCTCAAATATATGAAATGATTCATCCATGGATAGTAGAATGAAATTCTCATGAAAAATATTAGAGATCTAGCAATATCTCTATAATGAGTATGTGAACATAGAAGCCTACAATGGTTGTTCATATCACCTGTGTTAATATCGTGGAAAGCGTACATTCTCATTCCCTACAAGCACAAAGGAAATGATCATCGCAACATCCTAGTAGTCAACATCAAATAGCTAGTGAAGGGAGAATGAAAATCCCTTACAAACAACTATGGGATACTTGTGATCATTCATGAATGATAATGGCATGCTTGAAGACAATACAAATAGAACTGGCAATCCACTCATAAGTAACACCGATTGAAATAATGTATAAGTGATAAGTTCTATACAAACATAGCCATACACTCGTATATTCGACAGATTGTTCCACAAGGTGGTGATGAAAGCCATGTAAATCAAGGGAAGATATATATGATGCAATATACAATGAAAAGTGCTTTTATAGATTATAGAAATATATATGCAGTAGGTATAATATCCTCATATAGTCAACACCAATCAGCGTGCATGGAAGGGTTGGTGACAGATGCATACTCCTATAAACTACTGTAGAAGACCCATAGTGTACCCAATATAATGTTCACAAGCAAAGTGCCAAAGAGTTACAATAAATGTAAACACCTACGGATCCAAGGCAGGAGATTAGTTAGTGCACTATGACCCGCCTACAAAAATCAACTAATAGTGCACGACAGTCTACCTGTACGAAGCAGCGAACAACTTAATTCAAAAGCTGCTACGCCACGCCACCGGATCTGTAATATCCGTAAAAGCAGGCAGAAGGCGTCTATTCCAAGAATACCCCCGCACGTGCATAATAGTTTGTATACACATAGGCACACTAAAAGGGGTAAAAGTAATCAAGAGCCCGAATGGGCTCCGGCGAATGTGTTATTGGTACACACGTGATGTCTTGGGATGCTGCGCGGGTTGACAAGTGAATTCAAGTTCGAAACCGATCCTTCTATACGGATCAATAGAAGTCGACAGGGTTCGAACCAATAAACAAATATACGATTATGACGACCGTCATATTTGTCTTAATACATTCATATTAGGCCTTTAAGGCCTATAACAATATGAATTCACTAATAAGGGAAAAAAGCCTACGAAACCCGATCCTCTGTCGACAGTTCGATATAGTTGACAAGGTTCAATCCATAAAGAGAAATGACCCCGAACACCCCGATGATAGTCGTGTTGAATGCAGATCTCAACCGAAGGGGTTCACATATATTTTCAAATGCCACCCAAATACTCCAAAAATTGTTCCAAATTCCAGATATTTAAATCTGAAATCAATCCATCAACACACTTAAAGTAAAGCCCATCCACCCTCCACAATAGTTTGCGAGGTGGACAAATTCAAATATAACTTCAGCTCACAAAGAGCCAAATGCCTAGTCAAAAATATCACTATGATCCATTCTCAACCAATCTCCTGCTAATAAGGACGTTGTACGTGTCCTCTAACCGGCGGTTTGCCACCAAATGGCACCACAGGATAAACGATTATGACCCGGGGCTCTCTGAACCAAGTGGTTTTGCTGCCAAATAGCACCACGCAATACCGGTTATGGCCAACGCCATTACGTTCCTTATTGGCATCAAATCCTTGAGATATGAATCAATAGGATATGATCGATAGGGCACAAAGCCCTCTGTAAGCTAAGGTGAATTCAAATTTGTCCCCTTAGACAAACATTCAACCCAGGTCTACAAGGTCCCCTTGGACGAAGCAACCCATGGCTGCCGACAATGATCCTTCTGTTAGGTTGGGTTGACTACCTCCTCTGACTAAGTAGACAAGGGACCACGATGGCCCGGGACGACGGAACCATGGGATCTTGATTGGGTCCATCATCCATTCCCCCACCATTCGTTTTAAGTACAAGATGGTGCAATTTCTATTTTGAATATCAAAATCTCCAAATTCCCAATTATTTCCAAACTTTCCAAACCTTTACAAATATCCAAACCCAATTTCAAAATACCTAAACCTATGCTGCTACTATATGCCAAATAACACGTATGTTCTACATATCTGATTGACGACTAGCCTTAATCAAACATTCTCTCTCATGATTGAGAGGGGTAATTAACTATAGGGGCTTGTGCTTATAGGAAACCAGAACTCAGATCATAAAGTCCTCACAAAATGAGGGCGAAATCTCTGGGTAGTGTCTTATCTGCAAACCCATCTGCCTTCCAAAATTTACATCGGAACTTAGTTTGTTAAAACTCCCTCGCCGAACAAGAAAAGCGAGTGGAGGCCGAGGCCAAATTTTTGGAGCCCACAGATTTCTGGCGACTCCACTGGGGAATGGTTTCTCTTTCCATCTCTGGCTAGTCATTCATAAGCTATAGTAGCAGTTATATCAAATCGTACTCAAGATTTTGAGTCTTTCAAAATGATCGTTTAATGATTCAAAACTCTGAATTTTCTAAAATGATCATTTGACAAATTCATTTGGCGTTCAGTAGAGTTTTAAAATTAATTTTATTGCTTGCTTACGTTAATAATTTTTGTCTATTTTTATTTTTGTGTTCTGTGCAAGTCTCTGAATTTTGAAAGTGCGGGGTGATGTATCAGATTCTGATTACTAACCCTTGCCTTTTATTTATGCAGATTGATCTATAGAACACCCCGATGACTGTCCAATTGGTACAAGGAGCTAGGATTCAGCTAGCGAATGCTATTATTGAGATCGGAAATGCCGGAGCTACCATCTAGTTTGGTAGTGTTGACTTCCCAGCGATTACGGTAAGGAATACCGCCATTTCTGCGAATTGTAGGAATGTTGAGAAGTCTGCTAGAAGACTCAATGTTGATGAAGCTCCTATCCGTCGTGTGCATCTGCCAGCACAATGACCTATTGCCAAAAATTCTTGTGGGAGAATTCCTGTGTTCGAAAGGCTGTCACAACCTGAGGCCCTGACCACCAGAAGAATTGTGAATGGTGGAAGAGTTTCTATGGTAGCTACAAACACCACCACTCTGCCAACCAGGTTATCTACACCTGGAAAATACGATGCTGAGGTCTCCTCATCTGGAGGAAGGCCTACTAGGAGGCAGAGAAGGAAGATGAATGCTGAGCTCCGAGCTCAGCATGAACAACTCCCGATCCACCCATCAAATCTGCCAGCCGAATAGTCTGAAACTAACATTCCAACCCGAAATGGGTTTGCAAATCTGAAGTGGGTCAAAAAAAACAACTCTACTGGTGAGCTGAAGAAGTCTTTCTAGGAGCAACGATAGGAGGTCCCAGCTCCTCCAAAAAGAAAGGAACCTGAAACTCTCTCAGCCTGGGTCTATCGGGTCCTGAAGACTGAAAAGGAGAAAGGTCTAAAAAGAAAAAGTTCCAATGGCCCTTAGTGATAGAGGCTAGAAGAACTCCGCCAAGAGAACGTCTATCTGCTGTGGCGAAAAGAGGAGAAAGAAGATATGTCCCATGCGGTGAACATTGAGGTGTGACACCTGAACCATATGTTCAGGGATCCACTGCTGAAAGGTCCCGGTGGAAAGAAAAACAAGTATGGAGGCCAAACCCTCGGAGAAATGAAAAAGATAGAAGAGAAAGAGGAACTGATCTGGGCGTGACATCTGGTGAGGCTTCCCGTAGATCCGCCCAAGTCTACAAACAACGTCAGGAGTGGGCCCCTAAAAGGACCCATAATGACATTCCTCCAGACGGTAGACACCTTGGAGAATCCTCTAGGGGATCCTGTCACCCTCCATCCCCTCCAAAGAAAGAGACTAACTTCGATCGCAGCCCACTGATCGAAGAAGTCCCCGTGCCTAATCAGGAATCAGAAATTCAATGGCATCGCCGCTTAGAGATCCGAGTACTGGAAGAAAATATAGATGATCAAAACATTGAAGAAGAGGAATTCCTTGAAGAGGGTGAAAATGTACAAGAATACCTTGAAGGGGACGAAAATATTGAAGAAAACATTGATGAATTTATGGATGGAAACCTAGAAGAAGAATTGAAAGAAATAAATAACACATTGGACATGGAGGTGGTCTATATGGTGAGACACACCAATGTTAATGAGGAAGTCTACTACGATGACGATGAAGATGATGACGATCAACAATCGCCAATTAGGCGAGTTTATCAACATCGTCATGAAGCTGGGTCCACCACTGGCAGAGGTGGTCATTCACAAGCTGAAGAAAAAAGAGAAGAAGCCGAGGAGAATCCCTTCGCTGACGAGAATGTCACGCTTGCAGACATGCAAAGACATATGAGGCGACAAATGAGAGCCAAAGATAGAGAAATCTCTCAGTTGAATGAGAAGATGACTGAGATGATGGCTCAAATGGGGGTAATGATATAGATGATGCAGAAAACTATTGCTGTTGGTGCCATGCCCAATCCTCCTCTAGATCCTCCAAACTTTCAAATGCCTCAAGTCTCAGGAGTACGGGGCACTCTTGAAGGTGGCAACGAAGCTCATAATGTCATCCGTCAGCCCACCCCACAAAATGTTGCAAGTACTTCCGAACCAGTGACTGCTGCACAATTGGAATGAATCATCACAAAAAAGATCAGGGCTATTATAGCCGTTTACCAAGCAGAAAAATTGGTGGGCAAGGGTCGTCCTTATTCTGCTAAATACGACCAAGTACCGTACCTAAAAGTGTATTATGTACCAAAGTTCAATACTTTCAACTGTAATAACAACCTCAGGCAACACCTGGCACAGTTTAAAGCCACCTGTGGGAATACGGGAGGAAATGACGCCCTACTCTTCCGACAATTCGTTAGCAGTTTGATAGCAAATGCTTTCGAATGGTACGCTGAACTGCCAAATGATTCTGTGAAGATCTTTGCAGAATTAGAAAATATGTTCGTGAAGAGATTCGCTAGTGCAACTGAGAAGATTATGATCGCTGACCTCGCTCTGGATAAGAGAAAAAGAGAAGAATCAGTGACTAAATATATCACTCGCTGGCAAAATTTGAGCATGAAATGTGAGCAGCAATTAGAAGAAGAGCATGCTGTATAGTTGTTAATGGGCAAGATTGATGACAAGATGCAACCCTTCCTGTGCATGGCTACGATAAACACATTTCAAGACTTGCTCGACAGAGTAGCCAAATTTGAGAAACTGAATTTGTCCAGGTCAGAAAATCACTCTGATAAGCCCAAGAAGGCTAAACCCCTGGGTGATAGAAGGGGTGAGACAGACTCTACGTTCTTCTCTAGAGCTGATAGAGAAAAACAAGTGATTTACAACGTAGACAAAGGCAAATAGCCGATGCAATATCAAGAAAATCCCAAACAGACCTACAACCCTCACCCCCAGCCAAAGTTGATACTAGGGGGAAATGATAAGCCACAAACTTATCAAGGTGGAGGAGAACGCTAGAGACAGATAATAGGAACTGGTGATAGAACGTTTCAATCCCACAAAGATAAAATGAATAAAGAATATTCATTCAAAAGGAGAGTGTCGCCAAATTATTTCGACAAGTGTTGAAATCGGGTTTAGAACTGCCTGAATGCAAGAGACCCAAAGAGTCGAAGTACACTGGTGACCCAAATTATTGCCCATATCATCGGGTACTCAGCCATCCTATTGAAGATTGCTATATCTTCAAGGATTGGCTTGAAAGAAAATATCAAAAAGGGGAACTCACATTGTCCGATAATGTGTTGTCTCACCCTAGAAAGGAATCAACTCGGGTGGTCACGTCCTCTTCCATACCCCTGGATGAAGAAAGAAGAAAAGAAAAGGAGTCAATTCAGCAAGAATAGTGGGAGACTTCGCAAAGAAAACTGTGAAAATGTTGAAGCAGCTTGAAGGAGTTCCAGGTGTAAAATGGAAGTCTCCTATTGAGCCCATGATAAATTTGAAGGCACTGCCAGTGGTGCGAGCTCTTATTTCTAAATAACTCTCCAATATAGCTAGCACTTCAAAGTCTGGGGGGGTGAAATCATCCAAGAAGAAGACTAAATTGAAGAAACCCAAGAAGAAAATGACTGTAACTCAGAGAGTTATCAACAATTTGGATGAGTACTACCAGACTGTGAGGTGACCTATCAAACTCGCTGACTTCATGTCAGAGCTTAAGATAGATGAAGCCGAAGAAGATGATGAGAATTCTCTTCCCAAAGAAGTATGTTGGGTCATCTCAGTGGCACCGAGTACCTCAATAAAAGAGGAATACGTAGTAGAAGTATCCTCTGAATCATGTATGATGGTTTTGCTAATAGATTACAGTTCGGAGGAGGATTTGTATTTCCCACAGGGAGACAAATCAGACCCTAGCATAGCGTCTCGGATGTGACATGTAAACCTGGGTGGTGATTCTGAATCAACAAATGAGTCCCCAGACGCAACGATAGATGACTATGAAGAAAATATACAGTTAAATGACTCTGAACCGGAGGAGATTGCTCAAGTGCAGTTAAGAAACGACAAGGTGCTACCGCCTCCACAGAAGAAAGGGGTCTCCAATAAAGATAAAGAGAAAGAGATAGTTATAAACGATGATATTATCCCTGAAGATCCTAAGAAAAAGAACACTTCATCCAAAGGGATAGATTATAATATCTTATCCCATTTGAGAAAGATCCCAGCACAGCTCAGCATATACGATGCTTTGGTGATGTCTAAAGACCTTCGAGAGACTCTGATTCAGGCTCTCAAAGATCCCGAAAGATACGAGGCATATTTTGCTGAACGTAATTTGACTGAGGTTCTGCAAGCTCGAAATGAGCCATTCATTACTTTCTCCGAAGAAGACATGATGCTTGGAACTGCAGACTATAATCGTCCTCTGTATGTTACTGCAGAGAGCGATAAGCTGATCATCAGTTGAATCCTAATCGATCCTGGATCCTCCGTGAATCTGATAAGCTTGAAAGCACTGAGATCCTTCTGCCTTGATATTGAACACCTCGGGCCAGATAAGTTGATGGTGCATGGTTTCAACGAAAAAGGACAGAAACCACTTGGATCATTCATGCTCCCTCTTATATTTGGAGAGCTCCACACAGAAGCTAAATTCCATGTGATTGATGCGGATACTTCATTCAAGGCGCTACTAGGTCGTCCTTGGTTGCATGAATATGGCTTATCCCGTCAACATTACACCAGTGTATTAAATATCTCAAAGATGGAGAAGAGTTCAGGATCTCTAGTGACATTCAGCCTTTTACAGTTCATGAAGCAACAGTTTATGAAGATGCATGGTACTTCATGCCAAAGAAGCAAAAGTCTTCGAGCTCCCTCGAAGCTAAAGCATCAAATTCGAAGGGTACAAAGCGACCTGAATTGGAGGGTAGGAAAAAGCAGGTGGCGAGAAAGAAGACAGTGCCGACTCTTCCCAAAGCGCCGACCATTCTAAAAGAAAAGAAGCATGTACCTCATCTTGGGAGTGACATAGATGAAGATGATGTTACTCCTGCTAAATTTTGAAGAGTATGCCAGTCCACAGATGAATTGAGTAGGCATGTTGAATTTTCAAATGATGATTATGACTACGATTCTATTTATATGAACACGGTGAATAATGTGTTCTCTAGAAGAATTGACAGCCTATCAATTTCAGATAGTGTACTCATAGTCACGCGTGTTCCTTTACAACATTTCAAAGAAATTATTCCATACGAGGTGCATAAAGTTGAAGAACTCGCCACTCTCTATCTGCCTCCTCGTAAAAATGAGACTGTGCAAAGAATGTGTTATATTCCACGGGAGTTCGCGAAGAAGAGAATCCTGATTGAGATTGCATGATCCTTGATTCCGAAAAATTATTTTCTACGAGGCTACCTAGATTCAATAACAAAAATATTCAAAGAATGTTAAGAAAATAAGTCAATATTCCTACCACCAAGCGACAACTTCGTACAAGTTTGGGCCTCTTGTATGGGAGGAGTCTGCATCCGTTACGACAGAAGGATACAAACGCATATAAAGGTATTGGATTCATCAAAAGAAAATTCCTCTGGAAGGAAACTTGCCGGGCAATCACATGCATGGAAATTGAATTTGATGATGGTGATGCTGAAGAGACATACAAGGCTGAGGATTATGATGAGCAGCCCGTAGAAGCCGAGCCTGCACCAGAAGAGATTGAAGATGGTGGACAGGCAGCCACTATGGATGAACTAAAAGAAGTCAACTTGGGGACTGAGGAGGATCCTCGCCCAACCTTCATTAGTTCTCTCTTACCCGAAGAACAAATAGAAGAAATAAAAGAGCTCCTCTGTGAATTCAGGGACTGCTTTTCCTGGATATATGCTGAGATGCCTGGCTTATCCCCTAACGTAGCAGTTTACAGATTAGCAATCAAACCGGATGTAGCACCCATCAAGCAAGCTCCAAGGAGAATGAGATTAGAGATTGAAGAACAAGTGATCGCAGAAATGAAGAAATTAATAGAGGCAGGCTTCATCGGAGAAGAAAAGTATGCCGATTGGATTGCTAATATCGTCCCAGTGAAGAAGAAGAACGGGCAAATTCGTGTCTGTATTGACTTTAGGGACCTCAACAAGGCATGCCCAAAAGATGATTTTCCACTTCCTGTATCCGAACTCCTGGTGGATAATATGTCCAACTACGATATGTTCTCCTTCATGGATGGATCATCAGGCTACAATCAAATCAAGATGGCGCCCGAGGATGAAAATCATACATCGTTCAGAACGCCCATCGGAATTTTTTGCTACATAGTCATGCCCTTTGGCCTGAAGAACGCTGGTGCCACCTACCAGCGAGCGATGACTCACATATTTGATGATTTGATACATCAAAAGGTCGAGTGTTATGTAGATGACCTTGTCGTCAAAAGTCTTGGCCGAAATGATCACTTAAAAGATCTCAGAATCGTATTTGAGAGAATAAAAAAGTTTGATCTGAAGATGAATCTTCTCAAATGTGCTTTTAGGGTCTCCTCCGGCAAATTCTTAGGGTATGTTGTCCGTCATCAAGGCATCGAAGTTGACCCCAACAAGATCAAGGCAATCATAGAGATGCCACCGCCAAGGAACCTTCGACAGCTTCGCTCGCTGCAAGGACAACTGGCTTTCATTCGGAGATTTATATCAAATCTATCGGGTAGGTGCCAGCCATTTTCAAAGCTAATGAAGAAAGATGTCTGTTTCAAATGGGACGCAGAATGCCATGAAGTATTTGATAGTATCAAGAAATACTTGTTAAATCCTCCCATTCTAGCAGCGCCAATTTTGGAGAAGCCTCTTATACTGTATACAGCTGTACTAGAAGAGTCTCTCAGAGTACTATTGGCCCAAAATAATGAAGAAGGCAAAGAAAATGTGCTCTACTACATCAGTCGAAGGTTGATTGGAGCAAAAAGCCATTATTCTCCTATTGAAAAGCATTGTTTAGCGCTGATTTTTGCAATTCAGAAACTCCGCCACTATATACTATCCCATAAAATTACACTGATATCAAAGATCGATCGGCTGAAGTTCTTGATGACAAGACCAGCATTGACAGGTTGTCTAGCCAGGTGGGTAGTATTGTTATTATAGTTTGAAATCATATACATGCCACAGAAGGCGGTGAAAGGACAGGCCTTGACAGATTTCCTCGCTGCACACCCAATCCCGGCCGATTCTCCACTAAATGATGATTTGCCCGATGAACAGATAATGCAGGTCGAGGAGAACGAAAGGCTACCATTCTGGGAAATGTACTTCGACGGGGCATCGTCGATTAAACCTATCCGACCTCTAAATATTGCAAGAGCCTGAGCTGGCATCGGTCTCATTTTCATAGCACCCGAGGGAGGCATAATGAAATTTTTGTTCAGTTTGACTGAACCTCGGACCAACAACGAAGCCAAGTACGAAGCTCTATTAGAAGGGCTGGAGATTGCGATTGATGTAAGAATCCAACGTCTCCAAATCTTTGGTGATTCTCAGCTCGTGATAAATTAGGTCCTCAATATTTATAAGGTTGGCAAAGTTGAATTGGCTCATTACCATCGGCGAGCCCTCGAGCTTCTGAAGCAAGTTCCAAATGTTGAAATAGCTCGAGTTCCTCGAGGACAGAATGCTAAAGCAGATTGTCTGGCCAAATTGCCAAAGAAATGGCAAACATCAATGATGAGAGGCCTATATTCATCGGGGTTTACACTCGTAGGGTCTTGGAGCCCGCTCTTTTACAATTTCCGAGGGCAGAAGGAATTCCAGATTCAAGTCAGTAGGATAAAATTCCAGTTGACCCTCAACCACTCCATCAGATCGTTATGGAGAATTATCCAGAAGAATATCACGTGGCCAAGAGACATAAAGCTAGTCAAGCTTCAGAATCGTGGTGGCATTGTTTAGATATTGAAGTCGAAAATGATTGGAGACAGCCATTCATTGACTACTTCAAGGAAAACAAACTCCTGACAGAAAATTCTATGGCCGCACAAATTCGAAAAAGGGCGTTGCAATATGCATTTGTCAATAACACGTTGTACAAATGAGCTTTTGATCAAATGTGGCTGAGGTGCCTAGGGACCAAGGAAGCTGATAAAGTAGTAACAGAAGTCCATGAAGGGCTTTGTGGAGCACATCAGTCAGGTCCCAAAATGTCCGCTAAAATCAAGAGAATGGGTTATTATTGGCCAATTATTGTTAGAGATTGTATTGACCACGCTAAGAGGTGCCACGAGTGTCAAATCCACGGTGATGTTATACATAAGCTTCCAAATCCACTGCACCCAACAATAGCATTCTGACCATTTGAATGCTGGGGTACTGATATTATCGGACCGATAGATCCACCATCTTCAGCGGGACATCGCTTTATTCTAGCAGCGACAGACTACTTTTCCAAGTGGGGAGAAGCGGCTCCATTAAGAGAAGTCACATCCGAGCATGTGATCAATTTCTTTACCCACAATATCGTCTACAGATTCGGTGTGCCACGCCGAATAATCTCAGAAAATGGTACTGCATTTAAGAGTACAAAAATTTACAAGTTCGCTGATCGGCATAAAATCGATTGGCGGTATTCATCCATATACAATCCAAGAGCAAATGGATTGGCAGAAGCCTTCAACAAGATGCTGGTGAAATTGTTGAAGAAGATCCTCACCAAGAACAAAAGAGGGTGGCATACGAAGATGGCAGAAACTCTATGGGCCTATCATACGACCTACAAAACACCAACGAAAGCCACTCCTTATTCATTGGTGTTCGGTGTTGAAGCTGTATTACCATTGGAGATCGAACTACCATCACTCTGGGTAGTAATTAAGAATGAGCTTACTCAAGAACAAAATGCCCGCCTCAGAATAGAAGAGCTCGACGCACTTGATGAACTCAGGTTACAAGCTCAACAAAACCTAGAAATCTATCGAGGAAGAATGGCAAAGTCCTTTGATCGAATGGTGCGTCCTCGATCATTTCAAGAAGGGGAATCGGCCCTGGTGCTGAGAAGACCAATCATCCCACATCAAAAAATCGGTGGCAAATTCGTATCCAATTGAGAAGGTCCCTTCATCATCGAGAAAGTGTACTAAGGAGGAGCATATCAGTTGATCGATCTAAACGGTCAGAGACCTATGCCGCCTATCAATGGTCGACATTTAAAGAAATATTATGCATGAAAATTCCATGTATAATGTATTTTATGATGACAAAAGTTTTATGTGTATATTTATCAATGCATGTTTATATTTTGAATTTCTCTTGTATAGCAAGAATGCATTTCAAAATCCCTCAGTAGACTGGGGGCATTTTAAATATTTATTTGGGTCGACATCGCGCTGCGTGCCGAGATCCCCGAATAAATATCTAAAATCTCAAAGACAAAAAGCCTATCTAAAATGTCCCTGCGAGACAGGGGGTATTTTAAATATTCATTTGGGTCGACATCGTGCTATTCGTCGAGATCCCCAAATGAATATTTAAAATCTTATATTTAAAATCTATTCCATTCTAAAATTTCCCTACGAGACAGGGGGCATTTTAAATATTTATTCGGGTCGACATCGCACTGCATGCCGAGATCCCCGAATAAATATTTAAAATTATCAATTCAAATATTCTTTTGTGATAAAGAATACACATATTTGTTTTTCAAAGTATATGCAGCTTCTTTCAAAATCTAGAGATATCATCTTCTCCAGTGAACAAAGACTCAAAAGTCAAGGAAAAGACTTTTGTGGATACACACTCCTACAAAATTGACCTGAAGAAGCTTGAAGTATTCCAACATCCTGAAGCTTAAGGTTCGAATGGGTGTAAAAGGTCGGATCCAACACGCACAAATATGACCGGATCACTGGCAGCTCTGTCTACTCAACAAGCCATAAGAAAGGCCGTAGTAGCGGAACCCCCACTTCATCAACCCATCAGTAGGGACTGTAGGAAGTACGAAGGCAAATTTGACTCGACCAGTTCAAGTGATCGTAGTCTACAAAATTCTCACCAAATGAATGGAGAATCAAAGTTCCAATGGAAGGATGAGTCTCGAGCAACTACCAAATGTTCGTAGACTCCAAAATCTGCAACCACGAAGGATGACTCCAAATCTACCAACTTTAGCAAAATCAGCATTGGGGAGCGCAATTCCCATAGCTCGAGTCTGAAGCCTGAATGAGTGTAAGAGGTCAGATCCAACAAGCCCAAATATGGTCGGATTGCTGGCAGCTCCGTCTACTCAACAAGCCATAAGAAAGGCCGTAGTAGAGGAACCCCCATCTCAGCAACCAGAGGACAAAGAGCTATTAAATTTTAGCTCTCCCAATCTGATGAACTCAAGTGATTCAGATGAATGTCTTCTCAAGTGGTTAAGGATTAAGATACTACCTACGTTCGATACTATCAACTGAATCCAGAACCAGCAAATCCTTCAACAAATCCGCAAAGCACAAAGCGAGGATCGAAGGAATTTTTCTTCAACAAGTCCGTCAAAGCACAAAGCAAAGGACCGAAGAAAAATTATCCCAAAGTTTACGAAAAGCCTAGGGCTGAACTAAGAGGATTCTGTCATCAACAAGTCCGTTATGCACAAAGCTCTGGACCGATGACTTTTTGCCACCGACCTAATACAAACCTAAGGGTTTAGGTCATCGGCATCTACTCCTTCATCAAGCCCGCCAAAGCTAGAAGCATATGGCCGAAGGTACAAAATCACCTGACAAGTCAGTAAAGACAAATCAGGTAATTCTTCATTAATGTCCGCAGCACAAAGCACAGGACAGAAGAACTAAAATCTTGTGACTCAGTCTAAAACCACAAAAGAAGCATCCCGAATAACATCTATAAGTGTCCCTAAAGACTGGGGCATTTTAAATATTTATTTGGGTCGATATCGCGCTCCATGCCGGGATCTCCAAATAAATATTTAAAATACTATGAGCACGAATCAGAGTACAACCACAGAAGTCTCAAGGGCAGTAAAAAGAGAGCTCGTCAACAACTGAATTTATAAAATAACTTTATTTTATTAAGTTCAGAAATTCATATACAAATCTGTGGACTACACCTTTTTACAAGATTGCATCAGCTGAAAGAAAAGGAAAAGTACAATGTCCTTCACAGAGGACTGAAATCTGTCTCCTAAACTACGCCTGAAGAGGAAGCCGACAGCTTTATTTTGCTCCTTCCAAAGACCAGGTATTCTGCACTTCTAAGACCTGCATAAAGCAAAAGAGAAGTCACCAGAAAGAAGAAGAATCATAAAGAACATATGTAAGAAGCCACAAAAAGAAACTTGTACCTAAAACAGTAGTTTCCTGGGGTGGCTCACGAAAAAAGTATCCCGCTCCTTTTGAAGCCTGCGCAGAGCAACAAAAAAAAAGTCAGAAAGAAGCTAAAGAAAGAAAAGAACAGTACAAACAAAGTAAAAACGTACCAAAACTGAAGTCTCCTGAGACAGTAAACTGGCTGAAGCTCGGATCCTCTTCTTGTAGTAGCTTGCACAAAATACAAAGCAGTATCAGTACGAGCACAAAATCAAAACTAAAAAAAAAAGAGAATGGAAGAAAGCGTACCTGAGCCCAAAAGTAACTGTAGAAATTCTGAAGCAGCTTCTTGACTACAAGTGCATCTAAGGGATCTACAAAGGCATAAAGAGGGACTATTAGAGGTCTATGGAAGAAAGTTTTAGTGTGACATCCAAGTAAAACTTTGGAGATCCACTAATTGAAAGCTTTAGTATGACATCTAGAACAAATATCTAGAGATCCACATGATCAATCAGCTTACAACAAACGTGATCCGCTCTAGACACGAATCACATTTGTTGGGGGGCATTTGTTAACCTCTGTATAAAGAACAAAAAAATAAAGGAGGAAGAAATCTAGCGTACACACTTTGCACCCGCTGAATCCACGAAATCCTCCATAATACCTGTCGAAATCCCGATGTTCAGCGCCGAAACAGTCGCTTCTTCGTATTCCCTGCCGAAATCCCGCTCTCGATCGCTGCCCCAGTTGCGTCGTTAAATACCGACCCAAACGAAGCCTTTCGCTGCTCTCCTTCCCGTAAGCATCCCGCTCCTTCCATACAACCCCAGCTCCCGATCTCCTTCCCTATCGCAGAGCTCCCGTCGTTGCTTCCCTCCGACCTCCTTGCTCGACTGCTCCTCTCAGCCGCACGAAACAGCCTCGACCTCCACTCCACTCTGGCCGACCTCCACTCTATCCGAACAAATCCCGATCTCTCCCTCTTCGATCTCCAGACCCGACGCCAACCTCCTTGCTTCTCCGACCTCCTCTGGCCGAGAGAAAGGGAGAGAGAGGAGGAGGGAACCGACCTACCTCCACACCTTATCGAACTCCTCCCGATCCCGCCTCCTCTGTTGTCATCCGACTTCGCTCATTTGACGATATTTCCTATCGGATCGGAAGTTATAACATTTGGATCGGAAGCAAGAGCAAGAGCTCACTTGCTCTTAAGGTAACTTGCTCCCTTTCACGTGCTTTTCGGCCAAATCCCTAGTATGCTACCGAAATAGAGAGAGAGGGAGGAGGAGAGATTATTTGGTTTTAATTAAAGTTAATATTAATTAATTTTAATTAAAACTAATATTAATTAGTTTTAATTAGAATTAATATTTATTAATTTTAATTAATTATAATTATTATAACCATTTAGAGTTAATGATTAATTAAATTTAATTAATTTTAATTAAAGATTATTTTAATTAATCATAATCAATTTTAATTAACTATAATTATTAAATTTAACTATAATTGTTATGATTAATTGTGATTAATTTTAAGTAATTAATCATAATTAATCCTAACTAATTATGATTAATTTTAATCGAAGTTAATATTAATTAATTATGATTAATTATTATATTTTTAAATTAAGATTAATTAAAATTAATTATTTATAATTAATTAAGGTTATTTATAATTAATTAATTTAATTAATTATAATAACTTATAATTAATTATAATAACTTATAATTAATTATAATTTGTAAAGCACATATGAAATCCTTCTCTTCCCTCGACCAACGTGCCGACGACCCACCGCCAAGGTATAACTCTTAAACCCTAAAACTCCGAGAACCCGTTTCAACGCATTCGTCGAGACAAAATGACCACCTATACACGCTTTTCTTAGCGTGGTGAGAGGACGTGCGTCTTGACGCTTGCGACGAAACGGGTAATCACCTAATTCTTTCTTTGAAGTTCGTATCGCCTTAAAAACCCCGCCTATGCATGCTTTTCTTAGCGTGGTGGGAAGGGATCCCGGTGCGATGCGCACGACGAAGCGGAGATACCCATAAGTACCCGCTTGCGGGGAAATAATTGCCTTGCTTACAAAATATTTTCAAAAAATAAAAAAATACATTTTTACAAAAAAAATACCCATGCACGCTTTTCTTAGCGTGGTGGGGGATCGAAAAATTACATGGCCGCGGTATCCTCGAAAGAGGGCATCTACCATGCACGCTTTTCATAGCGTGGTGGGAAAGGCCAAGTTTTCCCCTAAACGGGGGAGACGCTGGAAGGCTGCCAAAATTTCGGGTGAAAGTGATGCTACACTTGGACTTGATTGCACTCGAATGACATGCAAGAATGACGAATGGCTTGTACCTGGACTCATTTGAACTCAAAAGATATTAATAAAATGCTTAATTCAAACTCAAAACCAAACTTGGATAAATGATGAAGGACTTGTGTAAGACTTGAGTCGGACTCAAGCTGAACAGAACTCAAACTTGATACTTGAACAAAGTTGAACTTGAACTTGATTCAATCATTTAAACTCAAACAAAGATTTGAGTTGGACTACCGTGGACACTGAACTTGAACTACACAACATCAAGGAGAACACGAACTTGACTTGAATCATATGAGGAAGACTTGCAAGCTTGAACATTGACTTTTATGAACTGAACTAGAAGTTGTAACTACAAGGAGATTGAACCCAAAAGAAGTTCAAATTGAATTCTAAATGAATTTGAATGTGAATGAAACAAATGACAACAGAAGAACTATACTTGAACTCAATCATAAAAATGCAAGTGCTAAATTCTAAATTATTTGATTGAGAACTAATAATCATAAGTGGCAAGAGCCATGAGCTAAGCTATGAAATGTTGAACCTCATTCGCAATATACAAAGGTAAAATGGGGTCATGATTCTCAAATGCATTAAATGATGCATGATTCTCAAATATATGAAATGATTCATCCATGGATAGTGGAATGAAATGCTCATGAAAAATATTAGAGATCTAGCAATATCTCTATAATGAGTATGTGAACATAGAAGCCTACAATGGTTGTTCATATCACCTGTGCTAATATCGTGGAAAGCGTACATTCTCATTCCCTACAAGCACAAAGGAAATGATCATCGCAACATCCTAGCAGTCAACATCAACTAGCTACTGAAGGGAGAATGAAAATCCCTTACAAACAACTATGGGATACTTGTGATCTTTCATGAATGATAATGGCATGCTTGAAGACAATACAAATAGAACTGGCAATCCACTCATAAGTAACACCGATTGAAATAATGTAGAAGTGATAAGTTCTATACAAACATAGCCATACACTCGTATATTCGACAGATTGTCCACAAGGTGGTGATGAAAGCCATGTAAATCAAGGGAAAATACATATGATGCAATATACAATGAAAAGATCTTTTATAGATTATAGCAACATATATGCAGTAGGTATAATATCCTCATATAGTCAACACCAATCAGCGTGCATGGAAGGGTTGGTGACAGATGCATACTCCTATAAACTACTGTAGAAGACCCATAGTTTACCCAATATAATGTTCACAAGCAAAGTGCCAAAGAATTACAATAAATGCAAACACCTACGGATCCAAGGCAGGAGATTAGTTAGTGCACTATGACCCGCCTACAAAAATCAAAAAATAGTGCACGACAGTCTACCTGTACGAAGCAGCGAACAACTTAATTCAGAAGCTGCTACGCCACGCCGCCGGATCTGCAATCTCCGTACAAGCAGACAGAAGGCGTCTATTCCAAGAATACTCCCGCACGTGCACAATAGTTTGTATACACATATGCACACTAAAATGGGTAAAAGTAATCAAGAACCCGCATGGGCCACGGCGAACGTGTTATTGGTACACATGTGATGTCTAGGGGTGCTGCATGGGTTGACAAGTGAATTCAAGTTTGAAACCGATCATTCTATACAGATCAATAGAAGTCGACAGGGTTCGAACCAATAAACAATTATACAGTTATGACGACCGTCATATTTGTCTTAATACATTCATATTAGGCTTTTAAGGCCTATAACAATATGAATTCACTAATAAGGGCATAAAGCCTACAAAACTCGATCCTCTGTCGACAGTCCGATAGAGCTAACAAGGTTCAATCCATAAAGACAAATGATCCCGAACACCCCGATGATGGCCGTGTTGAATGCAGATCTCAACCGGAGGGGTTCACATATATTTTTAAATGCCACCCAAATACTCCAAAAATTGTTCCAAATTCCAGATATTTAAATCTGAAATCAATCCATCAACACACTTAAAGTAAAGCCCATCCACCCTCCGCAACAGTTTGCGAGGTGGACAAATTCAAATATAACTACAGCTCACAAAGAGCCAAATGCCTAGTCGAAAATATCACTATGATCCATTCTCAACCAATCTCCTGCCAATAAGGATGTGGTACGTGTCCTTTAACTGGCGGTTTGCCGCCAAATGTCATCGCAGGATAAACGGTTATGACCCGGGGCCCTCTGAACCGAGTGATTTTGCCGCCAAATGGCACCACGCAATACCGGTTATGGCCAGCGCCGTTACGTTCCTTATTGGCATCAAATCCTTGAGATATGAATCAATAGGATATGATCGATAGGGCACAAAGCCCTCTGTAAGCTAAGGTGAATTTAAATTTGTCCCCTTAGACAAACATTCAACCCAGGTCTACAAGGTCCCCTTGGACGAAGTAACCCATGGCTGCCGACAAGGATCCTTCTGTCAGGTTGGGTCGACTACCTCCTCTGACTAAGTAGACCAGGGACCACGATGGCCCGGGACGACAAAACCATGGGATCTTGATCGGGTCCATCATCCATTTCCCCATCATCCGCTTTAAGTACAAGATAGTGCAATTTCTATTTTGAATATCAAAATCTTCAAATTCCTAATTATTTCCAAACTTTCCAAACCTTTACAAATATCCAAACCCAATTTCAAAATACCTAAACCTATGCTGCTACTATATGCCAAATAGCACGTATGTTCTACATATCTGATTGACGACTAGCCTTAATCAAAAGTTCTCTCTCATGATTGAGATGGGTAATTAACTATAGGGGCTTGCGCCTATAAGAAACCAGAACTCAGATCATAAAGTCCTCACAAAATGAGGGCGAAATCTCTGGGTAGTGTCTTATCTACAAACCCATCTGCCTTCCAAAATTTACCTCGGAACTTAGTTCGTTAAAACTCCCTCGCCGAACAAGAAAAGCGAGTGGAGGCCGAGGCCGAATTTTCGGAGCCCACAGCAGGAAGTCACTAAATTTTCAAGAGTCGGTTCGCCTCATCCTGGGATGAATATGAGTTCATCTGGACGAAATGTTTATAGAGGACATTTCATCCTAGGACGAATTGGAGTTCGTCTGGACAAAAATTTTCCAGAGAGCATTTCGTCCTAGCACGAATATGGATTTCGTATGAACAAACATTTTTCAGAGGACATTTCATCCTGGGACAAATTAGAGTTCGTCTGGATGAAAATTTTTTAGAGAGCATTTCATCCTAGCATGAATATGAATTTCGTCTGAATGAAAATTTTCTAGAGCCCATTTCGTACGAGGACGAATAGGAAATTCGTCCTGGACGATCAAGACTTAGAAAAATTTTCTTTGCTTACTGTTCGTTCCATTGCTCTTTCGAGGAGATAACTGACTTGATCGTCCCGTACGAACTGTATTCATCCCGTATGATCAGTATAAATTTTTTTAAAGATCTCCTTAAGTGTGTGTGTGTGTGTGTGTGTGTTTACACAATTACAATCACTCCCTCTCAAACTCAATGCAAAGAAAAATACAAGCTTCAATTTACAAACTATCTTATGCTGAATTTGATTTGAAGTCATCATTAGTTTGGAGTTCGAATTTCCTGAAATATTAGTCCACACAAGAGCAAAAACAAATCTTCCAAAAATGTTAGGAGATAACAAAACTTAAAACAATAATATTTGGAATCATCAAAACTATAGAAGTTGCAAGAATGTAAAACATGCAAATAGCAACTCTCTTAACAACTCCAATCTTATCACATATATTCTCATTTCAGAACTATCTATAAGGGTAAAGGCACTCATCCATATGAGTATCCTCATCTCTACAACATTATGAACAATAAATCTAAAATATGTACTCTTATTAACGACTTGCTCGCACACCCAAAGTCACAATCCCCTCACTAGGTCTTTTACTTCATCTCTTTCTATAGTCATATCAACATGAATAATATTATCAGCAAAAATCATACACCAAGGCACATCCTCTTGCAAATGTCTAATGAAAAAATATAAGAAAAAAATAAAATCTTACAGTGGACAAAATCGGCGAATGAGGTGATGAACGTCAGCAAACTAGGTTGAACGGTCTTCACAACGGTGGAGCTACTCCAACCTTATCACGTATAAAACAAGCTCATTACCATTCTATGCAAATTTATACTAAGAAAATCAACCAAAAAATAAGGAACTTATGATGGATTTTCTCAAAAAATGAGGCGATTCACCGGCGAAGAGGTGGTGAGCGTCTGCGAACTCTCGTGGAAATTGGCGAGCTTCGATGGGGCTTGGTAGCTGCGATCTTTGGTGGGGCGACGGAGGCGAGCAGAGACCAAACAAGAGCGACGGAGGCGAGCGGAATGAAATAATAAGCCAGACACACTCAGGTTTGAAATAGGGCTTTCGCAGATGAATTTTTCAGCAGACAAGACGCTGGAATTTTTTCCCTCATTTTTTATGCCAGTAAGATTTTGTTGTTTAAAATGACCGACGTATAATCCGTCGGTTACAACGCCGAACATTTCTGGCATAAATACACCGCAACATACAATATGCTTACAGATTATGATGTATTAACCGGCGTAATCGATGTCGGAAATTTACCGGCACCATTTCCGTCGATAATACACTGTTATATTTCCGTCGTATTAGACGTCGATTATAATGCCGTAGAAATCAGCATATATAGATCCGCTGGAAGCTCCGACGATAATCCCGCATTTTCCTGTACGTAGTGCTAATTATGTTTGGTTGGCCTTAGTGCAAATACATGATACAAGATACAATATACAAGATTTCATGATACAAGATATGCAAGATACATGATACAAGATATATGATATATTATATGATTAATTTGATTGATTGATTGATTGAATGATAGATGGGGTATGACTAATGTGCAACAAAACTTATATTATGTTGATATGAATACATAGTATGTTATTGAGAGCACATGTATTTGACACAACAGATTAAAAGAAATGATAAGGAGTTGAACGATAGATCATTGTTTATTGGATTATGATTTCTTTCATGTATATGTTTCTCTTTTCTGCATTGATTTCGGTTACAATATAATATGTGAATATCTAAATCAAATTGAAGTAATTTTAATCGCTACATGTTCCCAATATATCAAAATAATATTAGGAAAGATGTGTCAAAAGTATGACAAGGAAAACAAATTATGCTTTGATATCAAAATCTATTTTTTCTTAACTTGGAACTATATAAAAAGATATTCAGTTTTTTAATAGTTTATATACATGTAATTTAAATAAATAATATGCAAATATATCTCCAAAAAATGAAAGAAGAATAAAGAACAAGATAATAATGGACAAACTAGTCCTGGTCAAAAATACTTAAATTAGAACCTTTCATATGTTGCATCAAACATATTTTGTAGCTCCCCTTCTTTATATAAGGTGTGAATGGCATATTATGTTTTGGTACATTAACCATAAGTTAGAGCATATTTAATCCCAATTTGACTTTGAACAAGGAAATAGCCATTAGAGTACTAGTAGATATAATCTGAGTTTAAGAGGCCATCACAAGTGGAGCAGGCCTAAATTCTGTAAGAGTCTTGAATGTAGGCATTAGCTAGGGATTCAAACTCATTTCCTTATCATCTAGCTTGATGAACTCAACCCCTTGTGGATTGCCATTACAGTAGTTTCGAAGAGTTTGATTTTTCAAGCTAAAGGGCTTTTGAAATGGACCTTGTATAGCCAAGCCAAGTTGGACAAGCCTAAACTTGGAGCAAGTGCTTGAGTTGGACATCTAATATAATTTTGAAAGGAGTAGGAAGGTAGAAAAGATAATAATCAGCATTGTGACTATTCGATCTAAGGTGGGCAAGGATGGAGACTTGTAGGCTAATGGGAGAGGCAGAAACCTACCCTAAAAATCAAGAGTTGGGACTTATCATCAGAAACCGATGCTCGAGAGCAAGATATGATTCTCTCCAAAATTACAAGTAACAAAAAAAGCTTCATTTTGAATTTTTAAAATAGTAAGAAGATCCAAATATCATAATTCCAGTTAATTTAATAAGCAATATAATTTTTATGCTTTTGCTAAATTCTAATATTAATTAATGTAACATATAATTAATATTACAGTTTACTTTAAATATTTAACGGAAAATAAAAGCGAATGTTAGACATCCTTAATGCCTAATATAACTTGAGAGAAAAATATAAAAAATAAATTTACTAATATATCTAATTTAATCCATATATTATACTCCATATTTATTCATTTATTTTCATAAGTTCTCATAAATAATAGATTTCAAAGCATATATACTCACAATTATACAAAAGTTTAATATGGTTATTAAATATGGCAATATTAATTAAAGCTTAAAATAAGTGATAAGTTTCTATGATATCTTTAATATATTAATTCATTAATTTTTTCCATGCTCAATACAGAAAAATCAGGAATTACTGGCAGCCTTTACCAACGGTCCTATAACCGTCGGAATTACTGGTTGTTTGCCGGCGGTCAAAAACCGCCGGTTGGAACCCGCTAAACCGCTCCCCGGCGGCACGCCAGCAACCCGCTCCGGCAGGCGGTCGCACCAGGCCTTGGGTCGCGCCGGACCAGACCGCGTCGCGTTAGACCGGGCTCGCGTGAGCCAGGCGAGCCCGAGTTTGCCTTTGCTGAATAATACCACTGCGCCGGCAAAATTAGCGGATGTTAAGTAAAGCCGCCGGTAATCCGTCAGACCCCCGATTTGGGGAGCCAGAAACATCGATACCAGAGGATTTATTATAGCCCCGCCGGTAATTGTAATAATACACCGCCGGAGTTAGCGGTGGTATAATAACCCCCGATAGAAACTATACCAGACGATTTATTATAGCCCCGGAATTGTAATATAGCCACAGGTAACTACCGGCATTTTATCGAAAGTAACCGGCGGTTCAGCCGCAAATAAATCCAACTTTTTGGATGGCCGGCAAGCCGCCGGTAATTAACCGACGGTCACTGGCACTATGATCGCCAAAATTTACTGAGGGCTTAGGCCTCCAAAGCCACCGGTAAGATAACCACGGGAAATTGACCGCCGCAAATCGTTTCCTACGCGGTTTACTAACCGCCAAAAAATCATCGGTATTTTAGGAAACCACGGGAAACATAATACTAACAGCCAGAAAAACCGTAGGTAATTGACATTTTTGCTGTAGTGACTCAAAGATTGATGATGACATGATTATTAAAATCGACCTAGTTCCTAAATAGTTTTGACTTTGCTCGAGATCAGGGGCTTAAATGTGTGTGTGTGGGTGGTGGGGGGGGGGGGGGGGGGGGGGGGGGGGGGGGGGGGGGGGGGGGGGGGGGGGGGGGTGGGGTTGGGGATGTTGTCCACCCTAAAAAAAATTATAACTCTTAGTATAATAAGGTTTTTTTTGTAAGGTTTTATAAATTTTACACATGCACCCCCCCCCCCCCCCCCCCCCCCCCCCCCCCCCCCCCCCCCCCCCCCCCCCACCCCCCCCCCCCCCCCCCCCCCCCCCCCCCCCCCCCCACACACACACACACACACATGAGAATTAAGGCTGGTTCTGCCCCAGCATAAGATATGATCAAATTATTTCGAGACAATCTTAAGTTAAGGAAAAAATTGCCTCATGATTGAAGCGTTAGTAGGTGTGTATGAAAGTATTACAAAACAAAATTAATATATCATTTAAAAAATTAGTTTACAAGAATTATATAATCTACTCTTTATTTTATAAAAATTGTTAGAGCATACTAAAAAGTGCATATAAAAACTTCTCAAATGTGTGAGAATAATATATATCATCAAATATTATTGTAGTATATATATATATATATATATATATATCATTAAGAAATTTATTTTTGAACAAATACTTCAGGATCAAGGGAATTAGTATGAGTCATCCGATATACCACTTTGAATTTATCATAGATCTTATCTATATTTACGGAGCATGTCACTATCAAAATTTATAAATAGATCCCCTATTCTCACATGAAGAGTGACTTGGATTTTTTGAAACTTAGACCTTGGGCTAGAGACTCAAAAGAGTTTTAGGGCTTGAAGCATCCTTGAGATTCACCTCAACACCACTTTAGACAAACCCTTGCCACCAGAACGTTGTTGCTGGACCTCTACCTAAACATCATCATCGAACCTCGGTCCGGTGGCCATCTCTGCATCTTTCTCCGAATACTGTTGCCTATGGACTATGGTCTCTCCGACCTACGTTGTCCACAGACTATAGTCCTCTAACCACTATCAACCGCCAACATGGTCACTCTGACTTCTGTTGTCTGGTGACTATGGTCCTATCGACTTCCGTTGTCTGTCTACGATGTTCCTACTGACCAAATGAACATGTCAATATTCTCTTGAGAACAGCTCTTATGCCTTTGAATTCTTCTAAGTTGAACTATTTAATGTGCTCTATATGATTTGCCAACGCCTTTCTGCAAGGAAGAGCATCATTTGAAATCAACAACAAATACTAGTGAATTTATTTCAACCGGATAAAACCTCGGTTTTTTCTCCTTTTCAGAATTTTTCACGTAAAAATTATAGTATCTCTAATAACTCTTGCACCTCTTTCTCTATAGGTGTATTAGATTTTTATACAAAATTTGAATGTTAAACTCTATATTTTTCTATTGCTGTGAATGTTAAGGGCTCAACAAAGGTAAAATTCATTGGAATATTCAGATGCTATTATTTTTAATGCCTACAATAATTCTGTGACTAACGTAAGGACGAGACAGTCTGCTACACTGTCATACACCGAAACTCGCAATGTACGATACGAATAATAAGGATAACCGTTCAATCTTATTCTGATAAAGACATGAATAGGATTCGGATCCTTTCCAACAGATTTACCCTCATCGCATTCGAATCCATATGAGATACAGCAGCTAGGGAGAAAGAGAGAGCTGAAAATGGAGGAGCAAATTATGAGCGAGTTGAGAAGAGTTTGTGTTACTGGAGCAGGAGGTTTTATTGGTTCCTGGCTTGTGAAGCTTCTCCTCTCAGAGGGCTACAAGGTTCATGGCACCGTCAGAGATCCAAGTACTCTTCCTGCTTATCTCTTCCTTTTTCTATCTCATGATCTCTTCTCAGCCTTGAAAGCTGATAGGTTATCTATGTGGTTCTGGAAAATATTTATGTTAGGATCTTTTTCTATGTTTTCATTGACAGGTATTTCAAAATTATTATATTACATCCTATTGGAATAGCAATAAATTCGTCAAACGTAAGATAAGTTGAAAATAAGTAAAGATAAAATATTTTTTTTTCTTAAATAATTATTAAAAAAATCATCCTAAAAAATATCTTAATCATCGAGAAGATGGATTATGCACCACAGAAGCACCATGAAACAAGATAAGATCAGTCTTTTTCATTTGCAATAATTAAATAAAATAATTTGTGTTGAAGTAAATTATAATATATAAAAAAACCTATTTATTAAATTACAATAATGTAAATTATTAAAATGTTAATATATTTTGCTGTCATAAATTTTTTTAAGTAGTATAAATGATTATGCTTTATAATCTTTATTAAAAAAATTGAGATAAAAAGTTGATACGCAATATTTATTAGATGATTGCATTAGCTATTAGAAAATGAATATTATTTTTGGTATGAAGTAAAGGATTTATGCTGAGAAAATAACTTGTTAAAATCTTCTCTCTAGACTCTCTCTCTCTCTCTCCGTCTCTTATTAAAAAGTGTATATTATTTTGATAAACATTATGTATTGTCTAAGGTAATGAAAAGAACGCCCATTTGAAGAAGTTGGATAGGGCTACAAAGAATCTGCAACTCTTTAAAGCTGACTTGCTTGATTACAGTGCTATTGTGGAAGCCATTACTGGTTGTGAAGGAGTATTTCATGTTGCTAGTCCTGTTATTTTAAGTGGAGTTTCAAATCCAGAGGTAGTAATAGTTAGATTTTGATTTTATCAATTCTATTATTTCTATCAATTTGTAGGCCAAATGGCACTATTTTTAACAAAAAATCTACCTTCAGGAAGAAATAATCAGCCCAGCTCTATTGGGGACTAAAAACGTACTCAAAGCATGCTCAGAGACAAGTGTGAAACGAGTTGTGGTTGTTTCTTCTGCTGCTGCGATAATGATTAATCCAGATTGGGCACAAGGAACTATAATGGATGAAAGCTGTTGGTCAGATGAGGAGTTTTGTAGGTCGAATGAGGTAATTTTTTTTAAATTTAGACATAATGAGCTCAAAAAATAGTCCAGTTATATTTTTAATCCTACAATTCTATGATTCTATCATATTTGTGAGATCACATAGCTTAATTAGTTTATTTGAGATGTTAATGGAGATTCCAATCTAGTTGGTGTGGGGCAGACCATGAAAGATCTGATAACCATGACAAAGAAGCACTGGCTGATGTAAAACATGAATGTGATTACTATTACAAATACGATTATGTAGAAATTGTTTACCATCTCTTAGAGGGTTCTTCTCGTTATATAGATAGGAATATGAAACAGACAATATACAATTTTGAGAGATTTCCTGAGTCAATTTTTTCTTAAAAAGAAAAAAAACTATAATCCTAATATCGGCATATCTATAATTTTACTTATTTCTAACCATAATTCACAGCCAATAATTTATACAAAAATAAATGCCTAGTTGAAAGGTATATCATATTTATATCTTGTAGATTTGGAGATATTTCTAAATTATGGAGATAGTTAGTTGGAAAGCATTTAATGGCTGATTATTGCATTGAGTTGGAACCCGATTGCATTTAATGGCTGATTATTGCATTGAGTTCATAAGGATAAGGAATATACAAAGATGAATTTGGTCGAAGCTCTCACATTCCAACAAGGCAGTATTAATAGAAGAAGAATAATTTGGGCAGCAATAGTAAGCGGGGCAAGTCTTATGGTTATAGTCTTGGAAAGAATCAGTATGCTTTCTTTTCAGAGACTAGTTATTAGAGGAAAATTGCTTGAAGCTAAAGGACAAAGGAAAGAAAGTTTCCACTAAGCCAAAGGCAAACTTTAGGGTGGAAGAGAGTTATGAAGACTCTGATGTATTAGTATATGCAATTTCTCATAATTTGTATTAAGATGTTCATGCTAGATTCTAGACATGAGTGCTGCCTATCACATTTGTTCAACTAAAGGAGCTTTATAGTGGTATAGTGACTATGGGTAATAATTAAGTTTGTAATACTATATATTGATATAAGAAGTATCCTTATCAGAATGCATGATGGTGCCATGAGAGAGCTGATTGATGTGAGTCACGTTCCAAATATCAAAAAAAAGAAAAAAAAAGAAATTGTATGTTGTGGCTTTTGATACCAGGGGTTACAAAGTAGTCATTGAGGTAGAAGTTCTGAAGATATATCATAAAGCACTGATTCTTTTAAGGCAATTTATAATCATACTTTTATAATTATGATATCCTAGAATCTAATTTAGAAGAATTATTCTTTTACCTTTGGTAAATAACAACTAAAGTTATCTAATATTGTATATCAGTAATAAATAACAAAAATAAATTCTATAATTTCTTTCTTCCCAAAAATCATATGTACCTGTGGGCTCCGAAAATTCGGCCCCGGCCTCCCCGCCGCGCTTTTCTTTTTTTTATTTGGCGAGGGAGTTTTAACTGAATAAGTTCCGGGGTAAATTTTGGAAGGCAGATGGGTTTGTAGATAAGACACTACCCAGAGATTTCGCCCTCATTTTGCGAGGACTTTATGATCTGAGTTATGGTTTCCTATAGGCGCAAGCCCCTATAGTTAATTACCCCTCCCGATCATGAGAGAGAACTTTTGATTAAGGCTAGTTGTCAATCAGATACGTAGAAAATACGTATTATCTAGCATATAGTAGCAATAATAGGTTTAGAAATTGGAAATTGGGTTTGGACTTTGGTATTTGGAAAGTTGGGAGATTTGATATTTAAAATGGAAATTTTCACCATCTTGCACTTAAAGTGGATGGTGGGGGAATGGATGATGGGCCCGATCAAGATCCCATGGTTCCGTCGTCCCGGGCCATCGTGGTCCCTGGTCTACTTAGTCAGAGGAGGTTGTCGACCCAACCTGACAGAATGATCCTTGTTGGCAGCCATGGGTTGCTTCGTCCAAGGGGACCTTGTAGACCTGGGGTAAATGTTTGTCTAAGGGGACAAATTTGAATCCACCTTAGCTAACAGAGGGCTTTGTGCCCTATCGATCATATCCTATTGATTCATATCTCAAGGATTTAATATCATTAAGGAGCGTATTGGCTCTGGCCATAACCGTTATCTGTGGTGCCATTTGGCGGCAAAACCACTTGGTTCAGAGGGCCCCAGGTCATAACCGTTTACCTGCAGTGCCATTTGGCGGCGAAACTGTCGGTTAGAGGACACGTACCACGTCCTTACTAGCAAAAGATTGTTTGATAATGGATCATAGTGATATTTTCAACTAGGCATTTGACTCTTTGTGAGTTAGAGTTTATTTGAATTTGTCCACCCCGGCAGACTGTTGCGGAGGGTGGATGGGCTTTGCTTTAAGCGATTGATGGTTTGATTTCATTTTTAAATATATGGAATTTGGGCTTTTTGTGGAGCTTTGGATTTTGGGGATTTTTGGATTTTTGGATTTTTGTGGATATTTGGGTGGAGCTTTGGAATATTTGGGAACCCCTCCAGTTGAGATCTGAATTCAACACGGCCATCATCGGGGTGTTTGGGGTCATTTCTTTTTATGGATTGAACCTTGTCAACTTTATCGGACTGTCGACAGAGGATCAGATTTCGTAGGCTTTATGCACTTATTAGTGAATTCATATTTTTGTAGGCCTTGAAGGCTTAATATGAATGTATTAAGACAAATATGACGGTCGCCACAATCGTATATTTGTTTATTGGTTCGAACCCTGTCGACTTCTATTATTCCGTATAGAAGGATCGGTTTCGAACTTGAATTCATTTGTCAACCCGCGCAGCATCCCTAGATGTCACGTGTGTACCAATAACACGTTCGCAGGGGCCCATACGGGTTTTATAATTATTTTTACCCCTTTTAGTGTACCTATGTGTATACAATTTATAGTGCACATGCAGAGGTACTTTGAAATAATTGTAGACGCCTTCTGTCTGCTTGTACGAATGTTGCAGATCCGGTGGCGTGGCGTAGCAGCTTCTGCATAGAATTGTTTGCTGTTTCGTACAGGTAGACTGTCGTGCACTATTTGTTGATTTTTGTAGGCGGATCATAGTGCACTAACTAATCTCCTGCCTTGGTGTTTGTTGATGCTTGTATTCATTGTAGTTCTTTGACATTTGCTTATATATAATGTACTATGTGTACAACGAATTTCCCAGAATGACTCATATGAGCTTGCATTTGTTGTAGTCTTTGGCATTCAGCTCGTGAATGGCATATAGACATAAGTCAGATCTCCTACGATGACTTACAGAAGCTTTTGTTTGTTGTAGTTCTTTTTGTATTTTTCCACAAGTGACCTGTGGTGCATATAGTGAATCTACTGCAAGGGATCGTATGTAAGTTGTCATATTCTCCATTTCGATCATTGTATGCATGCCAATTTGATTTTGTTCGTTGCTAATAAAGAATTATCGCATCCGCTTGTACATCAATCCTCATTGCTTATAAGGGATCCAACATTCATGGAATATCTCTTTTATAATTGTTCGAAGATAAATTTGGCATATTTGAATGTATATCAGCATTGAATATTGGATGGATTGTGTTCATTAATCCTCTCCATTCTAGGTGATTATCATAAGCTGAATGCTCCCATCCAAAGAGTATTATGTTAAGGTTTATAAATATAGCTATATCAGCATTGAATATTGGATGGATTGTGTTCATTAATCCTCTCCATTCTAGGTGATTATCATAAGCTGAATGCTCCCATCCAAAGAGTATTATGTTAAGGTTTATAATTATAGCCATCCCTATTTATTTACATGAAATCCATTGGCATACACTTGAATGTGACACTATATTCACTTCTCGTTGACATGCTTTCTCTATTTGATCTTGATGTAGTATCATGATTGTCAATCGATACTGGAATATCACCAATCCTTTGTGAACCCATTAGGATGATCATTTCCTACCTAATTGCATTTTCATTTGATTTTTGCTTGCATGTGCCTATCAAACTGTCATGCCTATTGATAAACAACGCGTCGTATGTTGGTGTTTGCATTCTTGAAGACCTTCAACATTTGTGGAAAAACCATAGTCTTCATATGTTAATTGATCATCACCATTGGGAGGGACATCATATGTTGCATTATGTGCATCTATTCTTCATTTGTATACACTTAAGACTTAACTCTCATGAGTCTTATGTTGTTCAATTTACTGATATTCATTTGAAAGCCTTGCCTCATCATTCATTTTTTTGAGTTCAAATTTATTCACCTTAAGCTCATTATCATTTGTTCCAAGTGCAAGTTCAAACCACAAGTGTCGAGCTCGGGTCTAGAGTGCAAGTTCAAGTCTAAGTTGAGACTTCTTGTACCAAGTCCATTTAGGTTCAAGTTTTGTCTTGAGTTCAATATGCCGGTTCTATTCAAGTCCAAGATGAGTCCAAGTACAAGTTCTTCGTTGCCTTTCAAGTTCATATCCTTCCTCTTTATTCAAGTTATGGTTCAAGTTCATTTAAGTCCATTTGATTCAGGTGCACAAGTCCTAAATGGTTCCAAATCCTTGTCTGTATTTCAGACAAAATTTCGGCAGCCTCCCGGCATCTCCCCCGTTTAGGGCAAAAACTAAGAGCGGCGATTGTATTTTTTGTTTTCTCCCACCACGCGCAATAAAGGCATGCATGGGGTTTTATAAAAAGCATTTTTTTTTGAAAAAGCAATTTTTTTAATTTCCCCCCGCCCGGGGGTACTTAATAAGCGACCCCGCTTCGCCGTACGTGTCGCACCAGGGTCCCATCCCACCACGCGCAATAAAGGCGTGCATGGGGCGGTTCTCCGATTTTCCACGAACATTGAAGTAGGGTTTTGAGTTTTAGAAAAGATCATACCTTCGTGGGGTTGTCGGGGTTGACACGTAGATCGAGGGGTCACTCGTCTACCTTGTCATAAGTGTCGCACCGGGTTCCCTCCTACCACGGCTAATAAAGGCGTGCTTAGGTGGTTTGCCGGTCCAACACGAACATCGAGGAAGGAGAGGTTATTATTATTATTATTTTTAATGCTTATAATTAAATAATCATAATTATTTTTAATTATAATTAATTAAAATCATTCATTATATCTTATTTAAAATTAATTATAATAATTAGTTATAATTTCTTTAATTATAACTAATGAATATTAATCAATTTTAATAAATCATAATTAATAAATAATAATTAATAATAATTAACTATTATAAATTATAATTAATTAAAATTGATTTTAATTAAAATTAATTAAAATTAATTAAATTAGTTATAATTATTTAATTATAACTAATTAAATTAATTATAATTATTTAATTAAAATTAATTTTAATTAATTATAATAATTAATTAAATTTAATTAAATTAGTTATAATTATTTAATTATAACTAATTAAAATAATTATAATTATTTAATTAAAATTAATTTTAATTAATTATAATAATTAATTTTAATAAAAAATAATTATAATTATTTTATAATCCCTCTTCCTCTCTCTGTAGTTCGGCTTCTCCACAGGATTTGGCTGAAGGCTTGCGTGAGAGGGAGTAAGTTACCTTCATTACCAATGAGCTCCCATCATTTCTTCTGATCGAACAAGAAGGGAAAGTCGCCGGGTTGAGCAGAGCCGGACAGAGGTGACTAGGGCTTGAAGGCGTCGAATTTGGAGAGGAGACCGGCTCAGGTAAGGGAAGAAGCTTCTCCTTCTCTCTCTCTCTCTCTCTCTCTCTCTCTCTCTCTCTCTCTCTCTCTCTCTCTCTCTCTCTCTCTCTCTCTCTCTCTCTCTCTCTCGGCTGAAGGAGATCGGGAGGAGAATAGGGCTTCGACAGGGTTGGATCGGGCAAAGGCAGAGGGAGGAGGAGATCAGACAGAGAACAAGAGGGATTTAGTTGTGGGAGAGCGGTAGTTCGTGTGTGTGGAGGAAGGCAAGCGGGGAAGAGCTTCATTTGATGCGGTATTTAACGACGAGTTTGGGCTCTCGATCGAGGCGAGTCGCTGGAATCATGGAGAATAGATTGGAGCGGCGTTGTTTGCAGCAGGATTTCTAGATTCGTCGAGTCTGAGGTTTGTGGGATATCCGGGATTCAACAGAGCAGATGTATGATTTCATTTTTATTTCCTTTGGATATTATATGAAGGTCAACAAATGCCCCCCAACAAATGTAATACGCGTCTAGAGCGAATCACGTTTGTTGTAAGCTGTTTGACCCTTTGGATCTCTAGATATTTGTTCTAGATGTCACACAAGGGCTTTCATTTAGTGGATCTCTAAAAATTTTCTTGGATGTCACACTACAATTTTCCTTTAGTGGATCTCCAAAATTTTGCTTGGATGTCACACTAAAACTTTCCTTCTCCATAAAGCTCTTAGATGTATCAATAGACGATTGAGATGTTGATTTCTTTTGTCTTGTGCTTTGTGCTGCGGACATTAATGGAGGATTACCTGATTTAGCTTTGTTAACTTGTTAGGTAATTTTTATACCTTCAGCCCTATGATTCTTGCTTTGACGGGCTTGTTGAAGGAGTAAATGCCAATGATCTAAACCCTTAGGTTTGTATTAGGTCGATGATGAAAAGTCATCGGTCCAGAGCTTTGTGCTTGACGGACTTGTTGATGACGGAATCCACTTAGTTCAACCTTAGGCTTCGTGTGAACTTTGGGATAATTTTTTTCGGTCCTTTGCTTTGTGCTTTGGTGGACTTGTTGAAGAAAAATTCTTTCGATCCTCGCTTTATGCTTTACGAATTTGTTAAAGAATTTACAGGTTCTGAATTCAATTGATAGTACCGAACGTAGGTAGTATCTTGATCCTTAGCCACTTGAGAAGACTTTAATCTGAATCACTTGAGTTCGTCAGATCGGGAGAGCTAGAATTTGACAGCTCCTCATCCTCTGGTTGTTGAGATGGGGGTTACTATACTACGACCTTTCTTATGGCTTGAGTAGATGGAGCTGCCAGCGATTAGGCCATATTTAAGCTTGTTGGATCCGACCTCTTACACCCATTCAGGCTTCAGACTTGAGCTATGGGAATTGCGCTCCCCAATGCTGATTTTACTGAAGTTGGTAGATTTGGAGTCATCCTTTGTTGTTGCAGATTTTGGAGCCTACGAATATTTGGTAGTCGTTCGAGACTCATCCTTCCACTAGAACTTTGATTCTCCAGTCACTTAGGAGAATTTTGTAGACTACGATCACTTGAACTTGTCGAGTCAAATTTGCTTTTGTACTTTCTACAATCCCTACTAACGGGTTGACGAAGTGGGGGTTCCACTACTACGGCATTTCTTATGGCTTGTTGAGTAGACGAAGCTGCCAGCGATCCGGCCATATTTGGGCGTGTTGGATCCGACCTCTTACACCCATTCGAACCTTAAGCTTCAGATTGTTGAAAGACTTCAAGCTTCTTCGGCTCAATTTTGTATGAGTATGTAGCCACAAAAGTCTCTTTCTTGACTTTTGAATCTTGGTTTGTTGGAGAAGGTATCTCTAACTTTTGAAATATCACCTGCATAGACTTTGAAAAAGAAATCTTTGTATTTTTTTAGCACAAAATAACATTTGGATTGATAATTTTAAATTTTTATTCGGGGATCTCGGCATGCAGTGCGATGTCGACCCGAATGAATATTTTAAATGCCCCCTGTCTCATAGGGACATTTTAGAATGGAATAAATTTGGAATATAAAATTTTAAATATTCATTTGGGAATCTCGGCGTATAGCACGATGTCGACCCAAATGTATATTTAAAATGCTCCCTTTCTCGCAGGGACATTTTGAATAGACTTTTTATCTTTAAGATTTTAAATGTTTATTTGGGGATCTCGGCACGCAGCACGATGTCGATCCAAATAAATATTTAAAATTCCCCTAGTCTGATGGGGGATTTTGAAATGTGTTCTTGCTATACAAGAGAATTTCAAAATATAAGCAAGCATTGATAAATATGCACATAAAATTTTGGTCATCATAAAATACATTCAACATGGAACTTTCAAGCATGATATTTCTTTAAATGTCGGCCGTTGATAGGTGGCATAGTCCTCTGACCATTCAGATCGATCAACTGATAAACTCCTCCTTGGTACACCTTCTCGATGATGAATGGGCCTTCCCAATTTGATACGAATTTGCCACCAATTTTTTGGTGTGGGATGATTGGTCTTCTCAACACCAGGACCAATTCCCCTTCTTGAAATGATCGAGGACGCACCATTCGATCAAAGGACGTTGTCATTCTTCCTCGGTAGATTTCTAGGTTTTGTTGAGCTTGTAACCTGAGTTCATCAAGTGCGTCGAGCTCTTTCATTCTGAGGCGGGCATTTTTTTCTTGAGTAAGCTCATTCTGAATTTCTACCCGGAGTGACGGTAGTTCAATTTCCAATGGTAATACGGCTTCAACACCGAACACCAATGAATAAGGAGTGACTTTCTGTGAGACCTCATTCCCTTACTGTTCCTCTCTGATTTGGATTTTCCTCCCAGAATCGGCCAGGACGATGTTGAGATCGTCAAGGCCGATCAGTGCATTGAAAACAGCTGATTTCTGGAGTGCTTTCTGGAGCGATTTCTGGACAGGATCGTCCGGGACGATATTGAGATCGTCCAGGCCGATCGGTACTGTTCAAAATATCGTCCTGAGCATAGCCCTGGGAACGGTCCAGGACGATCAAAATTGGTCTGATCGTCCCAGGACGATAGGGCGATCGGCCGGGCCGATATGGGTATGATTTAAGCAAATCAGCTCGTTTTGAGGAGAGAAAATCATTTAAAACGAAAATATCTGTTTGAGGAGAGAGAAAGAGAAAGGGAAAAATAGGAAAAGCTGGATTTTGGAGGCCGCGGAGCGCTTTTTGTCCGACGCCGCTGTTGGGAAAAGTGAAGATCTCGTGGTAAGGACTCCGAACCCTATTTCTGTTTTCAGAGATATTGATTTTTGACCGAGTTGTGCACTGTTTTGTGTTTTCGTAGTCAAACTTTTGACCTGATTTTGATTTGACACAACTTTCACCGCACAACTTTTGGTATGTTATAGATATGATTATTGTACACGATTTGAGTATGTTTTACAAAGATTTTACCGGTCGGAATTGATTATACGCGATTTTAATTGAATAGAAAAATATCAGGACTTGATTTGATTTGGATTCTATAGAATAATAGTCTTGTATTGATGTCGTGAATATTCTATTGTAATTTGGAGAAATTTGGAATTTGTGCTTTTTGCAGGATTTTTGTGTAAATTTGATAGACTGCCGTTACTCTGCCCGATTTTTGTATGATTTCTGATTTTCCCGAAAGTGATAGATTGAATTGATATGCATATGACTATTGATATGATTGTTCTAGATTTCTTTATTATTTCTTATTGCATCGATTATTGCATTGATTGATTGATTCTGAAAGACAAGTGGAAACCTGGTTGAACGTTGGTTATAGAAACCAACGTATGGATATCTACAACAGCAATATGGATTTCTACAACAGCACTATTGATAATAGCCAGTTTAATCTGGTTGATCTATGGATTTCTACAACAGCACTATTGATAATAGCCAGTTTAACCTGGTTGATCTATGGATTTCTATAACAGCACTATTGATAATAGCCAGTTTAATCTGGTTGATCTATGGATTTCTACAACAGCACTATTGATAATAGCTAGTGTTTGTGCTTGTCGAGTAAGACCATTGTATGAAATTGCATGTATATGATATTGCATCGTATGGATTTCCTGATATGCATTGATTTATTGATTTCCGATTGATTTATTGATTTGATGGATTTATCGAATTGATTTCTTATCGTACGGATTCATTGATTTCATTGATTGATCATTGAGCATTGATACTATTGATTATTGATGACATTGATATGGATATGGACGGCATAGATTTATAGACTCATTGATACTATTGATTCAGCATTGATTTGACTTGCTACTGTTGATTTATCGTATTGCTTTTCCGATTGGATTTATCGTATTACTTTTCCAATTGATGTTATCGACTTGATTGATTCATAGATACCGGCACCGATATTGATATGGATTCTGCGTTATTGATTCATAGAGATTGACAATGATATTGATATAGATTGTACCGATTGATAAGATACCGACATCGACATTGATATGGATATGATATGGGCATATGGATATTATTGATACGACAGATCCTGACATGTTATTGATACATTAATACATTGAGTCGTCGTACCAGTTATCGATTGATTGATTGAATGGATTATTGCCGTATGGATTTGATTTATCGTAGGATAGATTTCTTTATGGAACTGACTGTATTGATCTCTATTGACCTGATGATTTCATTGTATGGATTTGTTTTAATTGCTTCTTAGGTTGATTCGATTGTTCGATGGTTTTCCCTGCTGAGATAAATAGTTGACTGGAAAGTGCTTTATTGATTGAGATGATTTCTCTACTGTAGCATCGTACGTCGTCATTATTGAATCTGTCGTAGTGTCATTGAATATTGTATATTGAATTAATTGATGCTATTGATTGCTTTTAGTTGACACAGACATTCTATTGATTGGAAGTACTTACTGATTTGATTGCTGGGGAATATTGATTTATCGATATTTTTTACCGCTGCATTGATTATTGACTACTGATGGATTTGATTTGATTATCGATTTTCGTACTGCATTGATTATTGATTTGATTTCCGCTGTGCAGACTTGATTTCATTGACGATGGATTTCCGCATTGCATAGATTCATTGACCATTGATTGACTTGATTTTATTGACCCGCATATTGATAGCATCGCCGTGCTTTGATTTCAGTTATAGGCTTTGGTGACCTGCTGGGCTTTGTAAGCTCATTATATGTGGTTAAAATTTTCAGGTCCGAGCAAGGCAACTGGAATGGAGTTCGATCAGAATGTCAGACGAATCCTTTCACTATTGATATCTGGGGCATCACACTTTCGTTGGTGTTTTGTAGGTCGTACGATAGGCCCATAGAGCTTCTGCCATCTTCGTATGCTACTTTCTTTTATTCTTGGTTAGGATCTTCTTCAACAACTTCACCAACGTCTTATTGAAGGCCTCTGCCAAATCATTTGCTCTTGGATTGTATATAGATGAATATCGCCAATCGATTTTGTGTCGATCAATGAACTTATAGATTTTTGTACTTTTGAATGCAGTACCGTTGTCTGAGATTATGCGGCCTGGCTCACCGAATCTGTAGACAACATTATGGGTGAAAAAATTGATTACATGTTCGGATGTAACCTCTTTGAACGGAGCTGCTTCTGCCCACTTGGAAAAGTAGTCTATTGCTGCCAGAATAAATCGATGTCCCGCTGATGATGGCGGATCTATTGGCCCAATTATGTCTGTGCCCCAGCATTCAAATGGCCAGGATGCTACTGTTGGATGCAACGGATTTGGAGGCTGATGTATAACATCACCGTGGATTTGACACTCATGGCACCTCTTAGAGTGGTTGATACAATCTCTGACCATAGTCGGACAATAATAACCCATTCTTTTGATTTTAGCGGCCATTTTGGGACTTGACTGATATACTCCGCAAAGCCCTTCGTGGACTTCTGCTACCACTTTATCAACTTCCTTGGTCCCTAGGCACCTTAGCCACATTTGATCAAAGGGTCGTCTGTACAATGTGTTATTGACAAATGCATATCGCAACGCCCTTTTTCGAATTTGTGCGGTCATAGACTTTTCTGTCGGGAGTTTGTTTCTTTGAAGTAGTCAATGAATGGCTGCCTCCAATTATTTTTGACTTTAATATCTAAATAATGCCACCACGATTTTGAAACTTGACTAGCTTTATATCTCTTGGCCATATGATATTCTTCTGGATAATTCTCCCTAATGATCTGATGGAGAGGTTGAGGGTCAACTGGAGTTTCATCCTACTGACTTGAATCTGGAATTCCTTCTGCCCTCGGGAATTATAATAGAGCGGTCTTCAAGACCCTACGAGTGTAAACCCCGATGAATATATGACTCTCCTCATTGATGTTCATCATTTTTTTGGCTAATTTGGCCAGACAATCTGCTTTAGCATTCTGTCCTCGAGAAACTCGAGTCATTTTGACATTTGGTATTTACTTCAAAAGCTCAAGGGCTCTCCAGTGATAGTGGGTCAATTCGACTTTGCCAACTTTATAAATACCGAGGACCTAATTTATCACGAGCTGAGATTCACCAAAGATTTGGAGATGTTGGATTCTGTCATCGATCGCAATCTCCAGCGCTGCTAATAGAGCTTCGTACTCGGCTTCGTTGTTAGTCCGAGGTTCAGTCAAACTGAATGAAAATCTCATTATGCCTCCCTCAGGTGCTACGAAAATGAGACCAATGCAAGCTCGAGCTCTTGCAATATTTGGAGGTCGGACAGGTCTAATAGATGATGCCCCGTCGAAGTACATTTCCCAGAATGGTAGCCTTTCATTCTCCTCGACCTGCATAATCTGCTCATCGGGTAAATCATCATTTAGTGGAGAATCTGCTGGGATCGGATGCGCAGCAAGAAAATCTTCCAATGCTTGACCTTTCACTGCCTTTTGTGGCATGTATGTGATATCAAACTGTAGTAATAGTACCGCCCACCTGGCTAGACGACCTGTCAACGCTGGTCTTGTCATCAAGAACTTCAGCGGATCGATCTTCGATATCAGGGTGATTTTATGGGATACCATATAGTGGCGGAGTTTCTGAACTGCAAAAATCAGCGCCAAACAATGCTTTTCAATAGGAGAATAACGGCTTTCTGCTCCAACCAACCTTCGACTGATGTAATAGGGCACATTTTCTTTGCCCTCTTCATTATTCTGGGCCAATAGTGCTCCGAGGGACTCTTCTAGTGCAGCTGTATATAGTATAAGAGGCTTCCCCGAAATTGGCGCTGTGAGAATGGGTGGATTCAACAAATATCTTTTGATGCTGTCAAATGCCTCCTGACATTCTGCATCCCATTTGAAACGAACATCCTTCTTCATTAGCTTTGAAAATGGTTGGCACCTACCCGATAGATTTGATATAAATCTCCGAATGAAAGCCAGTTGTCCTTGCAACGAGCGAAGCTGTCGAAGGTTCCTTAGTGGTGGCATCTCCGTAATTGCCTTAATTTTGTTGGGGTCGATCTCTATGCCTCGATGACGAACAACATACCCCAAGAATTTGCCAAAGGAGACCCCAAAAGCACATTTGAGAGGATTCATCTTCAGATCAAACTTTATGATTCTCTCAAATACGATTCTGAGATCTTTTAAGTGATCATTTCGATCAAGGCTTTTAACAACAAGGTCATCTACATAACACTCGACCTTCTGATGTATCAAATCATCAAATATGTGAGTCATCGCCCGCTGGTAGGTGGCACCAGCGTTCTTCAGGCCAAAGGGCATGACTGTGTAGCAGAAAATTTTGATAGGCATTCTGAATGATGTATGCTTTTCATCCTCGAGCACTATTTTGATTTGATTGTACCCTGACGATCCATCCATGAAGGAAAACATGTCGTAGTTGGACGTATTGTCCACCAGGAGTTCGGATACAGGGAGTGGAAAATCATCTTTTGGGCACGCCCTGTTGAGGTCCCTGAAGTCAATATAGATACAAATCTGGCCGTTCTTTTTCTTTACTGGGATGATATTTACGTTCCAATCAGCATACTTTTCTTCTCGGATGAAGTCTGCCTCTATTAATTTCTTTGTTTCAGCAATCACTTGTTCTTCAATCTCCAATCACATTCTCCTTGGAGCTTGTTTGACGGGTGCTACATCCGGTTTGATTGCTAATCTGTGAACTGTTACATCAGGGCATAGGCCGGACATCTTAGTATATGTCCAGGCAAAGTAGTCCCTGAATTCACAGAGAAGTTCTTTTATTTATTCTATTTGTTCTTCGGGTAGGAGAGAACTAATGAAGGTTGGGCGAGGATCCTCCTCAGTCCCCAAGCTGACTTCTCTTAGTTCATCCATAGTGGCTGCCTGTCCACCATCTTCAAGCTCTTCTGGTGCAGGCTCGGCTTCTACGGACTGTTCATCATAATCATCAGCCTCATATGTCTCTTCAGCAACATCATCATTGGATTCAATTTCCATGCATGTGATTGCCCGACAAGTCTCTTTCCAGAAAAATTTTCTTTTGATGAATCTAATACCTTTATATGCGTCTGTATCCTTCTGCTGTAACGGACGCGGACTCCTCCCATACTAGAGGCCCAAACTTCTACGAAGTTGTTGCTTGGTGGTAGGAATATTGACTTGTTTTCGTAGCATTCTCTGAATATTTTTGATATTGAACCTAGGTAGCCTCGTAGGAAATAATTCCTCAGAGTTGAGGAGCATGCAATCCCAGTCATGATTCTCATCTTCACGAACTCCTGTGGAATATAACCTATTCTTTGGCACAGTCCTATTTTTACAGGGAGGCAGATAGAGAGTGGCGAGTTCTTCAACTTTATGCACCTCATGCGAAATGATTTCTTTGAAGTGTTGTAAAGGAACACGCGTGACTACGAGTACAATATCTAAAATTGATAGGCTGTCTATTCTTCTAGAGAACACATTCTACACCGTGTTCATATAAATGAAGTCGTAGTCATAATCATCATTTGAAAATTCGACCTGCCTGCTCCATTCATCCGTGGACTGGCATACTTTCCAATATTTAGCAGGAGTATCATCATCTTCATCTGTGTCACTTCCAAGATGAGGTACATGCTTCTTTTCTTTTGGAATGATCGATGCTTTGGGAAGAGCCGGCATTGCCTTCTTTCTCCCCACCTGCTTCTTCTCACATTCCCGTTCAGGTCGCTTTGCAGCCTTTGAGTTTGATGCTCTAGCTTCGAGGGAGCTCAAAGACTTTTGTTTCTTTGGCATGGAGTACTGTGCATCTTTATAGACTGTTGCTTTATGAACTGTAAAGGGCTGAATGTCACCAGAGATCCTGAATTCCTCTCCATTTTTGATATATTTCATACACTGGTGTAATTTTGATGGGACAATGCCATATGCATGCAACCAGGGACGACCTAGTAGCGCCTTGAATGAAGTATCCGCATCAATCACATGGAATTTAGCTTCTGTGTGGAGCTCTCTAAATACCAGAGGGAGCATGAATGATCCAAGGATTTTCTGCCCTTTTTCGTTAAAACCATGCACCATCAACTTATCTAGCCTGAGGTGTTCTACATCAAGGCAGAGGGATCTTAATGCTTTCAAGCTTATCAGATTCACAGAGGATCCAAGATAGATTAGGATTCGACTGATGATCAGCTTATCGCTCTCTACAGTAACATACAGATGACGATTATGGTCTGTAGTTCCGAGCATCATGTCCTCTTCGGAGAAAGTAATAAATGGCTCATTTCGAACTTGTAGAACCTCAGTCAAACTACGTTCCGCAAAATACGCCTCATATCTTTTGGGATCTTTGAGTGCCTGAATTAGAGTCTCCCGAAAGTCTTTAGACATCACCAAAGCATCGTATATGCTGAGCTGTGCTGAGATTTTTCTCAAATGGGATATGATATTATAATCTATCCCCTTGGATGAAGTGTTCTTTTCCTTAGGATCTTTAGGGATAATATCATCGTTGATAACTATCTCTTTTTTCTTGTCTTTGTTGGAGACCCCTTTCTTCGGTGGAGGCGGTAGTATCTTGCCGGTTCTTAATTGCACTTGAGCAATCTCCTCCAGTTCAGAGTAATTTAACGGAGCATTTTCTTTAGAATCAGTTATTGTTGCATCTAGGGACTCATATATTGATTCAGAATCACCACCTAGGTTTATATGTCCCATCCGAGACGCTATGCTAGGGTCTGATTTGTCTCCCTCTGGAAAATACAAATCCTCCTCTGAACTGTAATCCATTGGCAAAACCAGCATACAGGATTCAGAGGGTACTTCTTCTGTGTATTCCTCTTTTATCAAAGTACTCAGTGTCATCGAGATGACCCGACATATTTCTGTTGGAAGAGAATTCTCATCATCTCCTTCAGCTTCATCAATTTTAAGCTCCGCCATGAAGTCAGCAAGCTTGATAGGTCACCTCACAGTCTGGTAGTATTCATCCAAACTGTCGATAACCCTCTGAGTTATGGTCAGCTTCTCCTTGGGCTTCTTTAACTTAGTATTCTTCTTGGATGATTTCTTATTTCCAGTCTTTGAAGAACCAACTTGGTTGGAAAACTATTTTGAAGTAGAAGGTCGTACCACCGGCAATGCCTTCAAATCTATCATTGGCTCAATAGGAGACTTCCACTTTACACCTAAAACTCCTTCAAGTTGCTTCAATATTTTCACAGTCTTCTTAGAGACCGCAGTCTCCCACTATTCTTCTTGACTTGGCTTCTTCTTGTTTCTTCTTTCTTCAATCAGGGGTACGGAAGAGGACGTGACTACCTTAGCTGATTCCTTTCTAGGGTGAGACAACACATTATCAGACTGTGAGTTCCCCTTTTTGATATTTTCTTTCAAGCCAATCCTTGAAGATGTAGTAATCTTCAATAGGATGGCTGAGTACCCGATGATATGGGCAATAGTTTGGGTCACCAGTGTGCTTCGACTCTTCGGGTCTCTTGCATTCAAGCAGTTCTAAACCCGATTTCAACACTTGTTGAAATAGTTTGGCGACACTCTCCCTCTTGAATGAATATTCTTTATTCATTTTATCTTTGAGGGATTAGAACATTCTATCACCAGTTCTTATTATCTGTCTCTGGCATTCTCCTCCACCTTGATAAGTTTGTGACTTATCATTTCCCCCTAGTATCAACTTTGGCTGCGGGTGAGGGTTGTAGGCATGTTTAGGCTTTTCTTGATATTGCATCGGCTGTTTGCCTTTGTCTACGTTGTAAATCACTTACTTTTCTCTATCAACTCTAGAGAAGAACGTAGAGTCGGCTTCACCCCTTCTAGCACCTGGGGCCTTAGCTTTCTTGGGCTTATCGGAGTGATTTTCTGATCTAGAGAAATTTAGCTTCTCAAACTTAGCCACTCTATCGAGCAAGTCTTGAAATGTGTTTATCGTATCCATACACAGGAAGGGTTGCATCTTGTCATCAATGTTGCCCATTAACAACAGTACAGCATGCTCTTCTTCTAACTGCTGCTCACATTTCATGCTCAGATTTCGCCATCGAGTGATGTATTTAGTCACTAATTCTTCTCTTATCCAGAGCGAGGTCAGCGGTCGTTATTTTCTCAGTTGCACTAGCAAACCTTTTCACGAACATATTTTCCAATTATGCGAAGGTATTCACAGAATAATTCGGTAGTTCAGCATACCATTCGAAAGTAGTAGCTGTCAAACTACTGATGAATTGTCGGAAGAGTAGGGCGTCATTGCCTCCTATGTTCCCACAGGTGGCTTTAAACTGTGTCAGGTGCTGGCTGGGGTTGTTATTACGGTTGAAAATATTTAACTTTGGTACATAATATCCTTTTGGGTACGGTACTTGGTCGTATTCAGCAGGATAAGGACGACCCTTACCCACCAATTTTTCTGCTTGATCAACGGCTATAAGAGCCCTGATCCTTTCTGTGATTATTCCTTCCAACTGTGTAGTAGTTACTGGTTCGGAAGTACTTGCAATATTTTATGGAGTGGGCTGACGGATGACATTATGAGCCTCATGACCTCCTTCAGGAGTACCTCGTACTCCCGAGACTTGAGGCATTTGGAAGTTTGGAGGATCAGGAGGAGGATTGGGCATGACACCAACAGCAACAGTTCTCTGCATCATCTGCATCATTGCCCCCATCTGAGCCATCATCTCAGTCATCTTCTCATTCAACTGAGAGATTTCTCTATCTTTGGCTCTCATTTGTCGCCTCATATGTCTTTGCATGTCTGCAAGCGTGACATTCTCATTAGTGAAGGGATTCTCCTCGGCTTCTTCTCTTTCTTCTTCAACTTGTGAATGACCGCCTCTGCCAGTGGTGGACCCAGCTTCACGACGACGTTGATAAACTCACCTAATTGACAGTTGTTGATCGTCATCATCTTCATCGTCATCGTAGTATACTTCCTCATTAACATTGGTGTGTCTCACCATATAGACAACTTCCATGTCCATAGTATAATTTATTTCTTGCATTTCTTCTTCTAGATTTTATTCCAGAAATTCATCAATATTTTCTTCCCCTTCGAGGTATTCTTCTATATTTTCATCCTCTTCAAGGAATTCCTCTTCTTCAATGTTGTCTCCCCCTTGCACATTTCCGTCCTCTTCTAGTACTCGAATCTCCAAACGGCGCCGCCACTGGATTTCCGGTTCTTGGTTAGGCACGGGGACTTCTTCAACCAGCGGACTGCGATCAAAGTTGGTTTCTTCTTTTGGAGGGAATGGAGGGCGACGGGATCCCCTGGAGGATTCTCCAAGGTGTCTACCGTTTGGAGGAATGTCATTATGGGTCCTTTTTGGGGCCCACTTCAGACGTTATTTGTAAATGGGGACGGATATCCGGGAAGCCTCACAGGATGTCACGCCCAGATCAATCCTCCTTTCTCTTCTTTCTTTTTCATTTTCTCGAGGCTTTGGCCTCCAGACTTGTTTTCCTTTCCACTCAGACCTTTCGGCAGTGGATCTTTGAACATATGGTTCAGGTGTCACGCCCCGATGTTCATCGCGTGGAATGTATTATCTTTCTCTTCATTTTGTCACCATGAATGAGTGTTCCCTTGGCGGGGTTCTCCTAGCCTCGATGACCAGTGGCTTTTGAAACTTCTTCTTTTTCAAACCATTCTCCTTCACTGTCTTCAGTACTCTGTATACCCGGGCTGAAAGAGTTTCAGCCTCTTTCTTCCTTGAAGGGATTGGAGCTTCAGGCCGTCGATCCCAGAAAGATTTCTTTAGCTCTCCAGTAGAGCTATTTCTTTTGACCCACTTCAGATTTGCAAACTCATTCCGGGTTGGAATGTTAGCTTCAGACTCTTGGGCCAGCAGATTTGATGGGTGGACTGGGAGTTATTGATGCTGAGCTCAAAGGTCAGCGTTCATCTTCCTTCTTTGCCTCCTTGTAGGCCTTCCTCCATATGAGGATGCCTCAGCATCGTATTTCCCAGGTGCAGATAACCTGGTCGGCAGGGGTGTGGTATTTGTAGTCACCACAGAGACTCTTCCACCATTCCCAATTCTTCTGGTGGTCAGGGCCTCAAGTTGTGACAGCCTCTCGAATACAGAAATCATCCCACGAGGATTTTTGGTAGTAGGTCGTTGTGCTGGCAGATGCACACGACGGGTAGGAGCTTCAGTAGTGGGTTGTTGCGCTGGCAGATACGTGCGACGAGTAGGAGCCTTGGAAGCTCTTGCAATGACAGCAGAGAAATCAACACTACCAAATTGAATGGTAGCTCCAATATTTCCAGTCTCAATAACAGCATTAGCCAGCTGAATTCTGGCTCCTCATCCCAATTAGACGGTCATCGGGGTGTTCTATAGATCCATCTGCATAAATGAAAGGCAAGGGTTAGTAATCAGAATCTGATACATCACCCCGCACTTTCAAAATGCAGATACTTGCACAGAATACAAAAATAAGAGAAGATATTAGCGAGCAATTCAAATAATACATATTTAAAAAAATGCTAAATGCATATAAATTCGTTGAATGATCATTTAGAAAATTCAGAGTTTTGAATCATTAAACGGTCATTTTGAAAGACTCAAAATCTTGAGTACGGGTTGAAAAAATTGCTACTATAGCTTATGAATGACTAGCCAGAGATGGAAAGAGAAACCATTCCCCAGCAGAGTCACTAGAAATCTGTGGGCACCGAAAATTCGGCCTCGGCCTCTCCACCGCGCTTTTCTTTTTTTTTTTTTTTTTGGCGAGGGAGTTTTAACTAAATAAGTTCCGGGGTAAATTTTAGAAGGCAGATGGGTTTGTAGATAAGACACTACCCAGAGATTTCGCCCTCATTTTACGAGGACTTTATGATCTGAGTTATGGTTTCCTATAGGCGCAAGCCCCTATAGTTAATTACCCCTCCCGATCATGAGAGAGAACTTTTGATTAAGGCTAGTTGTCAATCAGATACGTAGAAAATACGTATTATCTGGCATATAGTAGCAATAATTGGTTTAGAAATTAGAAATTGGGTTTGGACTTTGGTATTTGGAAAGTTGGGAGATTTGATATTTAAAATGGAAATTCTCACCATCTTGCACTTAAAGCGGATTGTGGGGGAATGGATGATGGGCATGATCAAGATCCCATGGTTCCGTCGTCCCGAGCCATCGTGGTCCCTGGTCTACTTAGTCAGAGGAGGTTGTCGACCCAACCTGACAGAAGGATCCTTGTCGGCAGGCATGGGTTACTTCGTCCAAGGGGATCTTGTAGACCTGGGGTGAATGTTTGTCTAAGGGGACAAATTTGAATCCACCTTAGCTAACAGAGGGCTTTGTGCCCAATCGATCATATCCTATTGATTCATATCTCAAGAATTTAATTCCATTAAGGAGCGTATTGGCTCTGGCCATAACCGCTATCAGTGATGCCATTTGGCGACAAAACCACTAGGTTCAGAGGGCCCCGGGTCATAACCGTTTACCTGCAGTGCCATTTGGCGGCGAAACTGCCGGTTAGAGGACACGTACCACGTCCTTACTAGCAAGAGATTGTTTGAGAATGGATCCTAGTGATATTTTCAACTAGGCATTTGACTCTTTGTGAGTTAGAGTTTATTTGAATTTGTCCACCCCGGCAGACTATTGCGGAGGGTGGATGGGCTTTGCTTTAAGCGATTGATGGTTTGATTTCATTTTTAAATATATGGAATTTGGGCTTTTTGTGGAGCTTTGGATTTTGGGGATTTTTGGATTTTTGTGGATATTTGGGTGGAGCTTTGGAATATTTGGGAACCCCTCCGGTTGAGATCTGAATTCAACACGGCCATCATCGGGGTGTTTGGGGTCATTTCTCTTTATGGATTGAACCTTGTTAACTTTATCGGACTGTCGACAGAGGATCGGGTTTCGTAGGCTTTAAGCACTTATTAGTGAATTCATATTTTTGTAGGCCTTGAAGGCCTAATATGAATGTATTAAGACAAATATGACGGTCGCCACAATCGTATATTTGTTTATTGGTTCGAACCCTGTCGACTTCTATTGATCCGTATAGAAGGATCGGTTTCGAACTTGAATTCATTTGTCAACCCGCGCAACATCCCTAGATGTCACATGTGTACCAATAACACATTCGTCGGGGCCCATACGGGTTTTATAATTATTTTTACCCCTTTTAGTGTACCTATGTGTATACAATTTATAGTGCACGTGCAGGGGTACTTTGAAATAATTGTAGACACCTTCTGTCTTCTTGTACGAATGTTGCAGATCCGGTGGGGTGGCGTAGCAGCTTCTGCATAGAATTGTTTGCTGTTTCGTACAGGTACACTGTCGTGCACTGTTTGTTGATTTTTGTAGGCGGATCATAGTGCACTAACTAATCTCCTGCCTTGGTGTTTGTTGATGCTTGTATTCATTGTAGTTCTTCGACATTTGCTTATATATAATGTACTATGTGTACAACGAATTTCCTAGAATGACTCATATGAGCTTGCATTTGTTGTAGTCTTTGGCATTCGGCTCGTGAATGGCATATAGACATAAGGCAGATCTCCTACGATGACTTACAGAAGCTTTTGTTTGTTGTAGTTCTTTTTGTATTTTTCCACAAGTGACCTGTGGTGCATATAGTGAATCTACTGCAAGGGATAGTATGTAAGTTGTCATATTCTCCATTTCGATCATTGCATGAATGCCAATTTGATTTTGTTAGTTGCTAATGAAGAATTATTGCATCCGCTTGTACATCAATCCTCATTGATTATAAGGGATCCAACATTCATGGAATATCTCTTCTATAATTGTTTGAAGATAAATTTGGCATATTCGAATGTATATCAGCATTGAATATTGGATGGATTATGTTCATTAATCCTCTCCATTCTAGGTGATTATCATAAGCTGAATGCTCCCATCCAAAGAGTATTATGTTATGGTTTATAATTATAGCCATCCCTATTTATTTACATGAAATCCATTGTCATACACTTGAATGTGACGCTATATTCACTTCTCGTTGACATGCTTTCTCTATTTGATCTTGATGTAGTATCATGATTGTCAATCGATACTTGGATATCACCAATCCTTTGTGAACCCATTAGGATGATCATTTCCTACCTAACTGCATTTTCATTTGATTTTTGCTTGCATGTGCCTATCAATCTGTCATGCCTATTGATAAACAACACGTCGTATGTTGGTGTTTGCATTCTTGAAGACCTTCAACATTTGTGGAAAAACTATAGTCTTCATATGTTAATTGATCATCACCATTGGGAGGGACATCATATGTTGCATTATGTGCATCTATTCTTCATTTGTATACACTTTAGACTTAACTCTCATGAGTCTTATGTTGTTCAATTTACTGATATTCATTTGAAAGCCTTGCCTCATCATTCATTTTTTTGAGTTCAAATTTATTCACCTTAAGCTCATTATCATTTGTTCCAAGTGCAAGTTCAAACCACAAGTGTCTAGCTTGGGTCTAGAGTGCAAGTTCAAGTCTAAGTTGAGACTTCTTGTACCAAGTCCATTTAGGTTCAAGTTTTGTCTTGAGTTCAATATGCCGATTCTATTCAAGTCCAAGATGAGTCCAAGTACAAGTTCTTCGTTTCCTTTCAAGTTCATATCCTTCCTCTTTATTCAAGTTATGGTTCAAGTTCATTTAAGTCCATTTGATTCAGATCCACAAGTCCCAAATGGTTCCAAGTCCTTGTCTGTATTTCAGACAAAATTTTGGCAGTCTCCCGGCATCTCCCCTATTTAGGGGAAAAACCAAGAGGCCGCCTACCCTCCACATCAATAAAGACGTGCACGGTTGGTGTTGGTGAGATACCGCGGCAGTTGTATTTTTTTTGTTTTATCCCAACACGCGCAATAAAGGCATGCATGGGGTTTTATAAAAAGCAGTTTTTTTGATTTCCCGCCGCCCGGGGGTACTTAATTAGTGACCCCGCTTCGCTGTACGTGTCGCACCAGGGTCCCATCCCACCATGCGCAATAAAGGCGTGCATGGGGCGGTTCTCCGATTTTCCACGAACATTGAAGTAGGGTTTTGAGTTTTAGAAAAGTTCATACCTTCGTGGGGTTGTCGGGGTTGACACGTAGATCGAGGGGTCACTCGCCTACCTCGTCGTAAGTGTCGCACTGGGTTCCCTCCTACCACGGCCAATAAAGGCGTGCTTAGGTGGTTTGCCGGTCCGACATGAACATCGAGGAAGGAGAGGGTATTATTATTATTATTTTTAATGCTAATAATTAAATAATCATAATTATTTTTATTTATAATTAATTAAAATCATTCATTATAGCTTATTTAAAATTAATTAAAATAATTAGTTATAATTTCTTTAATTATAACTTATGAATATTAATCAATTTTAATATATCATAATTAATTAATAATAATTAACGATTATAAATTATAATTAATTAAAATTGATTTTAATTAAAATTAATTAAATTAGTTATAATTATTTAATTATAACTAATTAAATTAATCATAATTATTTAATTAAAATTAATTTTAATTAATTATAATAATTAATTAAAATTGATTTTAATTAAAATTGATTTTAATTAAAATTAATTAAATTATTTATAATTATTTAATTATAACTAATTAAATTAATTATAATTATTTAATTAAAATTAATTTTAATTAATTATAATAATTAATTTTAATAAAAAATAATTATAATTATTTTATAATCCCTCTCTCTCTCTCTGTAGTTCGGCTTCTCCATATGATTTGGCCGAAGGCTTGCGTGAGAGGGAGTAAGTTACCTTCATTACCAACGAGCTCCCGTCGTTTCTTCTAATCGAACAAGAAGGGAAAGTCGACGGGTTGAGCAGAGCCGGACAGAGGTGGCTAGGGCTTGAATGCGTCGGATTTGGAGAGGAGACCGGCTCAAGTAAGGGAAGAAGCTTCTCCTTCTCTCTCTCTCTCTCTCTCTCTCTCTCTCTCTCTCTCTCTCTCTCTCTCTCTCTCTCTCTCTCTCTCTCTCTCTCTCTCTCTCTCTCTCTCTCTCTCTCTCTCTCTCTCTCTCTCTCTCTCTCTCTCTCGGCTGAAGGAGATCGGGAGGACGGCTGAAGGAGATCGGGAGGAGAACAGGGCTTCGACGGGGTTGGATCGGGTAAAGGCAGAGGGAGGAGGAGATCAGACAGAGAACAAGAGGGATTTAGTTGTGGGAGAGCGGTAGTTCGTGTGTGTGGAAGAAGGCGAGCAGGGAAGAGCTTCGTTTGGTGCGGTATTTAACGACGCGTTTGGGCTCTCGATCGAGGCGAGTCGCTTGGCGCGGCGCCGTTTGCAGCGGGATTTCTGGATTCGTCGAGTCCGAGGTTTGTGGGATATCCAGGATTCAACAGAGCAGATGTATGATTTCATTTTTGTTTGCTTTGGATATTATACGAAGGTCAACAGCACCACTCAGGATTTTCACAATTATATTATAACTATTTTATCCTTAGTATAAAATAATTATTAAAATAAAAATGAACATAACTTGAAGAATCTGAACCAGCCTCACACTTCTGATCATCTGTCAAACCTAAAATCATTTAACAATATATAATGAGATAAAAAGATAAACAAGTCATCAAAATCTGCAACTAAATTTAAAGCACATCAAAGGAGCAATATGCTTGTCAGTAGTCAATCATAGTAGTTACTTTAATATGATCATTAAATTGGTGCATAAATAGTAAAATTTATATGCAGTAATAATATAATCCACTACGATATCACAACCAATAAAATAGTATATCATTACAAGTGTCATATCTATAAAGAAATCATTATATCTATATAACCATTCATTACAGAAATTAGATAAAGCATCTACTCAAAATATTAATAAAGGTTATTGAAATCTAATTAATGTAATAAAATCATATAGGAATGTATACATGTTATTTAGGTATTCTATATCACATGCTTAGAATATCATATACTTAGTGTCAATATAGTGAATCAGTAGTATCAAATAGTTTTAATATCTAAATCAATTATAATAGCAATCCACTTACAGGAGAAGTAAAATAATATTATAATAATAAATCTATACAGTAATAAAAAAATTCATACAATAATAATAACAATGCCTCAAGGACATGCCTTTCCGTAGTCACCCTAACCAAGTAAAAATCAATGCTATCACGGTGTTCTTCAGTATTATACCAATATCAGTAAGTCGTTGGCTCAATAAATAAAGTAGTCACTCTTTATTCGACGGCATAATAATCATCTCCTTATAACTCTCAATCAATATCACATGAATCAACAGAGGATGACACCAAATCACAGTATTTAAAGGAAAGCCCGTCAGCCCATCATTTTATATAAGACAATCGGTATCCAACCAACGGGACAATTATTCTTTACTTATCTTTTACACATATTATTATCACAATACTATAATAGTAATAACACCAGCTATTACTCAATCTAATCACATATCTAAATTTATTTTTAATATATTATAGTAAATAAAGTATAATTGAGTTTAAATAAAAAATTGTAAAAATGTTTTAACAGTAGAAACAAAAATCGTACTGAGCTAAAAATTTACATTTTCAAAATTTAATCAAATTATTAGATATTGCATAAAATAACATTATAAAGTATTAGTTTAACAAAATCACTATTTTTAGACATCAAAATAAATTTTTGAGTAGGAAAAAACTATTATATTTTCAAAATCACCCAGTGAAAAATCTCATATGAATACTCAATATATTCATACTCTCAATCTTTATAACATAAAAAAACTTACGTAGTGAAACTTTACTAATATAAAATTATCTTTATTTTTTAGTGACAAAAACACAAATTTAATCAAAAAATACAAAAAACATAAAATCTTTTAAATAAAAAATAGGGTAATAATTCCTTATCACGAGATGAGTATATTTCCTAACTAGCTCGAGAGACAAAAATTGCTTCAGGACCTCTAAATCCCAAATTACCTTATCTCTCTCCTCACTTTCTCACTTAATTTCCCCTTAGCATCCTCTGTCTGTCAAAATCACAAAGAAAAAGGAAATTTATTTAATAAATATTAAGTGGCCTTTGATACTCATATAACTACTTAATTTAATCAATTTTCAATATAAAATTCATATAATTTTTTTAGGTCTTAGAAAATTATAGAAAATATTCATAAAACAAATCATTTTATTTAGAAAAATTGGTGAAATTGGTTTATAAAACTGACACTAGACGGTCCCAAAATTCTCAATTGCACTGATACATTACAATTTCTTGAGGATTTTCACTAGTACCCAAAAATTACGAAAAAATTTCTATACTTAAAACACTATAATAACAATGTTATGATGAAAATGGTTTTTAATTTTAACTTATATTAACTTAAAAAAAAAAAAAAAATTTCCTGGTCAAAATACATGTTATTACAATATACTAACCTAAAGAAAATATTGTCCCTAACATTTTCAGGATTCAAAAATAAAATTGAGATAAACAAAATTTATACAATCAAAACTCAAATCAAATTAGAATTCATCAAAAATTATATTGTTATGTAGTTCAATCTATCACATATCATTCAATTATTTGTGATATACTATGTTATTCAATCATTCAAAAAAAAAAATTCTTACCAATAGAGGTTATTGTTTATCTTCCAAATACTTTACGTTATAAACACGTGGCATCATTAGAGTAGGTGCAGTCAGTCATGGCACAACAATCTCGCTCTAATTACCACTAACAACTTTGTCATCTACTTCATTTATTAATCATTCAATATATGCTCTTGATCTAACAATCCTCTATACTACAACATGTCTAGACTTTCCTGCATAAAATTAAATTCTTCCAATAAATCTCCTTTGAGGATAGCCTACTACTTTATGTCCTTTCTATCCATAGTGAAAACACTGCCCCATTAACAAGTAGTTATGACCCGTATGTTGTTGACCATAATGAATGCTTTCACCGTAGCTACTAGTAGATGCTATTGATGTAGATCCCCTCGAATCACTATACATATTTTTCTTGTCACTATCTTTATCTAATTAGTTCATTTATGCTCCTATTTCTGTTGGCATCATATTAAGAGCCCATCTCATATCTAGATGATGGTGCTGCCAATTCAATCTCTATTAGTCTGGCCTGCTCCACCAACTAAGAAAACTTTTGAATTTGTAGAGGTACTAGTGGATGTCTGAGCTCCATATTCAACACTTATAGAGACCTATAGCACTTTTCTTCTATAGTAGGGATTAAATGATGAGCATACCTAGTAAGAGTAATAAACTCAGCCTCATACTGCATCACTATCTTCTATCCTTACTTTAGGTTAATGAAATTAAAACTTCCTACAACTATCATTGGGCTGACAAAGGTACAAATCACATCTTGAATATTATGGAGAACACATCTGAAGTGATTTCAACATTTTTCCTCCCTCGAAATTTCACTATATATTGTCCAATCCATCATCTCTTTGCCTCTCCTTTAAACAAGAACATATTTAATTATACATTCTGACTCTTCAGGCACTACAAGCTATTACAAATTTTCTTTATCCTTAGTAACCAATCTTCTGCTACTTGAGATCCTATAGCTCCTTCTAAACAATGGAGGTTTCAGCTTTTGAAATGTCTGCAAATGCTTATATCCCTCTTCTTGTTTACTTTTAGTTGACTAATTATGTTCATGCCCCATTACTTGTAATATAAGTAGCCAACTACATCACATTGTCTAATGACATTGGAACTGCACTGTGTTATTCATTTAGTATATTTAACTCTGGCATATCCATTTTGATTGTATGGTTCAATATGATCTAAATAATTTACACATGCAATCAATTATGTTATGCAAAATAATATTTCTTAAACTATCCATTCTACCCAACTCTAAATCAAGTCCTATATCTTTTATTGTAATTAATTGTCCCAATAACTATGCTTTGATCCTATAATCTATTTTGGAAGAATTATTCTTTTATCTTTTAATAAATAATAATTAGAGTTGTCTAATTTTATTTATCATTAATAAAAAATAAAAATATATTCTATAATTTCTTTTTTTCAAAAATCATTTATACTATTCAGGATCTATAAAATCAGATTATAACTATTATATTCTCAGTATAGAAGAATAACTAAAACAAAAAGGAATAAAACCTGAAGAATCCTGATCAGCCTCATATTCATCATCATTTACCAAGACATAAAATTATTTAACCATATATAATGAGATAAAAAGCCAACAGGTCACAAAAACCCATAACTATATTTAAAGCATGACAAAGAAGTAATATGCATGTCAATAGTCAAATTATAGTAGTAACATTCATATGATCATTGAATAGATGTATAAATAGTAAACTTCACATGTAATAGTTATATAATCTACTATGAAATGATAGCCAATAAAATAATAAACCAGTACGAGTGCCAAATCTATGAAGCAATTATTGTATACATAAAACCAATCAATATGAAAATTAGATAAATCATTGAATCAAAACATCAGTAAAGGCTACTGAAATCAAATTAATATTATAAAATCATATAGGAATATGCACATTCTATACAACTATTCCATATCACGTATTTAGAATACATGCTTGTCATTAGTATAATAAATTAGTAGTATCAAATAATATTAGAATCTAAATTGATAAAAATAATAATCTAGTGGTAGGAGCAAAAGAATAATGGAATAACATGAAATCAGTTCAATAAAAAAAAAATTATATAATAATAAGAATAATACCTCAAGAACATGCATTTCAATAGTCACGCTAAATAAATAAGAAGTCCTAACTATCATGATTTTTTTCAATATTGTATTAGTATTAGTAAACTACTGACTCACTAAATAGAGTTATCACTCTTTGTATGTCAGCATAGTAATCATGTTCTTATAACTCCCAATCAGTATAACGTATATCAGTAGCGAATAACAACAAATCATAGTATTTAAAGGAAGGCCTATTAGCCCATCATCTTATACAGGTTAATCAATATCCAATCAATGAGTCAATAAGTCTTTACTTGCTTTTACACACATTATTATCACATAATATAATAGTAATATTGACCTTATATTAATCAATCCAATCAAATGTCCACATTTATTTTAAATGTATTGCAATAAATAAAACATGATTGAGCTTAAATCAGAAATTGTCAAAATGTTTTAACGATAGTAAATAAAAATCATAAAAAGTAAAAATTCATATTTTTGGAATTTATCCAAATTACAAGATATTGCATAAAATAATATTATAAAGCTTTAGTATAACTAAATAACTATTTTTAGATGTCAAAATAAATTTTTGAGTTGAATAAAAATTATTGTATTTTTAAAATCACCAAGTAAAAAATCTCGTATAAATACTCAAAATATATATAATCTTAATCTCTATAACATAGAAAAAGTTACTTGATGAATGTTTTACCAATTCAAAATTATTCTCAATTTTTAATATAATGGGAACACAAATTTGATCAAAAAATATAAAAAATATAAAATCTTTGAAATAAAAAATATGGTAATAATTCATTACAGTAAGACAAGTAAATTTCTTAACTAGCTCGATAGACAAAAATCTCTTCGCAACCTCTAAATCCCAAATTCCCTTTTCACAACCTCTAAAATTGTATTAGCATTAGTAAACTACTAACTCACTAAATGGAGTTATCACTCTTTGTATGTCAGTATAGTAATCATATTCTTATAACTCCCAATTAGTATAACATATATAAGTAGAGAATAATAATAAATCATAGTATTTATAAAAAAGCCCGTTAGCTCATCATCTTATATAGGTTAATCAATATTCAATAAACGAGTCAACCAGTCTTTACTTGTCTTTTATACACACTTTATTATCACAATACAATAATAATAATAATATCCATATATTAATCAATCCAATCAAATGTCCACATTCATTTTCAATGTATTACAATAAATAAAGCATGATTGAGCTTAAATCAGAAATTATCAAATTGTTTTAACGATAGAAAATAAAAATCACAAAGAGTAAAAACTCACATTTTCAAAATTTATCCAAATTACCAGATATTGCATAAAATAATATTATGAAGCTTTAGTTGAACTAAATAACTATTTTTAGACGTTAAAATAAAATTTTGAATAGGATAAAAATTATTATATTTTTAAAATCACCCAGTAAAAAATCTCTTATAAATACTTAAAATATTCATAATCTTAATTTCTATAACATATAAAAAGTTACTTGGTGAAAGTTTTACCAATTCAAAATTATTCTCAATTTTTAATATAATGGGAACACAAATTTAATCAAAAAATATCAAAAATACAAAATCTTTGAAATAAAAAATATGGTAATAATTCCTAACGGCAAGACAAGTAAATTTCTTAACTAGCTCGATAGACAAAAATCGCTTCTCAACCTTGAAATCCCAAATTCCCTGTTCTCTCACTCGTAACTTTCTCTTTTAATTTCTCGTTAACATCCTCTATTTGTCAAAATCATGAAGAAAAAGGAAGTTTGTTTAATAAACATTAAGTGGCTTTTGATATTTATAATAAAATAATATATAATATTAATATAACTATTTAATTTAATCAATTTTCAATAGAAAACTCATATAAATTCTTTTGAGACATTTAAAATTAAATAAAAATATTCATAAAATATATCATTTTATTTAGAAAATATTGATAAAATTGGTTTGCAAAATAAATAACTGACAGTCCTAAAACTTGTACTAATAGGTGTCGACTTATTATGGATTTTTACCGATGCCCAAAAAAAAAAAATTATTGTTAAAACACTATAATAATAAAAATATAGAAAAGATAATTTTTAATTCACTTATATATATATATATATATATATATATATATATATATATATATATATATATATATATATATATATGTTATTACAATTATTTTTAGTGTAGAATAGTGATTGGAACTGTTGCTATTATTGATGATATATTCTTTTGATGCCATTAGATTGTGGCATATAAGGCTAGGTCATGCTGTAGAAGCTTCTCTTATGAATTTGGAGAAGAAATGATTGATTAAAGGAGAAAGCACCTGCAAGCTCAATTTTTGAGATCATTATATTTTTATCAAGAAAACCAATGTATCCTTCAATACTACTACCCATAATATAAAGGATATTCTTGAGTATGTTTACAGAAATGTTTGGCACCCAATGAAGATAGCATCATTTGATGGGTGGATATATATTATTGATGATTACTCGAGATATGTTTGGGTGAAAACCATGAGGAACAAGAGTAAGGTACTGGAGAATTTTAAAAATTGGAAGATGTGGATTGAGACACATAGTGGAAAAAGTTTCAAACATATCATATCCGACATTGGGAGAAAATACACATTAGCTGTATTTTTAGAGGAGTGTTAGAGATTTGGGATAGAGGGCCATAGTAGAACGAGGTAGTAGAGAGGATGAAGCTGACTTTGGTGGAGAAAGTTTAGTAAATGTTATCAAATGCTAGGTTTGATAGAATCTGTTGGGCTAAGGCTATATAATATATTTATTCCTTGGTGAACTGTCTGCCTTCCATAGCTAGTGGGAAGAAGACAAGGCATTCTGCTATAGATTATGAGAACTTGAGAGTGTTTGGGTGCATAACTTCTATCATATTTAGAATGATAAATTATAATCATGAGCAAAGAAGAAAATCTTTATTGGCTTCAAGTGTGGAGTCAAGTGTTGAAACTTATTAATTATGAATTAGGTTGTTAGACCTAAGCTTATGTCCCAACGGCTACCAAGAGGGGGGGGTGAACTGAAAATTTAAAAAATTTCCTCTTAAACTGGTTTAAATTTAGTGATTTTTTTAAAAAATAATTTTTCAACCACGGATAAAATAAAAACTGAAAGAAAATAAAAAGTAGTGGAAAATAAAAGACACAAGATTTATAGTGGTTTGGTCAAACACGACCTACATCCACTCCCTAAAGTCTCTCACTTAAGGTAGTGCACTATTACCATAAGTGTCTCCTTTTACCCCTATAACAAGGCAGAGAAGCCTTCATAAAAACTCTCTTCCATCATTATCCAGTGTGGTAGAGAACCGTCATCCTTTTACACCCTCCAAGTATCAGCAGAGAACCATCGATTGTTCACACTTTTCAAGTGTAGGCAGAGAACCTTCGTCCTTTCACACTCTCCAAGTATAGGCAGAGAACCCTTCGTCTTTTTACACCTTCCAAGTGTAGGCAGAGAACCTTCGACTGTTCACACTCCTCGAGTATCTATAGAGAACTGGATCTTCTTGAAAGATTTTCTCACAAAAAATCTAGAAGAATAAGAAAAAAAAGTAAAGTAATCATAAATAACAAATAGAGATCCTTATCTTTGAGTAACCAAGTGAACTGTTCACGCTCCAGTAGTAAGAACTCTCCTTCAAACTCTCTCTCTCTCTCGCTCTCTCCTTCAATTTCCCTTCAGTATGAATGAAGAGAAAATGACAAAAAGATTTCATGATAGTCTTAAGTGAATCTTTTATAAGAAAGACACAAAATATCGTCCAAAAACTGCAATTTTTCAAATCTATGCATTTATGATCGTCCCATACGATCTCATTTCGTACGTACGAATAATGTAAAAACTATTGCGTAGGAACTCAATGTATGTTAGTACGAACTACCTTTGTACCCGATCATCATCCCATATGAACATGGTTCGTCCGATATGAACAGTTATTCTCAAGGTTTATTGGAACGAAAATGTAGGACAGACCATAATTTTTCAAAGAACAGATGACATCATCCTGGGATGAATAGAAATTTCCTCTTAAACTGATTTAAATTTAGTGATTTTTTTAAAAAATATTTTTTCAACCACAGATAAAATAAAAACAGAAAGAAAATAAAAAGTAGTGGAAAATAAAAGACGCAAGATTTATAGTGGTTTGGTCAAACACGACCTACATCCACTCCCTAAAGTCTCTCACTTAAGGTAGTACACTATTACCATAAGTGTCTTTTCTTTTACCCCTATAACAAGGCAGAGAAGCCTTCATAAAAACTCTCTTCCATCACTATCCAGTGTGGTAGAGAACCGTCATCCTTTTACACCCTCTAAGTATCAACAGAGAACCATCGCTTGTTCACACTTTTCAAGTGTAGGCATAGAACCTTCATCCTTTCACACTCTCCAAGTATAGGTAGAGAACCCTTCGTCTTTTTACACCTTCCAAGTGTAGGCAGAGAACCTTCGACTGTTCATACTCCTCGAGTATCTGTAGAGAATTAGATCTTCTTGAAAGATCTTCTCACAAGAAATCTAGAAGAATAAGAAAAAAAAGTAAAGTAATCATAAATAACAAATAGAGATCCTTACCTTTGAGTAACCAAGTGAACTGTTCACACTCCAGTAGTAAGAACTCTCCTTCAAACTCTCTCTCTCGCTCTCTCCTTCAATTTCCCTTCAGTATGAATGAAGAGCAAATGACAAAAAGATTTCATGATAGTCTTAAGTGAATCTTTTATAAGAAAGACACGAAATATCGTCCAAAAACTGCAATTTTTCAAATCTATGCATTTATGATCGTCCCATACAATCTCATTTCGTACGTACGAATAATGTAAAAACTATTGCGTATGAACTCAATGTATGTTGGTACGAACTACCTTCATAGCCGATCATCATCCCGTATGAACATGGTTTGTCCGATACGAACAGTTATTCTCAAGGTTCGTTGGAACGAAAATTTAGGACAGACCATAATTTTTCAAAAAACAGATGACATCATCCTGGGATGAATGGGTTAGTTCATTTAGACAAATAGTTCAAGAGCATAAGTCCAAAGGATATCATTCTGAGACGAATGGGTTAGTTCATCTGGATGAATAGTTCAAGAGCACAAGTCCAGAGGAAATCATCTTGGGATGAATGTGTTAAATCATCTGGATAAACTGTTCAAAGCATAAGTCCAGAGGACATCATCCTAGGATGAATGGGTTAGTTTGTTTGGACAAATAGTTCGAGAGCACAAGTCTAGAGGACATCGTCCTGAGACGAATGTGTTAAATCATTTGGACAAATAGACAAATTACAAGTCCAGAGGACATCGTCTTAGGATGAATGGGTCAGAATAGTCTAAATGAACAAGTCTTAAAAAAAATTTTGCCCGTTCTGTTCGTTCCATTGCTCTTTGGGGAGTATAACTGACCAGATCGTCTCGTACAAACATGGTTTATACTGTACGGTTAGTATTATAAAATTGTGAATTTTAAAGCTCTCCCCCAGTGTGTGTGTGCTAAGTTAGTCAATTAAAATCACACACTCTCTCAGACTCAAATAAAAGAAAAATAAAGACTCCAAGTTACAAAATATTCTAAGCAAATCTTGATTTGAAGCCTTCAATAATCTTGAGTATGAATTCCCTGAAATGTTAGTATAAAAAAGAAGAAAAATAAATTTCCTAAAATGTGTTAGGAGAAAATAATAATAAAAATAATAATATTTAGAGTCATCAAAACTTACAAGTTGCAAGAATGTAAAACATGCAGAGCTAAGTAGTAACTCTTCTCAACAAACTCCCGTTTTTGATGATGGAAAAATAATTATTATTTGCATAAATTTGAGTTTCTCCTAAACTCCCCATGAATGATTAAGTATGTGAGAAGATAGGCATTATTGTTGAACTAATCACTTTTTTTTAATTTTAAAGTTTTTCACTCACAAAAATAGTAACACTAAACCACTGAAACTCAAAAAAAAAAGTATGAACAATACACAAATGTCAAATAATATTTCTCCCATTTTTTGACAATAGAAAAAAGAGAAGAAGAAATGAACAAATACAGAAATGTAAGGAGTCATATGAAAAGCCTTTGATAATTGATCCACAAAAAGATTGAGTTATATTTGCAATAAAAAAATAAATGTCATTAGAGAAATAGAAAGATTCATATGATTTAAATATAGATATAACATAGATAAGAAAAAAAATATCAAAATCATGAATTAGTTTAGACAATGAGATAAGCAAAATCATTGCAAAGTAGATGAATGTAAAATTTGTATATTTTAAATTTCAATATAAAATAAAATTGAAGAGAAGATTAATTTGAATTTAAAGATTAAAAGATTGAGGAAAGGACATATACTTGTGGCGCTTTGCACACCTTTTCAATATTTGTGGCACACTTTGTACATCTTTTTTTATTTGTGAGCTAAATTTGTGTCTCTTTTTCAATTTGCAAACTATTATATATTCTTTTGATTTTTGTATATTTGTACATTTTCTAGTGTTTACTTGATCTTTCCAGAATTAATAATCTAAATTATCAAATTTTTCTAAGTACAATAATATTTATATTAAAAAAAAAGAAATAAAAATAATAAAACATCAAAATTGCAATAATAATATTAAAATTATGTTATTTTAACAAGAGACATGATTGATATCCTTAACTAGATCGAGTTATCCTTAACTTAAATTTTTTGAAAAATTAGATTTTCTAATGAATTCTATTTTGTATTGAATTTCAAAATATAGCACTTGTTAGATCAATCTTTTAAGGATAATCATATAGGCTAACACACATTTCTGAAAAAGATCAAAAACACTAAAAATAAGACAGGATAATTTTTATTGATATCATAGTGAATGATATTATATTGAGCATGAATGATATCAATACATAGATATTCATAACACATAAAACATAAAAACTAAAAATCATTGAACATCACATCACATCACATAAAACATAAAAACATAAAAATTAACAATCACATCACTTCATAGCTGGTAGAAAGAATCATAAAAGAATTACAGTAATCACTCAAAGGGACCCTGATCTGGAGGAGGTAGTTGTTTGAATATATTAAAATAGTTATTCATCATAGTTATATTCGTGTTGACTGATTCAATTTGACCTCTAATCCAACCCATATCCTGCTAATATTGATAGTCCTGCTGCTAAAGATGAGTTTCAATCTGATCAAAATATTGATCGAAGTGGCTCTCTATTAAGAGATTTTCTATTTGCATGTTTTACATTCTTGCAACTTATATTTTTTTAATGATTCCAAATATTATTGTTTTATGTAATGATATCTCCTAACACTCTTTAGAAGATTTATTTTTGCTCTTGTGTGAACTAACATTTCAGGAAAATCAAACTCCAGACTACTGAAGACTTCAAATTAAACATAACATGAGATATTTTATGAATTGAGAGATTTTATGAATTGAATCTTGTACTTTTCATTGAATTAAGTTTGAGAGGGAGTAATTATAATTGAGTGAATAAACACACACACATTTAAGGAGATCTTTAAAAATTTATACTGATCGTACGGGACGAACATAGTTCGTACGGGGCCATCAAGTCAGTTATCTCTTCTAAAGAGCAATGGAACGAACAGGAGTCAAAGAAAATTTTTTTAAGTCCTGATCATCCACGACGAATGTTAATCATCCTAGGAAAAAATGTTCTCTGGAAAAATTTCATTTAGATGAAATTCATATTCGTGCTAGGACGAAATGCACTCTAAAAAATTTTCGTCCAAACGAACTCAAATTCGTCCCCGAACGAAATGTCCTCTAGAAAAATTTTATTCATATGAAATTCATATTCATGCTATGATGAATTACTCTCTGAAAAATTTTCGCCCAGACGAATTTTTCCTTGTTAAAATTTTGTCCTGACGAACTCATATTCGTCCCAGGACGAAGTAAACCGACTCTTTAAATTTTGGCAACATCCTGTTGTTTTATTTGGAACCGACCTATGGTATAACTGTTCGTATCAGACGAACATAGTTCATACATGACAATGCTCGGGTACAATTTTAGTTCGCACCAATATACATTTGGTTCATTTCCACACATTTAAGTAAGATCATCCAGGATGATCCACGATCGTACGGGACGATCAACTGCATGTTAACTTGAAAATTTATAGTTTTTAGACGGTTTTTCTTGTCTTTCATATAAATAGTCCAATTTAGACTGTCACTTAATCTTTTTGCCTACTGATCTTCCTGTCTATTGAAAGGAGAGTCAAGGAGAGAGTATTTATAGGAGATTTCTTACTACTGAAGCGTGAAGGATTCACTTGGAACTCAAAGGTAAGAATCTCTACTTGTAGTTTTAGATTACTTCACTCTTTTCTCTCTTCCTTATAGATTTCTTGTGAAGAAGATCTGTCAAGGAGATCCGGTTCTCTGCCGACACTTATAGACTATGAACATCCAAATGGTTCTTTGCCTACACTAGGAGAGTGTGAACAATCAAAGGGTTCTCTTCCCACACTAGGAGAGTCTGAAAGGACGAAGGGTTCTCTGCCCACACTAGGAGAGTGTGAAAGGATGAAGGATTCTCTATCAACACTAGGACAACTGTAAAAGGATCACGGTTCTCTGCCGCACCGGGTAGTGGTGAAAGAGAGTTTTGTAAAGGCTTCTCCGCCTTGTTGTGGGTGCAAAAGGAGAGTAACTAGTGGTATTAATGCAATACTCGGAGGATGCCTCCGAGGAGTGGATGTAGGTCGTGTTTGACCGAACCATTATAAATCTCATGTTATTTATTTTTCTCTGCTTTTATTTTTTCTTTTCTATTTTTACCTTGTGGTTGAAAAATATTTTCTATAAAATTCACTAAAGTTAATTTTCTTAGTTTTAAATTTTAAAAAGAGGGGTAAAACTTTTTAATTACCAATTCACCCCCCCCCCCCTCTTGGCTAGCCGTTGGGACATAAGCTTAGGTTTAACAACCTAATTCATAGTGAACAATGCTAAACTATAATATTGATCAAACACTTTTGGATGAAATTTGGCCATGCAAGAAGAGTTAAATTAATTTGTAAGAAAGAAAGTTTGAGAATTAACTACAGGGCCAAATGATCAAAGTGTAGTTGGAACTAAGTGAGTATTCAAAAATAAAATAAAATGAATTACTCAGGATTAGTCATTAGAAATAAGGCAAGATTAGTTTCTAAGGGGTATAATTAGATTAAAGGGATTGATTTTGAGCAGACCTTTGCCCCAGCTAGACTTGAAGCAATTAGGATTTTGCTAGCCTTTGCCTATTTTAGAGGATTTAAATTGTACCAAATGGATGTAAGAAGTGCCTTTTTAAATGACGTAATTCAAGAAAATGTTTTTGTAGAATAACCTCCAGGTTTTGAAAATTCTAAATACCCAAATCATGTTTTCAAATTGAAAAAGGCATTATATGGATTGAAACAGGCACCTAGGGCTTGGTATGAGAGGTTGAACACCTTCTTACTTGAAAGATCATTTGAAAAGGGAAGTGTGGATACAACTCTCTTTTTGAAGAAAGTTGGAAAGGATATACTTATTGTACAAATATATGTGGATGACATCATCTTTGAATCTTCAAATAAAAATCTTTGTGACTATTTTTCTAAAACAATAAGTAGAGAATTTAATATGAGTCTAATGAGAGATTTAAGTTACTTTCTAGGATTTAGCATTAAGCAAATTGAGGAAGGTACATTTCTTAATCAGTCAAAGTATGTTAAAGACATTCTCAAAAAGTATGAAATGGACAATGCTAAACCTGTTAGTACTCCTATGAATTCCTCAGTTCAGTTGGATAAGAACCTTAAGGAAACATCTTTTGATCAAAAGAAATTTAGAAGAATTATTGGATCTTTACTTTACTTGACAGCTAGCCGGGCCCGATATCATGTTTAGTGTTTGTTTGTGTGCTAGATTTCAATCAGATCCAAAAGATTCACATTTGACATCAGTAAAAAGAATTTTAAGATATCTGTTAGGAACTCAGAACTTAGGAATTTGGTATCCTAAGTTTAGCTCTTCATTTGAAATAATTGGTTATTCAGATTCTCACTTTGCAGGCTGTAGGGTGGATAGAAAGAGCACTTTTAGAACATGTCAATTTATTGGAAATTCTTTAGTCTCTTGGTCCAGTAGAAAATAAAATTCAGTAGGCTTATCTACTACAAAAGCTAAATACATTGCATTAGAAAGTTGTGTGGCACAAATACTTTGATTAAAATAACAGTTGATTGATTTAGGATTAACTATAGGCACTATTTCAATTTATTGTGATAGCACTAGTGCTATTTATATTTCTAAAAATCCTATTCAACATTCAAAAACCAAACATATTGACATAAGACATCATTTCATAAGGGATCATTAGGGTGTTAATTCGAGTCGACGGGTCTGATTCGGGTAGAACCCGAGTTGACCCAGATCTAAACGGGTCTACCGGAACCCGACCCATTTTTGCAAATGGGTCAAAAATTTCAACTCAGACCCGACCGAGCCGGGTTGACCCGACCCGACCCACGGGGCAGAGAACAAATTAGTCGGAGCACGGCATGATCACGGCGACAGCGCGGCGAGCACGGGTTGCCGGCGAGCGCGGGAGCGTCATCGAGGCTCAAGAGTGGCAAGAGCGCGATGACAGTGTGGCACGAGCACGGCGACAGTGCGGCACTAGTGCAGTGACGTGTGGGTTCGGCAGCATGGCAGCGAGTGCGGGTTCGGGTTTGGTAGCGAGCGGGAATAAAAAAATTTAATTTAAATGGGTTTTTGGGTTGACTCAATAACCCGCCGAGTCAACGCGAGCACGACTTATTTTTCAAACGGGTTGAATCTACGAACGTGAACCTGACCCATTTTTCAAACGGGTCGGGTCCAACCCAGATTTTCCGAGTCGGGTCCTGGTCGGGTTTTCGGGCCAGGTCAAATATTGACCGGCCCTAAGGATCATGTATCCAAAGGATAAATTGAACTCACTCATGTTTCTACTAAAAATCAACTTGCAAATATTTTTATAAAACCTTTAGCCTTTAATACTTTCAGTGCATTAAGAATAAGACTTAGTGTGATTGATCTGAATGGTTAATTAAAAATGTTTTCTATAACATTGATATGTGTTTTCCAGTTAATATTTTTGTGTGTTTTTTATGATTTTTTGATCTTTTGTTTGTGATTTTCTATATTTGAGTTTTTAAGATTTAATGCAGTTTTGGTTGTGTTTGTGTTTTAATTTTGATTGAGTGCATGATTTAAAAATTTTGAGTAACAATCGTCCGGGACAAAACTTTTTCGTACGGGACGAATTGTGTTGTGTGTTAAACTGTCGGATTTTAAACCGTTTGCATCCAGGTTTTCAGTTTTTAATTTTCACTTCGTCTGTACGATCGTCACAATCATCCAGTACGAACTTATTCAAACGACGGGACAATTGAATGATAGTTAAATGGATAAGGTAGTTTTTAATGCTATATTTCGTACATACGAACCTTTGGTTCGTCCAAACGAACACATGTCGGTTCGATGGAGGGGACGGTTTCAACTGCCATTAAAACGATCATAAGTTCTGATCGTCCCAGGATGAACACGTGTTCATCTGTATGATCAGTTTGGTCAAAAGTCTGTATGAAAGGATGCTTCGTAAATTTTGTGATTATGAAAAGCCATTTTATTTTGGACACATCCATTCGTCCATACAAAATTTTTTTGTACGGGACGAATGTAAAATTTCATTTTTATGAACAATAATTTTTTTAATAAAGATGGGCTTTTGAACTCAACAGTCACACTCTCACTTTACTTTCAAATCTTTTCGTTCCTTAGATCCTATCAATGGCAAGTTCAAGCAAGCGTCAAAAGATTCTAGCTAGGGGTCCACCTAAGAATTCATCTGAGAACTTTCTTTCTAAAGCCAATGAAATATCCTTCTCTAGGTTTGTCTATGCTAAGATCACACCCTCTAGAATTCTTGTCCAGGAGCAACTAACCTTTCAGGTGATGAACTTGTTTGCCTCAACTCAGTTTCATTTTATCCTCACCCTAGTTTATCTCTACAACAAATAAACCTTTCACTACTTCCTGGCAAACATGTCTTTTAACTCCCACCGTACTATTATCCGTTCTATTGTCTTAAAGAAAAAGTTGAAATCACCAAAGCTGACTTAAAAGCCTTTCTGAACTTAAGGACTGAGGGAGCTAGAGCACATACCTTGATCACCTCAATTGAATATCAATGGCATGAAATTAATAAAGTGATTAGGGAATCAATTTTAACGAACATATGCCTAAAGTATCCGGCCTCGTTCGTAATGCTCGTATCATCCAGCATGTTCTTAGAACTTCTATAATTTCTAAAGCTGGTGATATAATCAACATTACTCCTCTTCTTTCTATGGTAACCTTTTTTATCATGATTGAAGAACCTATAGATGAAGCCCAACTAATTCTTGACTATCTTTATGGACTTTCTGAAATTGGTCATGTCAAACATAAAAGAAAGAAGAACATTGCCTTAGGACATCTAGTTGCCTACATTCTGGATAAGAAATATAATTTGGTTCATCCTGATCAAGAGTTTGAAGAACTGCTCTACTACAATGATGGATCATTTAGAGCAATCTTCAAAGAAGAACCAAGTAAAACACATGTCATTAGTGATACTGAGGAAGAACATGAAGCCGTACCTGCACCTGCTAATGAACCAAATTATTAAGATTTGGTTCAAAGCTTTGACCGTTTAGAGACTCACTTTGATCAAAGGTTTGATCAAATTGAAGCTCATATGCAGCAATAAAATATACAGTACACTCAAGACATGGGGTTTATGAGAGTAAAAATGAATGATATTAGTACCAACGTGCTTATGATGAGTACTTATTTTAACATCTTTGGTGCTGCTGCTCCTCCTTCTCCAGATCAGGGTCCTTCTGAGTGACACTCGTACTAGATTTTATGTGTTTCTTTAGTTGTTGTTTTTTTTTCTTTTTGTGAGTTAGTAAAATGTGTTGTACTTTCTTTTTCGTAGATGTTTGTTTTAAAATATTATAATGTATTGATATCACATGCTTAGATTGTAATATCATTCATATTGATATCAGTATAAGTTATCCTGTTTTGTCTTTAATCTTGTTTTTGAAATGTGCGTTAGTCCATATGACAATATTTATAATTTTTTATCTTAAGAGTGTTATACTTTAAAATGCAAGTTAAAATTAAATTCATTAGAAAATCTAATTTTTCTAAATTTAAGTATTGCTTAAAACTTGATGTAATTAAGATTGTCAATTTTATGTCTCTTATTTAGACTACATTAATGTCTAATATTATTATTGCAACTGCGATGTTTTCTTATTTTGTATTTCACTTATCAATAAATATTTATGCACTTAGAAAAATTTGAAATTTTTTATTATTGATTTTGGAAAGATAAAAATTACTCTTTAAAAATGTACAAATGTACAAAAATCAAAAGGAATGCGCAATGATTTGCAAGTTGAAAAAGAGACACAAAATAAGCCCACAAATGAAAAGATGCACAAAAATGTGCCACAAGGTTGAAAAGATGCGCAAAGTGTCACATGTGGTAGTTACTTCTTTCCATAATTTTTTAATCTCTTAATTCAAATTGATCTTTGGTACATTTATATACCATATTGAAATATGAAATATATAAATTTTCTATTCATCCTTTTTATAATGATTTTCTCTATTTTAGTGTCTAAATTGACTCATATTTTTTATATATATTTTTTATTATCAATGTTATATCTCTTCTTATATTTTATGAATTAATATGATTTACCTAATGTTTTGATTTTATTTGTAAAATTTATTTCAATCACTTTCAAAGATTAATTATCAAAGGATTATCATATAACTGCTTATATTTCTGGTCTTTTTCTTCTTCTCTTTTTGCTGTTTTCAAAAAGGGAGAGAAAATATTGTTTGTTCGTATCATTTCACTCGTATTTTTTTTATCCTTGTTCGTATCATATTTCTATTTTGTAGTAGTGTTTTCGTTTCATTTTTTAAAATTAAAAAAATTAAAAATAAAAAAAAATTTGTGCAAAGCCTACTTATTTTTACGTGTTCATCAATTCAGGGGGAGTTTAGGAGACTCTTAGAATTTGAAATTATACAAACAATAATTATTTGCCATCATCAAAAAGAGGGAGATTGTTAAGAGAGTTGTTATTACATGTTTTTCATTCTTGCAACTTGTATATTTTTTATGATTCCAAATATTATTATTTTATGTATTGATATCTCCTAACACGTTTTGTAAGATTTGTTTTTTCTCTTGTGTGAACTAACATTTCAGGAAAATCAAACTCCAGACTACTGATGACTTCAAATCAAATTTAGCATGAGAGATTTTATGAATTGAAGCTTGTACTTTTCTTTGAATTAAATTTGAGAGGGAGTAATTGTATTTGAGTGAATAAACACACACATACTTAAGGAGATCTTTAACAAGTTATACTGATTATATGGGATGAACATAGTTTGTATGGGACGAACATAGTTCGTACGGGACGATCAAGTTAGTTATCTCCACTAAAGAGCAATAGAATGAACATGAGTTGAAGAAAATTTTTCTAAGTCCTTATCTTCCAGGATGAATGTTAATCGTCCTAGGATGAAATGTTCTCTATAAAATTTTCATTCAGACAAAATTCATATTTGTGCTATGATGAAATGCTCTCTCGAAAATTTTTGTCTAGACGAACTCAAATTCATCCCAGGATGAAATGCCCTCTAGAAAATTTTCATTCAGACAAAATTCATATTCGTGTCAGGATGAAATGCTCTCTGGAAAATTTTCGTCTAGACAAACGCAAAGTCGTCCCAGGACAAATTTCTCTCTATAAAAATTTCATCCGGATGAACTCATATTCGTCTGAGGACAAAGTGAACCGACTCTTCAAATTTTGGCGACATCCTGCAATTTTTTTGGAACTGACTTATGGTATAACTGTTCGTACCGGACAAATATAGTTCGTAAGGGACGATGCTCGGGTACGATTTTAGTTCATACCAATATACATTTGGTTCATTTCCACACATTTAAGTAAAATCGTTCAGGATAATCCATGATCATACGGGACGATCAACTGCATGTTGACTTGAAAATTTGCAGTTATTGTATGGTTTTTCTTATCTTTCATATAAATAGTCCAATTTAGACTGACACTTAATCTTTTTGCCTACTGATCTTTGTGCCTATTGAAAGGAGAGTTAAGGAGAGAGTGTTTGTAGGAGATTTCTTACTACTGGAGCGTGAAGGATTCACATGAAAATTAAAGGTAAGAATCTTTACTTGTGGTTTTTGATTACTTCACTCTTTTCTCTCTTCCTTCAAGATTTCTTATGAAGAAGATCTGTTAAGGAGATTCGGTTCTCTGGCAACACTTGGAGAGTATGAACAGCCGAAGGATTCTCTGCCCACATTAGGATATTGTGAACAGTCGAAGGGTTCTCTGCCCATACTAGGAGAGTGTGAAAGGATGAAGGGTTCTTTGCCCACACTAGGAGAGTGTGAAAGGACGAATGATTCTCTACCCACACTAAGAGAGTGTGAAAGGATGAAGGGTTCTCTGCGCACACTAGGAGAGTGTGAAAGAATGAAGGGTTCTCTGCCCACACTAGGAGAGTATGAAAGGATGAAGGGTTCTCTGCCTACACCTGGAGAGTATGAAAGGACAGACGGTTCTCTACCAACACTAGGATGAGTGTAAAAGGCTGACGGTTCTTTGCCGCATCGGGTAGTGGTGAAAGAGAGTTTTGTAAAGGCTTCTCTGCCTTGCTGTGGGTATAAAAGGAGAGTCACTAGTGGTATTAGTGCAATACTCGGAGGGTGCTTCCGAGGAGTGGATGTAGGTCGTGTTTGACCAAACCACTATAAATCTCATGTCTTTTATTTTTCCGCTGCTTTTATTTTTGCTTTTCTGTTTTTAACTTGTGGTTAAAAATTATTTTCTATAAAATTCACAAAAGTTAATTTTCTCGATTTTAAATTTTAAAAAGAGGCGTAAAATTTTTTAATTACCAATTCACCCCCCTTCTTGGTTAGCCGTTGGGACATAAGCTTAGGTTTAACAACCTAATTCATAGTGAATAAGTTTCAACACTCTCAAGATAATCAAAACACTGTATCATATTCTGAAAGTTTTGACTACCATTAGGTGCAGGTGGATGTCTTGTCCTTTCTTCCTTAGAGTCAGTATTGCTGGGAATGATCCATTATTGTAGTAGACAAGCTCCTCTAAATTTTGAATAGGATGAACTAGTTCATACTTCTTTTTCAAAATGTAGGTCACAAGATATCCTAAGGCTATATTCTTCTTTCACTTGTGAGAGACATGGTCAATCTTAGAAAGTCCATACATGTAGTCAATGATTAGTTGGGCTTCATCTATAGGTTGGCTAGTCATAATCAGATATGTCACGATAGAAAGAAGATGTGTAATATTCACTCGATCACCAGCTTTAGAAATAATGGAGGTACGAAGAACATGCTGGATGATTCAGGCATTTCGGTTAAGAGAGGACACCTTAGGCATATGACATACTCCTCTAATCCCTTTAATAACTTGATTTATCATAGTCCAGTCATAGTTGGAGGAAGAGGTCAAAGTATGGGCTATAATCCCTTGAGTCCTTAAATTTAAAAATATCCCCAAATTCTCCTTTGTTATTTCAACCCTCTTCTTAAAAATATAAGATCTAATCACATTCTAGTCAGAATTAAAAGACATGTTTGCAAGGAAGTTGTGAAATATTTCTTTGTTGTAGAGGTTGATTAGAGTCAAAATAAGAAAAAACTAGGTAGAAGCAAAAAGGTCCTTCACTTTAAAAGTAAATTTTTCCGGGAGAAGGACTCTAGAGGGAGTGTTTTTTGTGAAAACGAACCTAGGAAAAGACTCTTCATTTTCTTTAGACAGAAAGTTTTCTCTTGGATTTTTAGAGGAAGGTCCCCTAGTCAGTTCTTTAGCATGCCTAACCCTCTTACTTGAACTCGTCCTAAAAAAGATCAAAAGGAATAGAAAATTTAAAAGGCTTTTTAAGTGAATGAAGTTTGAGTTCTAAATCCTTTCAATTTAAAGAAAAAATGAACTTTCGTACATAGGAAAATAATTTCGTCCTGTACGATATAGGGTTCGTACGTACGAAATAAAATTTAGTATGTACGAATGAATATGTCCAAAAATAAAATGGCTTTTCGTAAACATGCAAGTTACTAGGCGTCCTTTCGTACAAACTTTTGACTAAACGATTGTACAGATGAACAAGTGTTCGTCCTGGACGATCAGTTATTTAAGATCATTTTTATGATGGTTTGAAACAACCCTCACTCAGAAATGCCATGTGTTTGTATGTACAAACTGAATGTCCGTACGTATGATCAAAAAAAAAATTGATCTTATACATATAACTATCTACATGCATACATACGAATGCATACACATCGTCCGGACAATCTGTGGATCGTACAGATGAATTTTAAAAAAAATTGAAAAACTACATGCAAATTGTTCAACGCAATAATTAATACGCTACAGGATTTGTCTCGTATAAAGATATTTTTGTACAAACGAATGTCACACTTAGAAATTTTTATGCCCTTGCTCAAAAATATGAATTTTGATGTGAAAATACATCAACCAGATAGATAAGAAATTATAAAAGAAAACATGAACAAAAACTGACAAACACATACAAAAAAAATCACAAATCCAAAATGCACACTAATAAAACACATATCAATATTACAGAAACTTTTATTTAAGCATTCAAATCAATCACACAAAGCCTTGTTCTTAATGTACTGAAAGTATCAAAGGCTAATGATTTTGTAAAAATATTTGCAAGTTAATTTTCAATTGAAACATTATTAAGTTCAATTTTACCTTTGAATACATGATCCCATATGAAATGATGCTTGATATCTATATATTTGTTTCTTGAATGTTGAATAGAATTTTTAGAGATACAAATGGCATTAATATCATTACAATAAATGGGAATACTTCCTATTGTTAATCCTAAATCAATTAGCAGTTGTTTCAACCAAATTGCTTATGCCACACAACTTCTTAAGGCTATATATTCAGCTTCAGCAGTAGATAGGGCTACATAATTATGTTTTCTACTGGACCAAGATACTAAAGAATTTCCAATAAATTAACATGTTCCAGAAGTGCTCTTTCTATCAAACATACAACCTACAATGTTTGAATCTAAATATCCAATTATTTCAAATGAAGAACTAAACTTAGGATATCAAATTCCTAAGTTTTGAGTTCCCAAGAGATATCTTAAAATCCCTTTCATTGCTATCAAATGTGATTCTTTATTCCCCTGAATTTCTTTTGATCAACAGATTTTCCCTTAGGGTCCTTATCCAACTGAACTGAGGAACTTAGAGGTGTAATAACAGGTTTAGCATTGTCCATTTCATTCTTTTTGAGGATGTCCTTAGCATATTTTGACTGACTAAGAAATGTACCCTTCTTAATTTACTTAATGCTAAAGCCTAAAAAGTAACTCAAATCTCTCATCATACTCATCTCAAATTCACTACTCATTATTTTTGAAAAATCATCACAAAGATTTTTATTTGTAGATCTAAAGATGATATCATCAACATAAATTTGTACAATCAGTATATCCTCTCCCAATTTCTTCAAAAAGAGAGTTGTATCCACACTTCCTTTTTCAAAAGATCGTTCAAGTAGGAAGGTGCTCAACCTCTCATTCCAAGCCTTAGGTTCCTGTTTCAATCCATATAATGACTTTTTCAATTTGAAAACATGATTTAAATGTTTAGAATTTTCAAATCTTGGAGGTTGTTCCATATAAACATCCTCTTGAATCACCCCATTTAAAAAAGTACTTTTAATATCCATTTGATATAATTTAAATCCTCTAAAATAGACAAAGGCTAACAAAACCCTAATTGCTTCAAATCTAGCTACAGGGGAAAAAGTCTCCTTAAAATTAATCCCTTCAATCTGATTATACCCCTTAGCCACCCATCTAGCCTTATTTTTAATGACTACTCTTTAGTCATTCATTTTATTCTTGAATACTCGCTTAATTCTAACTACACTTTGATCTTTTGGCCTTGCAGTTAATTTTGAAACTTCATTTCTTATAAATTGATTTAATTCTTCTTATATAGCCAATATTCAAAATTCATCTGAAAGTGCTTGATCAATATTTGTGGGTTTTATCATTAAAATAAAGGCTGAATGATTGACTTCTTTGTTCAGTCCACGCCTTTTCCTCACACGCTCATTAGGTTCACCTATAATTAATTCCTTTGGGTGGTTTTTAGAAAATCTCAAATCTCTAAGCATCGGGTTTTCTATTTCCAAATTTTCATCCAAATTTATTTTCTCAATCTTTTGGAAGTTAATCTCTATCTCATCCTCTTCAATAATCGGCTCTTCTAAAATTCCAAATTCATTAAATTAAACATGTGTGGTCTCCTCAATTACCAAAGTTTTTTTATTGAATATTGTATAAGATTTTCCAACACTTGAGTATCCTATAAAAATTCCTTCATCTAATTTTGGATCAAATTTTCCTAAGATAGATTTTTCATTGTTATGTATGAACACCTTACATCCAAAAATATATAAATATGACAAATTAGGTGTTCTCCCCTTTAGTAACTCATAGGATGTTTTATTCAAGTTTGATCTAACATTCACTCTATTCATAACATAACATGTTGTGCTAACCGCCTTAGCCCAAAAATATTTAGGAAGTGAATATTTTGCTAATATGGCTTGAGCGACTTCTATTAATGTTTTATTTTTCCTTTCAACTACCCATTCTGCTGAGGGGTTCTAGGTGTAAAAAAATTGTGATCAATCCCTTTATCCTGACAAAAATCTTCAAATTTTTCATTTTCAAATTCTTCTCCATGATCATTTTGAATTATAAAATTCGCATCCTAGTTTCCTTTAAATCCAAGTCAAAACTTTTTAATTTTCTCAAATGATTCACTCTTGTGATATAGAAATCTAACTCATATGAATCTAGAGAAATCATTCGAAATTACAAATCTGTATACTTTCCCTCTTAGACTTACAGTTCCAACTAGTCCAAAAAAATTCATATGTAAAATCTTCAATGGTTTACTAGTTCTAAGATCCTTATTGGACTAAAAAGATGATTTCACCAATTTTCCTAATTGACATGCATAGCAAAGGTGATCCTTAGTAAAGTCTAGTTTTGATATACCTCTCACTAAGTTCTTTTGGGTAATTCTCTTAAGGTTTTTTATGCTAGAGTGACAAAGTCTCCTATGCCAAAACCATGACTCATCAGAAATAGTTTTTAAACAAAAAGCAGTAGGAGTTTTGATTCAATTCAAATCTAACATTTACACTTTATTTACCCATATACCATTCAAAACATCATTACCATTCAGGCTTAATATGTAGTTAGTAGGAAAAACTTAACATAGTATTCTTTATCACATAATTGGTTTATATTTAACAGATTATGCTTTAAGCCTTCTACAAGTAGTACATTCTCAATAAAAAAAGTTTTTAAGATTTCCAATCATACATAACCTAACCACCTTTCTTGTGGTGTTAACTCCAAGTGTAACCCTGCCTCCACTCCTAGCTTCCAGTGATATGAATTGTGTAGTATCTCCAGTCATATGCTTTGAGTAACCGCTATCCAGGTACCATATGCTCTCACGAGGCCTTGTGTGAGAGAGATCCTACAAAATCATCAAACGTTAGACCTAGAAACCCAAATAAGTTTGTTTCACCTTTTGGCAACTTATAAATAGATGCATATATAATATGTCTATTTTTATGAATCTTAGGCTTTCACACTAAGTGAATTTTTGTATCCAAAGTACAGGTGTATTCTATGTGTTTAAACATGCCACAATTAAAACATTTAACTCTAAGAAATTGATTTCTCAATTTTCTATAATTATTTTGTTTCCTGTTGAGTTTTAAAAAGTTTGGATATAAAATAGGATTTGTAAAATCTTTAAGTGTTGGGGGTATTATATTATCCTTGAGAGCTTTTATCTTCAATTTGTAAAAGGTATTCATATCTTCCAATATATGATTTGTATAATTTATCCAATAATTTTTGCTCTCATATTTATCCTTAAAATCTTTAAATTACTTTTCAAGTTCATTATAGGATGAATTTAAATTTTTATGGTTCTTATTCAAATCGTCGAACTCATCAAGTAATTTCATATGGTTATTATCAGTTAAAGCATGATCTTTTCTAAGGATCTCTTGTTCTCTTTGCAGTTCTTGTAACTCAAAGTTCAGACTAGCATGCATTTTCCTTAACTTCATATATGCAACATGTATGCGTTTAGAGACTTCTAAAAGTTCATTTTAAGTCAAATCACATACCTCTTCTTGATCTGCCTGATCAATATTATCAGCCATCAAGCTTATATTAGTGACTTCCTCTTTCTTTTCAGTCTCTGATGAGTCTGAAGTTGAGTCCACCCAGAAAGTTCTTTGAAAATTCTTTTTGTCCTTTTTCTCAAGTGGTTTCTCCTCTACCTTCTCCTTGTTAGAAGTGGCTTTAAGTTTTGGGCATTCTGACTTAATATGTCCAGGTTTCCTGCACTCATAGCAAATAACATCATTTGAAACCTTAACATTCCTATTGAACTTAACTCAATTCCATTGCTGGCGTCTTTTTTGCTTCCTCTTTAGAAAGCTTTTAAACTATCTAGTCATCAGTGCGATGTCGTCTTCATCCTCAGGTTGTGATAGATCACTCTCTAACTCTTCCACTTTCAGTGCTATGTTTTTCTCCCTTCGTGGTTCACCTGCATCAATCTTTCTTTGACTCACTCTTTACTTATAAGCAATTAGTGATCCAAGAAGATTATCAAAAGAGTAAATATTTAAATCTTTTGACTCTGATATAGCAATAATTTTTTTCTTCATAAGCAGTAGGCAAACAACGGATAATCTTATTTACTATTTCAGCATTTGTTAATTCTCTACCTAGTGTATGCAAAGAAGTGAATATTTGCGTGAATCTTATGTACATAACAGAAATGGATTCATTGGGTTTCAAGTGAAACAGTTCATAGTCATGTAATAAGATATTAAGTCTAGATTGTTTAACTTCATTAGTCTCTTTATATATTATACAAAATCTATCTCATATGTCATTTCCACTCTTGCAAGTAAAAACCCGCATATAGTCTTCTAACTTAAGTGCACAAAAGAAACTATTTAAATATTTAACATTTAGTTGTGCTAAGTCACGCTCTTCTACAATCAAATCTTCAAAGGGTGTCTATACTCTAATGTCATCAACTAGCTAGTCTAGTTGATTTTGTGTACCCTTCTTGTATTAAGATCTACATGCGATAATCAAGTGATTGTAAAAATATAGACATGCGTGTTTTCCAAAAATCAAAAGGGATATTATTAAACAAAGGAGGTCTAGTGATCGAATATCCTTCAGGTGTGTTTTGATTTCCAAATGTAGCCATAGTCGTTAATTAAAAAGTAGTCTAAACTTATGATTTTGAAACAAAGCTCTGATACCACTTATTGAAATTTGTTAATTATGAATTAGGTTGTTCAACCTAAGCTTATGTCCCAATGGCTAACCAAGAGGGGGGGGGGGGGTGAATTGGTAATTTAAAAAATTTCCTCTTAAACCGATTTAAATTTAGTGATTTTTTTTTAAAAATGATTTTTTAACCACAGATAAAATAAAAACATAAAGAAAATAAAAAGCAGCGAAGAATAAAAGATACAGGATTTATAGTAGTTCGGTCAAACACGACCTATATACACTCTCTAAAGTTTCCCACTTCAGGTATTGCAATATTACCACAAGTGTCTCTTCTTTTGCCCCCACAGCAAGGCGTAGAAACCTTCACAAAAACTCTCTTCCACCACTACCAGGTGCGGCAGAGAATCGTCATCCTTTTACACCCTCCAAGTATCAGTAGAGAACTGTCGGCTGTTCACACTCTCTAGGTGTAGGCAGAGAACCTTCGTCTTTTCACACTCTCTAAGTATAGGTAGAGAACCCTTCATCGTTTTACACCCTCCAAGTGTAGGCAGAGAACCTTCGGCTGTTCACACTCCTCGAGTTTTGGCAGAGAACCGGATCTCCTTGAAAGATCTTCTCACAAGAAATCGAGAAGGACAAGAGAAAAGAGTAAAGTAATCATAAATAATAAACAGAGATCCATACCTTTGAGTAACCAAGTGAACTCTTCAAGCTCCAGTAGTAAGAATTCTCCTTCAAACACTCTCTCTCACTCTCTCCTTCAATTTCCCTTCAGTATGCACGAAGACCAAATGACAAAAAGATTTCATGAAAGTCTTAAGTGGACCTTTTATAAGAAAGACATGAAAAATCGCCCAAAAACTATAATTTTTCAAATCTGTGTGTTTATGATCATTCCATACGATCTCATTTCGTATGTACGAATAATGTAAAAACTGTTGCATACGAACTCAATGTATATTGGTACAAACTACCTTTGTACCCGATCATCATCCTGCACAAACATGATTCATCCGGTACGAACAGTTATTCTCAAGGTTCGTTTGAATGAAAATGCAAAACGGACCACAATTTCAAAAAATAGAGGACATCATCCTGGGGCGAATGGGTTAGTTCGTCTAGATGAATAATTCAAGAGCAAAGGTCCAGAGGATATTATCTTGGGATAAATGTGTTAATTTTTTTAGATGAATAGTTTAAGAGCACAAGTCTAGAGGACATCATCCTAGGACGAATGTTTTAAATCGTATGGACGAACATTTTAAAGTACAAGTTCAGAGGACATCGTCCTAAGATGAATGGGTTAGTTCATCTGAACAAATAGTTCAAGAGAACAAGTCTAGAGGACATCGTCCTGGGATGAATGTGTTAAATTGTCTAGACGAACAGTACAAAGCACAAGTTTAGAGGACATCGTCCTGGGACGAATGGGTCAGAATCATCTGGATGATCCGGACTTAAAAAATTTTTTGCCCGCTCTATTTGTTCCATTGCTCTTTGGAGAGTATAACTGACCAGATCGTCCCGTATGAACATGGTTTGTACTTTATGATCAATATTATAAAATTATGAATTTTAAAGCTCTCCCCTAGTGTGTGTGTGCTAAGTTACTCAATTATAATCACACTATCTCAGACTCAAATAAAATAAAGATACAGACTCCAAGTTACAAAACATTCTAAGCAGATCTTGATTTGAAGCCTTCAATAATCTTGAGTATGAATTCTCTGAAATGTTAGTACACACAAGAGCAAAAATAAATCTTCCAAAATGTTTTAGGAGAAAATAATAATCAAAATAATAATATTTAGAATCATCAAAACATACAAGTTGCAAGAATGTAAAACATACAAAGCTAAGTAGAAATTCTTCTCAACATCAAGGACTTCAAACTCTTTAATATATGAGAGAAGAAGATTATCATTAGAAATGACATGACATTCGATAAGGCAAGCATTTTGAAGTCTCAGGAGTCAAAAAGGTGAATAGTTTTATTAGGGCTATAGATGCACTACAGAAGTTTGAGTTTGATGCAACTCCATTTCTTCCACATAGACATATCATTTATACTCAAGTACCTAATTTATTTGCGGATCATGAGGTAGAATATATTGTTGGGGATGAGGTTCCTTCTTAGGAATCTAATGCTAGGAGTAATACCAAGTTCTAAGATGTCCTAAAACTAGCTTGATTGAAGGGCTATTTAGCATTTATACTTTCAATCATGGAGGATGTAATTTCTAGTCACTATAAAGAGGCAGTGGACAGTCCTGATGGTGATCTTTAGAAAAATGCTATGGATGAAGTCTCTTCAAAAGAGGTTGGTGAAGTTTACTCTATGAATGAAAGCTATTGGGTGCAAATTAACATCTTCAAAGAAAGAAGGATCTCATGGAGCTAATGTGTGGTACAAGGTTAGGTTGGTGGGAAAAGACTTTATGCAATGAGAAGGGATAAATTATGATGAGGTGTTGTCCTAATGATCAAGCATCCCTCGATCTATGTTCTCATAATATTTATTATACACTATAGTCTGATTCTAAAAATAACTCGGTGTTAAAACTATATTCTTACATAGAGAATTATTAGAGGAGATCTGCATGTATATCCATCTAGATATGGGGACTTGAAAGGCTTGGTTTGTATATTAGACAAGTATTTATTTGGGTTTTAGCAGTTAGTATAGCAATGGTACATGAATTTTGATCAATTCAGGATTGGAGAGGGTACATATGGAGCCACTATAATCATTATGCATATTTTAAGAAATTCACCAACGGTGAGTTCATCTACCTTCTTTTGTATATTGATGATATATTGATTGCATTTATCATTTAGATTGAAATCAATAAGATAAATAAGCAATTGACCAAATAGTTTGAGATCAAGTTCGGTGAAGCTCACAAATTCTTTACATAGAGATTTTTAGGGACAAGGTATTTGGGAAGGTTTGGCTCTCATAAGGAGTTTATATTTGGAAGGTTCTAAAAAGTCTGGGATTGATGATTCAAGCAAGGATGTGAGTCTACCCGTTGAATCTTCTTTCTAGTTGAGTACAGATCAATGTCTTAAGGATGATCAACTTAGAAAAGACATGTGATCAATTTCTTATGCTAGTGCAGTTAGCAATCTGATGTATATTATGTATTATTTATATTATACCAGACCTTTCAAAAGCAGTTTTTGTTATGAGCATATTTATACATGATTTACAAATGAGTCATTGGTAGGCTGTGAAGAGTATTCTAAGTTATAAAGGGTATAACTAATATAGGCTTATTGTTCAAGAGGCAGTCTTATGTTGTTGATTTGTGTGTAGGCTACACTAACTTAAATTATGATGGTGATATTGATAAGCATGGATATACAATTGGTTATTTATTTATATTAGTAGAAGGTCTAGTCAATTGGAGATCACTTCTTTAGTTTATTGTGTTGCTTTGTCTATTACCAAGGCCTAGTATATGATAGTCACAGAGATGACAAAGAAAGCAATTTGGATGCAGAGCTTACTAGATGATTTGGTTGTTGACTAGAAGTCTCTGATAGTGTTTTACAACTATCAGAGTGTGATATTCTTGGACACAAATCTAGTCTTTAATGCTCATAACAAGCACATTGATGTAAGGTACCATTTTGTTTAACACTGGATTATTGAAGGTAATATCTAGTTGAAGAAAATAGATACCAAGGAAAATCCAACATAATTGCTCACAAAGGTAGTACCAGTTCAAAAGTTCACATAATATAGGAGTTTGGTGAATATTTAGGCTTTTGATTGATTGTCCACTTATTTTAAAGAACTTCGCTTGGCTTGATCCCTTTCGGAGGCAGGTACGTAAACAACCATCTGGGTGTAGACATTCTTATATTGGAGCCTGGTTTGTCATCTTCCACTTTTTGAAGTGAAAGATACAATAGAGATTATTGATTTGGAGATCTTTCCAGATTATGGAGAGCGTTAATCTAGAAAGCATTTAACAGCTACTTATTGTATTTATTTGGAACCTAATTTTTGCCAAAATATGAGATTTAATTTGCACTTATTAGGAGATCCAATTAGCATGATTAGATATTCATTGATAAAAATTTCCGTATTTTACTCATTTCAATTTAGGCCTAAGGGATGTTATATGATGTAGGAGAGCTGGAGATAGTCAAATGTGACTTATTTTCTCCACATTATAGTGAAATCATATCCTCCCCATGGACGTAGGCATTTTTGCCAAATCATTGAAGTTGTCATTTTCTTTGTGTTGATTATGCATTGATTTTTTTTCGATGTTTGCACAACATATCTCCCTTTAAATTGATGTTGATTTATCAAGAAGCATCAAATTATGCCTTATTCCATGTAAAAGACATATATTTAGAGATCATATCCTCTCCAAAAATATGCTTCTAATGAAAATCCCTCAACTTATATTTAGAGATCATATCTTATGATAAAAGTGAGTTTTTTCATATTCAATAAGATTATGATATCTCTTCCATAAAATTAAATGCATGTCAAAGAATGATAAAAAAGTGCAAAAATAATAAATCCAAACTCATTTCATCTAGAGTTATATGAATATTCATACAATCATGAATACATAAACTATACTAACCTTTCAAAGTTTACCAACTAGATCCAAAATAAATATAGTCATTTCTTTTGATAGTATTTGTTGTTTAGATTCTTGATTATTTAACAATGATACCAACTAGATCCAAAAATCTTTAATGGTTGACACATCACAAACAATACTTCATTAACTACAATAATACTGGATCATATAATTGCTTTTCATCTCTACCTTTTCATCTTAACTCAATATTGTTAGCATCTTTAAACACCCCTTGGTATCCCCATAAATTCTTGTTGGTTAAGAACACAATGCATCTTATTTATTCAAGGGATAAAACTCTTTGACCATTAAACTTTTTTAAATTTTAACATCATGATAACTGATTTTAGAACCATGCTCAGATTCCCTACTTTGGTTTATCGCAAACCAAAAAAAACTTTAATATAATTGAATCAACAAGATTAGGGGCATTAGGCCACACAATAAACATGTCCCCCTACACATCAAAACACATGACAAGAGGTGAAAAAGATGATTTAAACAATGCCTGCTTCGATGTGGCGCATCACTTCAAGGGTTAAATGATGACCCACACATAAAATTGACCCACGATGTTGCCCTGGCGACGTCTGATAGAAGAATGGACTTTGTAATTTTGTTCAAAGCTTCTTCAATACCTAAAAATGACCATAATTTTTTTCAATTGAGATCACATGAGGAGATCTGTGTGGATCCCGAGGCAACGGCATGCAAATCAAATAAATTGATGCGGGACATTCCCCAAATGACGTCTGATCATGAAATGGATAGTGTCGTTGCATTCCAAATGTTGATAATACCAAAATTTGACTGTGATTTCACCTAAAGGAATTCACATGCAAAAATCAGCATAAATTTTGAGGTAGCAACATGCGAATCAAGGTTAAAATGAGGATTTCTCTCGTTTTCTATTATTCTAAAATAAATTTTTATAAATAATGATAACATTAATATTATTATCAAATCAGATGGATTTTTTTTTTTTTTTTTTTTTTTTTTTTTTTTTTTTTTTTTTTTTTTTGTGCTTTCATTGCGCTTTAAATGATATGGAATTACCTTATATCGTCAAACTAACCAGAAAATCCCACAAGAAATCCTGCCGCATGAACTGATCTTCGCGTTTTCTCTGGTAAATCAATCACCTCGATTAAATGCTACGCTAGTTATTAAAAATGAGACCGAGTGAGCTCTCTGTTCATCTTGACATGATAGGCCCCGGTCCATCTATAATCCTCATCATTCCCTCTCCAGATCTCCAACCTCTCATCTGACCTTAGCTAAGGCCAATCCAGACACTCTCAGCTCTTCTATCCTTTTCGATCTCCGCCCAACGACAAACTCCACTGTGTCGACCAACTTCTAATCCTAGCCCTTAGCGGTAACTCCTCTCTGCTTCAAGCTGTCATGAAATCCTGACACCCACGTGAACACTGGTTATCAGCCTTTCTTCTTTATGCAAGAGGAGGTCTACACCTTAACTTCACTCAAACACTCCAAATAGTATAACGCCCATCACAACTTAAGCTCAAATAGCCATCCTCCTACCAAACAATCACTTAAGGCCATATTCAAGCCATCCATCTCTCATCCTGTCTAAAGCCCACTCTAAAAAAATCAACTATCAACCTAAGCCCTCCCAACCTTTACCTCACCAAAATCAATCCAACTTACCCCAGCCCATTATCAACCCATTAACTTTTTCCTCTCCATATCCCACTGAAAGTCCACTTACCCCTCTAAAACAAGCTATTATTATAACTGAATCTCTTTAATTAATCTCCACTCAAATCCCTTAAACCATGATGGCCCATCAACAAGTAGAAGAAATCCCTCCAAAGCTTATATATATATATATATATATATATATATATATATATATATATATATATATATATATATATATATATATATATATATATATATATATATATATATATATATATATATATATATATATTAATTTCTATCATTATTATCAATTTATTATTATGAACGATGCTGGTAATCCACCAAGTAATGACAGTCATACAAGCTCATTAATGACAATCGACATACAAAGAAGTTATAGGGATGTAATGATAGTCGAGATACAAAGAAGATAGTAATCCACCAATGGAATGTGTTTGAAGAAGTTATAGGGAATGTGACTTTCTCGTAGCTAGTAACAATTAACTTACAGTTAACATCAAGTAGGTTGCAAACAAACTCTTTAATCCTCTAGCTATTAATGATGATTGATATACAATGAATGTGATCATTTTCTAATTAACATGCATGAAGAAATTGGTGATGAATGTAGCTCAGCCAGCAGTCAACTTCAACATCATGAAAGATGCTGATTTGCATAAAAATAATAACAAAGGATATATTGCAAGTATAATAAACCCTATATTAGCATAAACAGGTAATACGTCATTTGCAAGCAAGGACTAAAGATCATGGTAAATGCATAATTACAATAAATGCAAGCTCCTATGAACCCTTGTAGGAGATCTGACTTATGCACGATTTGTTACCTACAAGAAGATGTAGAGGAGTGGTAGCGAATGAAAAAACCTACGGACAACGCTGAAAGATTTGGATGCAAAGCAATCTACCTGACAAAAGAAGGTATCAAGCAAGGAGCGGAAGCAGTTATCAACAAGAAATTGCAAGAGATTCATTAGTGCTTCAAACTCTACCAGTATAAGGTGAAAAATGACTTGCAATACAACGATATGCCACCGGATCTATAACAATCATACAAGTGGACAGAAGGTGTCTACTAATTTTAAGACCAAAACCCTGCCTACCTGTCAACAGGGGTCATTTGCATAGTTAATCACTAAAAAAACACCCCCCTTATGCATCAAAAAGCATGTGACACATTCATAACATGCATACATTTGCAATATATTGGTTGCATCATAAAAATACTTCACTTACTATGCAAAGTAAGTCATTATGACAACGTACTATATAAATATGCACATTATAGCCTGTAGAGATGTCTTGCATATTTTACATATTGCGGTGTGCGGAATACATCATTCAAGCATAGTAGTTAGCATGTAATATATGTTATATAGTAGTGGAATGTTACACTGATATGAAAAAACTTGATGCACGATATGAAAACACTGGGTTTTCATTTAAATGTACTATGCATACGAGCAGGCATCATATAGGTGCATTATATATGCATATCATGCAAATACATCATGCCCCTTGTTAATGTACGAAATTCTTAAAGAAAAATTCATCCACCTTCAGAAACAGTTTGTTGAGATGGAAAATTTAAAAAATAAATTTGAAAATTACTTCAGCTCACAAAGAGCTAAACTCTGGTCGAAAATATTACTAAGATTTATTCTCACTCAGCCTCCTATTAGTAAGGATGTGACACGTGTCCTCTAATTGATGGTTTTGTTGCCAAATGGAACCACGCCATGGATTTCTCCGCCAAACATGTAAACAGTTATGATTGGGACCCCTTTAAACCGGGTGGTTTTACTGCAAAATGACACCACTAAATAATGGCTATGGTCAGAGCCTGTAAGCTCCCCAATGGCTTCAAATCCTTGATATTTGAGTCAATAAGATATGATCGATAGGGCTCAAAGCCCTTTGTTAGCTAAGGTGGATTAAAATTTGTTCTCTTATATAAATATATCTACTCCAGGTCTACAAGGTACCCTTGGACGAAACAACCCATGACTTCTGACAAGTATCCTTCTACCAGGTTGGGTCAACTTCCTCCTCTAACTAAGTAGACAAGGGATCATGATGACCCAAGATGACGGAACCATGCTATCTTGACCGAGCCCATCTTCACTTTCCCACCATCCGATTTAAATGCAAGATGGTGAAAATTCTAATTTTAAATATTAAGTCTCAAAACTAAGCCTGTGCTGCTACTACATGCCAGATAACATGTATTTCTGCATATTTGATTGATGACTACCTTAATCGAAAGTTCTCTCTCATTATCGGGAGGGGTAATAAACTATAGGGGCTTGCGCCTATAGGAAACCTGAACGCATATCATAAATTCCTTGCAAAATGAGAGTAATATCTATGGGTATTATCTTATTCAACATCCAATCTACCTTATGAAAGTTTTCCTCATAGCATACTTGTTAAAACTCACCTCAACGACCTGAAGAAAGAAAGGGTCCACAGAGGGGCTAGTGCGCAAATTTTTGGAGCCCACACAACACAAAATAAAGAGTAAAAGAAACATAGAAAATCTAGGGATTTATGTTATTTGACTTCAACTATACATACATTCATGGAAGAGGAGAGATGATGTGCTAAACTTATCAAGAAGCATAAAATATGGTATATAAAATAGAGAAAAAAACTTACCCGCCCTCTCCAAACGTAAATTACCCATGCTAACAAAAACCTAAGAATGGTTTCATGTGCAAGATAAACTCATTATAATAGTCTTCTCCTTGCATGCATTCTTTACCAATGCTGCATTTAAACATAGCTGCTATTATAATATGTCTATTGTGGTTTGGAGAGAGAGAGAGAGAGAGAGAGAGAGAGAGAGAGAGAGAGAGAGAGAGAGAGAGAGAGAGAGAGAGAGAGAGAGAGAGAGAGAGAGAGAAGAGAGAGAGAGAGAGAGAGAGAGGTTGCTCACAATCCAACCAAAAAATCATCATATATATCCAACAATACCCTAGGTGGTCTATCTAGCTTGGTAAGGTAATGTTATATGTTGCATTCAAACATTTGAATTCGCAGCACATATGCAATTGTATCCATTGCTTATGACATTAACAATCAACTAATTTCTCTCCCATTTAAGTTTATCATTCATAACTTTCACTGTATTGATACACATTAATGGTGTTGGCAGAACTGGTATTGCCTTTCCAAAACAATGGCTGAGAGGGCGGCCTTCAAATATGCACAAGAAAATGGACTAGATGTTATCACTGTATGCCCAACTCTAACCCTTGGGCCGCTCCTGCAATCAGATGTCAATTTTAGTAGCTTAGTGCTACTAAGTTTTCTTAAAGGTCATAATCTCCACCATGCAAATAACCAAGTTTCTTTGGTTTAGGTTTCGTTTGGGATGCTTTTTTATTGCCTCTTAAAGCAGCTTCCAAATATAAAAATTAAATTTTTTTTATTAGAAAATTGTTTTAAGAAGCAATAAGAAAGCCGTTCCGAACCAAGCCTTAGTTTCCAAATTAGTTATAAGAATCCTTCAAAACATCAAGATTCATACTACTTAGTTCTACAAGAATGTCAAAACATTGTAATTTTTGAATTTGTATTGGCTAATGTTTTTCCTTCATGAACTATGTAAAACTATATTCTGAACTTCTGCAGGATCTCAGGAGTTAATAGAGGCTTATAGTTGCGGAAATTTTGTGGATGTTAGAGATGTCGCTGAGGCACTCCTTTTGGTCTACAAGAAGCCTGATGCTTCTGGACGTTATATTTGCTCACTCAACCTTGTCAAATTTGCTGACGTAGTTGATATGTTGAGGAACATTTATCCAAGTTTCAATTATCCTAACAAGTAAGGCTTTTACTGCTATCGTAATATAAGTATCCCCCATGCTTCCTACGTTTAAATGTTTTATTTTTATTGTCTTTCTGTATATAAAATGACAGTATCCCTGAGAGGAATGAAGGAAATGATTTTAGTTCAGAGAAATTAAAGAAGCTTGGATGGAAGTGTAGGACGCTAAAGGAAACCATCGCTGATTCAATTAAATACTATCAAGAAGTTGGTCTTTTAACCATGGAGGAGAAGACCACATAAGGCTAATTTATTTATATATAAAATTCATAATTGTAAAACTGTAAAATTTGCAGCATTTTTTACTTGATTAAGCACCCTTACATATCTGCAATATTTCAATGTTACTTACTCATGTGCTAGAATTGTTTTCTTCTTATTATTCTTCTAATTATGAACTATGTTAAATCAATATTTATTTTAAATATGGGATTCAAAATTATCATTATCCTTCTATCTAGCTTTCTTAAGAAAGTTCTTTCTATCATCATTTTGATTTTGGTTGGGACAACTTTCTTACCGCTTTCTAAATCATCAATTTTTTATGGGTAATATAAATAAAAAATATAAGAATATTAAAAAGAGCTTTTGACATTAATTGAAACTCAAAAGCTGCTTCTAGTGAGACCAAAAAACATTTCAACTTATACTTATAGATTAAGGTGATTAAGATAATTTGATCTTGAGTAGATATATGCTAACTCTTATAAATGGTTTACTAAATCTTAAGAGGATTTGCATGAAATTCTAAAAGAGAAAATATATTTCTTTAAAAAAAGGGTCATGTTAATATGGAAATATAAATCATTATTTTAGACATTCACTTAATATTAGAAGAGAATTTAATGAGAAAAATTCATTTTTCAAGCTGTTTTTCTTAAAATAAAATGCTTCTTTACCATTAGTTTTTCTTACATGTGATTGCACTAGCTATGATTTATTTTTTTAAATTGGGATACCTAAAGTGCAACTATAAATCTTTAAAATGAATTAAAAAAATTATTCTTATGATGTGGCTATTGTTAAATCAAGCACGCATACAACCTGAAAAGCATATTTTAAGTCAAATGCGGATGTTTAATCTATATTTAAAAGAAAATAGGATTTCTAAGTTAAAATTTCATTCAATCATGCATTGCTTGATATCACTTGTAAGTTTTGGTGCAAAGGTAAGACATGTTCTTTAAATATGAGCTTTATGAATATCTTTTACTAAGAAAAATATCCAGATGCCAAAAATAAATATACACATCATGACATAACTACACATACATTAACATATTAATAGAGTTCACTCTAGGAAAATCACGCATTTCCGACGATTTTTTTGCGTAAATTATTGAATTTCCAATTGTAATGCTATTTTTTTGGTGTATGTTCGACGGAAAAAAAATCCGCCAGTAAATAGTGCACAGAAAAATTAAATTCAACAATTTTTTCCGGTAAATTTTTTGACGGATTTTCAATGGATATTTTTTTGTAATAAGGCGTCACCAAAAATGCATAATATACCGAATTACCATCAGAACCTTATGGTGGGGATTCTACCAGAAAGTTCTGGCGGAATTTTCATCCCCCACTTCAATCATTTTATCCATTAATGCTATATCGAGGATTTCTTGCAAAAACTTCACTATAAATCTACTGAAAACCTATAGCATACTAAAAAAAATACGTGCCTTCATTGTTTTACTAAAATAATCAACACAATTCAGGCTAAAAAAGTTTATACATATATAAACATTCCATCATAATACAACAATGCTAATAATAACCTAATCCAAATCATTCAAAACATAAATCTGACAAACTATAAAATGTAATGATTGTAACAAAAAATTATTCAATTCAGCAACATAAATCTCAGTAAATTGTCATCCTTACACACATTCAAAATAAGTTGTACAAACATAATTAAAAACTTAAACAAAAAGCTGATAACATTTTTTAATATATCTAAAAATCTATTATAATCATCTTCAGCCTCTTCACTCCCCACACACTTAGGCTTTGGCTGTTGATACTTCTTATTTTGATTTTGGCTTAGGTATGATCATAGCTCTTCACGCATCTTATACTATTTTGTTAGTATGTTTGTTTGTATTTGTCTCATCTCTACTATCTTCTTTGTGAGAGCAACCATCCTCTGGCTAACTATATCATCAACTCCACTATCACAAAATGATGCTAAGGTGGATAAATTTGCCTCATATGCTTACGACTAGGAACCTAATCCATACACCCTCCTCTTTCGCCTCCCTCTAACATCCTGTGACCATGTGTGGTAGTCTGATTACTGCATATATCTTGAAGATTATCCCTCAGTAGTACAAGCTTAACTCTCCCAAATTCATACAAAATCATCTTGCGAGAAATTAAGCCCATGAAAATCTATTTCTATTTTCATATTATTAAACATTATTGAAAGTTTGATAATCACATGAGCTTTCTAATTCTGATCAACCCACTAATTATCAAACTTAGCACTGGTATATATATATATATATATATATATATAATAAGAGGAATCATTTACGAGTCATTTATGATCAGCATGAGGCACTAAACTACCCTTGTAGAGAGATCCTCATAGTGAGATACTCTATTTTGTTTGTTATGCTCTCTCTCTCTCTCTCTCTCTCTCTCTCTCTCTCTCTCTCTCTCTCTCTCTCTCTCTCTCTCTCTCTTAGTGAACTGAGGGGTGGCCCAAGCTCTGGTTAAATCATCCCATACACCCTCTCCAAGCCATAATGGGTGCTCTTCGGACTTTCTAATATCAGTGAATATATCTTTAAGTCAAGTAGGACCTCTATTTTCAAGATTAGATTTGATCCTCACATTATGCACAGGAAACCATTAAAAGTCTTTCTATTAAATATTTTCATATTCAAAGATATTAGTATTAAATTAATCACAAATATTAAAAAATATAATAATTATTTCCACAAAATTTTCATAACCATATATCTCTAGCCTTCTTTTCAATATTATTTTTGCGAAATTATGCACCTTAAACATGGGTCTTAAATTTTGTATGGACACTAATATTTTTAATATTTGGATTGAAACTTTCTTTAAATTTCTTGTAACTATAATTTCTTCTAAAAAATTCTAAATGCCACCCTTTTTTAATGGTTGGACCTATGTCATTAATGGAGGTCTTTTTATTTCTTTGATTTTGATACATCAGGTTGCCTAGTAGTTTATTTTATACTCGGGGACTACAACTACCAAAAAATAGGGTTTTCGCAGCACAATTTTTCACCTTTACCGGCGGTTATACCCACCACTATTTTCTTTGCAGTGGTTGTAGAACCGCTACATAACCGCTGTGTTTGCAATGCGCTGCAACGGCATTCCGCAGCGGTTCAAAGATCGGCATGGAAGCTATTTACGGCATGCATATTTTCTTGAGCCCTACAATATTATATTTCTTTTCAAGTGTTGTGGTAACTACCAAGATGTACATAACTGAACAAAAATAAGATCAAGCATAAAAACAAGAAAAATTGATCACAACTAACTATGCTATATAATATGTATTATACTATACAATCACGCAAAACTAAAAATTCTCAAATTTCTAATCGGACTACATGATCTCAAGGCTTTTTTAACCAGGTTCACTAGGCATCGTGTTAGTTGGCCATCACTCTCACTGTATTCGCTCAAATTGCTCATAAGAAACAAACAAATAGTGGTGGTCGCACAATCAGCCCAAATGATTAGCCCACTACGTCATTTTAACCCAAAAGGAGATTAGGAATTTTTGAAGGCACACAGAAGGAAATAAATGCATATGGAACATTTGGGTACACGGCACACAACCAACGGCTAAGCTACGGTTGTGATTAACCAAAACTCTAAGGAATGCAAATGAAGAATATGAAGAAAAGAGAGAAGAATATAAAGAAAAACAATGAGAAGAAAAAGAGAAGAAGAGGATGAAGTGGAAGAGACTCGCAGTGATGAAGATCGAAGGGACGGTCGGCCGGGATTGGCAAGAGGAGAAGATTTTCGTCGCAGCTGTCTGGATTAGGTCCCAAACACGCGAGCACAGAGCAAAGAGAGGAATTAGGGATTCTGATATCTTAAAATCACGGATGGGCTTTGCCGGTGGTTTTAACCGGTGCAATAGTATTCCAATTTTTGATGCAATTAGTGGTTTTGGCAGCAGTTCTTAAAACCGGTGCAAAAAACTGCTGCGATAGGGCTTGTTTTTTGGTAGTGTGCTAGGCTTCTCTTATTCTTAGTGTGTCATCCTTCATTAGGTTACTATTTTTGCTGCTATTACTACATCCTGGATTATGTTCTCTATTAATTTTTTTGTTTTGGCATTTACTTTTGACCGTGGTAATATATTTGATGCTATTTTGTTCCTGTATCTAGTTTGATTTTATGATTTTCCCTGTTGTCAATTCGAGTTGAGTGCCACTCTCTATTAATATGTCCAGTTTATTGTCTTTTTTGGGTTGTTCATGATTGGTTCACGATCATTCATGTTTGGGGTTGGTGGACTTTTGTGGAAGTCATTGTCCATGATATTTGTTTCCCTTTAAGCTATTCTTTCTTATCATGTGTAGCTTTTTTTTTTAATTCCAAGTTGTGCTTTGCCTTTCATTATGTATTTTGATCTTTTGACTATTTGATTATTATTATTATTTTAATTGTCCATATTGCTTGATTTTTTTTCTTTTCCTTAATCGATGATCTGTTCTTTGATGTTTGTATTTTGATTGGCCATCTAATGTTTTTATGTTGATGTTTTCCTCCTCTGGTCATCACATGCAACCTGTTTATATCTTGCGGCTGCATCTCTTCTTATAAAAGAAATTCTATTGTTGGCATTTCTTACGAGGTTAGTTATTTTTTGTCATTTGTAGTATAATAATTTCTATTGTAGGGTATCTCCATATGGTATATACTGATCTTAATGAATATTAGAGCTCTAGCTCTGGTGATAAACTTTTGATTTTTTTGGCCTGAAGCTCTTTTGCCTTCCATTTTTATTTATGATGAATTATTGTAATTATGTTGGGAACTATTACTTGTTTCTTTTTCTTTTTCGAATGTAGCTCATTAAGCATTAGTGAGTTTTTTTTTTTATCATTTTTAAGGACATTGTGTAACATCCCATGGTCTAATTTTGAATGAACATAGTTTTATATTTTAGTGAATATAAATTATAATTTTTTACATTGAGGGTTGTATTACTTAAAAGAGTCGTGGATTAAATAGATTAATTAGTAGAAATATACAATTTTTTTCAAAATTAGGCAATGAAATGTTACAAATGGTATCAGAGCAATACATGCCAAAAGATGGAAACTAAGTGTTATACAAGACAAAGCACTATGCTATGGGAGTCACCTCTTGAACACTATATGGGAAAAAGTGATATGTAGCGAGAGTCACAACTTGAATGTGTAGGGGAAACCTCTTAAATCATATCTACCTGGTAGATGATTCTAGGAAAATGATACTGATGAGGATGTTAGTTACTTAATTAAAGGGGAGAGATTATTGATCTCCTTAAGTAAAAAGAAGCTAAACTCTTAAACATTAAGATGTCTTTTGATGTAATAGTTGGAATTTCATTGAATAAACTTTGTAGTTAAGCATGCTCATCTATAGAAATTCTAGGATGGGTAAACTCCTGGAAAGTTACACCAGTAGGACAAAATCATGAGGCCTTTTGGCTAAAGTGGGTAATATCTTGATAGTTAAGAGTTTGGGCTGTTACACCTTATAACCTTTTTATGATGATATAAAATTAACATTTCACAAAAAAAAAAAAAAAAGGGCCTAAGGTGGAACACAATGACTCAAACTCTTCTCTAAAATCTATGAAGTATATGGCAGGGGGGGGGGGGGGGGGGGGGTAAGCAGTTTCCAAATGACTAAAAGAAGTAAAAAAATATTTATTCTTATTCTTTTACATAAATTCAATAAAAGCTACAACGCTATATTCCTTTTTTACATTTAATTTGTCTTGATGAATTAAAAAAAAAAAACTAATGAACCAATTCAAGGAATAAAATAAGTCATATTATTTTGTAATAACTCATAATATGATTATTATAATTTGAGAGTGAAATCAAGATCAATGTAAATTATATGCTTATCATCATCTATTAGCACATACACTGAATTTGAATAAAAATAATAATAAGAAGTCAAACATAATGGTGTAAGAAATTTAAAAAAAAATTAGATAAAATGTTTGAAGATTAATTTTACGATGCTTCCACATTGACACCTTTTCCCACGCCTTGACACATCCAAATTGAGATTTCGTTACTCTCATTTTCATTCATCACTAGGTAGATAGCCCTTTCTCCATTATCTATAATGAGAAAACCTAACACCGTATTTTACTCCAAGTTAGAAGACTGTAATTCTAGATAATAGGCTAGTTAACCAAAGTTATAAAGATACTTCTTATATTTTAAGGACCCCTTAAAATCACACTACAACAACTCTTCCATAAGAAGCAAACATTATTGTAGGATTTAGGTGAAAGGAGAGAAGATAAATAAATAAGCACTACACTCTCATAATAGGATCTCTCAAAAGTCAAAAGATCCCTCCCAAAAGAAAACTCATTTCTCTATTCTTGCCTGATCATAAAACCATACATATATCATGCAATATAATTAGTTGAACTTGATATGTACTAATTTGTCCTTTAACTTTTTTTAATTACTTTGATTAAATTAAGAATCCAATCATATTAAAAGCTATACATCACTTAGTATGAATAATTCAATTTTTAAATTAAAACATGGAAATTAAAACTAATCATATAAAAATTATTTTATGGAAACTAATTTTTGAAAATATGTTGATATATATGAACAAATCATACTGAATTCATGGAAATTTAACATATTATACAATATATTTTATTGATTAATTTGCATTAATAAAATATTTTGGGTAAAGCTTTTATTAAATATACTCATGTGTGTGTGTTAGTTGTACCACCAATTTCTTTATCCAAAACATACATAAATGAATGACACAATAAATAAGCAATTATAACTCAAAATTCAACTCATACACCTTTCACTCAAAATTTTCTTTTAGTCATCCTTTAACTTTAACTTTAATAACTTTTGAGTTTGGATTTTGCATCTTGAGTTACTACTTCCTTCTAAGTCTTGTATGTTCTAAATTCATTCATTCTAACTACATTTTAACTCTTATGGTATTAACCTGAAATTGATAATTTTATTCATGCAAAAAATTAAATTAGTTTAAAAGGATCTTTACCAAATTATATTTCTAATCATCAAATCTCTATATTTCAAGTATAGCCTCATGAGGTTAGTAATATTTCTTTTTTAGAAATATATATATATATATATATATATATATATATATATATATATATATATATATATATATATATAATTTAGTTGTGTACACATTTATCCTAAATTTGTACCTCATTAAATTTTAAAATTAATAAGCAAGAAGAAAATGTAGAGATATTACAAAATTTTTAATATTTTTTTTACATTTATTTATTTTTATATACTATTACAAATAACACAAATGAAATAAATAGACGTAATGCGGAGATAATACTAACATAAACATAATAGAGGTACACACAAATACAGTCAACTATTGAAAAAAAAGGACAATGAACAATACACTACAACAACATCAAACTTATATCCAAATACGTGTGGTGAACTACATGAACCCTTTTACTGCAATTTTAAGAGTCAAATTCTTATTTAAATATAATAAAAAACATAATTTCTAATACTTTCTAGCTAAGTTTTTGTAGGTATACCTCTACCTTTCTAGATGCATGTTAGATCTAATACCTCTGCACTCTTAACATGGTCATCAGAAGGCCAACATTTTATGTGACCAAATTAATTAAGGCAACTTTCTCTAATTATATATACCACTAGAGATATTATAACATTTTAATGTATATACTCATTTCAGATTATATCTCTAAGAGTAAAGCCACTCATCCACCTGAGCATCCTCAACAGTGCAATATTTAACTTAATTTTATGCTTCTCTTTTAATGGCCAACTTTACGCACCATAAATCATTGCAAGTCTCACCACCATCTTATAGAATTTTCTCTTATGTTTAAGGGATGCTTTCCTATCACATATCATTAAGGCAAGACATACAAAATAGATGGAATCTAAATTTTGTTAGTGCAATTTACTTCAGATATACTTTCATACATTTGGAGTTGGGTGATCCCAACTATATGTGTTGTTCTTCAAGTTCTAAGTGGGAGAAGAAGATGAACATCTACAAGATTTTATCACCCTTCTATGAAATCAGTAGTGTCTTTTTTAGATCAAAGTACCCAACTGCAAATCACTACTTTCCTAGTGTCTCCATTATATATGCCACATTAAAGTATGAAATGTCATGCATGCAAGAGTACATTAAAATAATAATTGTTGACATAATCGTCAAATTTGAGAAATATTGGTCAGACTTCACTGTTATTTTAGTAATATCTATAATTCTTGACCCAATGTATAAATTTAACTTTATAGAATGGTGTTATAAGAAACTATATGCAGGTAATTGTATGTCTAAGATTGCAAAAGTAAGAGAGATGTTATACACATTATTATTAAATTACTCAACCATAAATAATGAAGCACCAACCACTACATCCAAACATCTCAATCTTCACAAAGGATTCCCTCGACTAATCAGACAACCATAATCATTAAATCATAAATTCTTCATGATTGGGCTTTCCACTTTAAATTTTACCATAGCTTCTAGTATGTTATTCTTTTGTCCATACTATCTTGAGTTCATTAATATGAACTCATTTATTGTTGATGATATATTGTATGGACTCATGTCACAAGATTATGACTCCTTTGAGGTAGAGGTAACAATGCCAAGAAAGTTAGAACTTGAAATATATCTTGATGAACCCATGCCAGATGGGAATAGTGAGTTAAACTTACAGTTTTGAAAAAGTGATCAATATAGATTCTCTTACCTCTTAAGCATGGCTCATGATGTTTTGTGAATTCAAATCTCTACTGTGACATCTGAAAGTGCTTTTAGCAATAGTGATAGAAATCTAGACCAATATTGAAGTGCATTGAAATATGATATTATCAAAGTGTTGGTATAAACTGAAGATTAATTGTATGATGAAGAAGGTAATAATATTATACGTCTTACATATAGTTTAACTTACTAAGTATATTAAACTATATTGTTGCTTTGGTTATAAATACAAAAGACTATGAGCTTGATGCAGTGATAGATAATATCTTGGCCTTAGATTTCGAAAGAAATCAAATTGGAGTTGTGAATGACTCAGTAAATATAGCATTCTAAACATTACGTATAGCTGATGTGGAAGTTCTTATTTACTGAATTTGTATTTTATAATGAATGTTGTTATTATCTGTGATGAAGAACCTTGTGGCTGCTGATAGTTTTATGCAATCAGTTATGGACCTGCTCTCTCTCTCTCTCTCTCTCTCTCTCTCTCTCTCTCTCTCTCTCTCTCTCTCTCTCTCTCTCTCTCTCTCTCTCTCTCTCTCTCTCTCTCTCTCTCTCTCTCTCTCTCTACTTTATTGTGTTACTTATTATGGACCTGAAATTATGTGTTATTCAGTCAAATATTGCTCTGTTGGTTATGGATTTTTATTTATATTATGTTATGCAACTTTATATCCAAATTTTTTAGTTATCAATTCTTTTTTGTTGAGTGGACCAACTTTCTTCTATTTTTTATACTTTATTGTGTTGTTTTGTTGTGGACATGCTATCCATTCTGCCTTGTGATCTATGGGCCTTCAGCCCTTGTGTTATGTTCTATACAATTCTTTTTTTTATGGTGTACAGTTGGCTATGGCCTGGGTGCTTTGCTAGTTTCCTTATTATTGATTAGTTCTTATTAAGTTATTATGGCTTTGATGAAGAACCTAATAAAGCTATATAAATTGAACAAAATTGAAATTAGATGCAACCATGTTATAAATTGGTGAAAGAGGTTTTCACTGGCCAGAGCATATACTAAATTGAACAAATCCACATTGCTAATTTGTAACCTTGGAGGGCGCATTTCTTGAAATTGTTGTCGCTGATGATTCTTTGCTAGGTTCATTCTGAGCCTGCGGCTGTGGACCTGATGATGCTTTCAAATTACGGCTTTCATTTATTTATTTATTGTTATAGGTTCACTGGTGACTTGTTGAGAAGAATAACTGCACATGCTATAATGCAAAGGTAGCAAAGAAATTGTATTTCTAATCTATTTTAGTAGATTATGTTTGTAACAATTTTGGAAAATGAAATGATTTCAGTAATGTATTTTTGTAATGAACTAAGAAGTATGTATTTTGTAATATATTTTGTAATGTATCTTCAAAATTTATCTTATAAAATTTAAAGAATTAATAAAACTTTTAATTTTATTATTTATTTATTTTTTTGCAATTTGCATAGTTTAATTGTTAATTATTTTTCAAAACAAGTTTATTTGAGAAAAAAACTGCAAAAAAATTGATATGGCTGGTTGGTGAGTTATTTCGACCCGGGTTGGGTTTAGCTTGAGTCTGGTTTGAGTTTAGCTCTTGGAACCATTTAGTTAAATGAGTCAGGTTTCGGTCAACCCGTTTGGGCTTTGATCAATTCCAGGTTCGACCCGAATCTGACTCGAATACCCATTTGACACCTTTAGGGTGGAGCTTTAGATACTTGAAGCCTCAGAGCTCTCTCCAATCTCCAAAAAAAGGCCCTAGACCCCTCTCATTTGGGAAGTGGGATGCTATTTATATATTTTTGAGTGTAACATGCCATGTAAATATTGATAATACCTAGGACAAATTTGGAGTGCTATCTAGAATGACCCACACTGATTCCTCCAATCATATAGAATTTTATAAGTATTTATATGCCTTAATGATGTCAAAATTAAATAGTATTAGTCTCGTTAGATTTTTCCTATAGAGCCGGTCAATTTGACTATAAGTATGCTATATTTGGATATCATTTGGTCATACAGTTTAGGCATTAAATCTTCCGAATGCACTTCAGTCCATTGATTTGGACTCGTTTGAGCTCCGATAGGATCGATTTTGGTATTGTTGGGTTCATCTCATTGAATTGCTCAATTTGACTATAATTTTGAAGGAATTATAGTTTGGATAGTCACAAATTTAATTTTGGAAGTTTCCAACTTGAATATGCCTAGAGATTTGTGCTTAATAAAAATATTTTTTGGTGACTATCAATGACAAAAAAGGCCAACGGCGGATTTATATTTCCATAAGTTCACATGGCGGCATAAATCCTATTTGACAGGCTGGATTTAGCATAAATCCTGCTCAAATCAGACATAAATCCCTTTTCCAAACAGCCCCTAAAGTTCCAAGGGAGGACAAAATGATTGCCTGTGGCACCGTATGATGGAGCAGTGGAGATGTTTGGAAGAAAATAAGGTTGAAACGGGGGTTATCTATCACACCGGATAGAGCACTATAATCAGTACTTACAACTATATTTGTGATCAAGAGCTATTATGCATCGAAGGAGCTATATTTGGTGCCAAATTGGTTTGATGTCCTAATCATTATTAATATATCATTAAAAAATATATTGATCGTGCACAAATCTCGAACCAAAACCAAGTTGCAAACTTCAAAAATTAAATCGGAGATCACATGAACTTCAATTTCACCGAACTTACAATCGAACTGAACGTCTCAAAAATATGAACCCAATGAAACCAATTCTAACTCAATCCGAGACCAAATGACTCCAAATAAAAGACACGATGCGCATTTGAAAGGTTAAATCCATAATTTGGATTACCAAATAGCTTCCAAGTGTGACATGCTTATATTCGTATCGAGCGGCTCGACGAGACAAATCCAACGAGCCGAAGATCAACAAATTATGATATCATTAAGACATTCAAATGCCTAATAAACGCATCATGATCAAGAGATTCAACATTGACCCTCCATTCAAACCAATCCAAATTTACCCTTGATCTTTCTCTACCCCTCATTTCTCATGAGAATGGAAGGGAGAAGAAGACCCCAAGCAAGAAAAGAAAGAGGAAGAAGTGTCCAAGGAAGAAGAGAAAGAAGAGTTCTCTTGCCACCAGTTCAGCCAGACCATCGACTATCGCCGGACTATCACTCGGATATTGACGGACTCTTGATTTCTTCCTGGCCACCAACTGACGCCAGACTTCGGCTCGTCGTCGGATCTATACCTGACGTTGGAATTTTTCTCGTCATCAGATTTCTACTCGACAACGAACTTCCGCTCATTGTTGGATTTCTGTCCATTGTTGGACTTCTACCCGACTGCTGGACTTCCGCCCAACTCCGGACTTTTGCCAATTGTTAGACATTCGTCGGACTTCTACCTTACGTCGGACTTCCACCAGTCGCCAGATTTCTACCCGATGCTAGACTTTCACCCTTCATTGGACTTTTTCCCATTGTTAGACTTCGTCGGACTTTTACTCGATACTAGAATTTCGCCCGTCATTAGATTTCTACTCGATGCTAGACTTCCGTCTCTAAATAGTCCTTTCGACCTTCGTCGCCAGACAACGGCCTTTCTGACCTCCGTCGCCATACAACGGCCTTTCTGACCTTCGTCACCCGCCGACTATAGTCCTTCTGACCTCTATTACTAGACAACGATCCTTCTGATCTCCATTGCCCTCCGACTACGGTCCTTCCAAACTTCATTACCAACTGACTATTGTCCTTCCAACCTCTATCGCTAGCCAATGTTCTTTCTGACCTCCATCACCCATCGACTATGATCCTTCCGACCAAACAAAAACGTCAATAGTGATGCATTCTTTTTTCACCATGTAGCACAGTATATATGATGTATATTTGTTACATCAAGCCAAGAGCTTCTCTCCAATGAAGGGCGTCTTTGGTAATCAATTGCAAACTAATGGATTCATTCAAACTGAGTTAGACCCGACAGTTTTTCCTTTTTTTAGGATTTTTCAAGTAAAAATCTTGGTGTTTCTTATGAATGAAACACCCTATGTCTTTATCTATATGTGTGTTGAATCTTCTACAATACTAAGACGTTAAATTTTATATTTCTCTACCGCTGCGAATATTCCAGGTTGCAACAATTTTGTATTAAGAAACTTGATTAAAAATGTCATTTAATTAATGTAGTAAAAAATATTATTTTATTTTTATACTAACATATATTAAATTTTAAAATATTTGTTGTTGCTTCACATGTGCTAAGTGTTTTTATTGCTATGAAGAATAGTCTAAACTCCAGCATAGCGTATGATGGATGTCAAATCCCTCTTGGACCAAGTTAGTGAGGAGACTTCATGACGGTATATTTTTTACACATTTATCATTAAATTAATATAATCTACATGATCTTTATCTGTTAGTTGGGAGCTTAAGCTATCAATTATGAGGTGTTAAATTTGAATCTTTGTACATGTTATGTGTGTGTGAGTCTGTCATAATTGAACTAAATGTCCAAAAAAAATTAATATAATCTGCAAGCTTACACAATCTCTCTAACAAAAAAACACATATTTGATTCAAAAATTAATAATAATAATTAAAATTTATGTGGCTAATCCTGAGTAGACAAAAAATAAATTTTAATCATAAATAAATGATGCTTAGCTTCTGATATATCATCAAAAAATTATCTTGATTGGGCACGAATCTCAAGGCAAAATCAAGCCGGAAACTTCAAAAATTAGATACGGCATTACTTGAATCCGATTTCAACAAACTTATAGTCAAATTGAGAGTCTCATAAATACGAACCCAGCGACACCAGATTCGACTCAATCCGAGTCCAAATGAGTCCAAATCAAGGACTTGAAGTGCTGTCGGAAAGTTCGTACCACAATTTGAGTTACCAAATGGTTTCCAAACATGACGAGCTTATTGTCGAATCAAGCGGCTCGACGAGACGAAGCCAACGAGCCCAAGATCGCCAAATTCAAATATCATTAAGATCTTCAAATGTCTGACGAACGGTACATGATCAAGGGATTCAATATCGGTCGTCCATCCAACCACTCCTTGGCATTGGTAATAATCAATTCCTATAGCATTGGTAATAATCAATTCTTCTGATAACTATACTCTAATACCAATTGTGATTTCCAAAATCTAAATTAGAAGAATTATTCTCTTAATCTTTTAATAAATATAATCTGAGCTATATAATATCAATAATCAGTTATAAATATCAAAATAAATTCTATCATTTAAAACATCAATAAACACATGTATTCACTCCCAAAAATAATATACACTACTTAAAATCTACATAATCATATCACAACTATTCTGTCCTAAGTAAAAAATAATAATTAAAATAAAAAGAGATAGAACCTAAAAAATCCTGATCAGTCTCACACTCCTGATCTTCTGTCGTAACTTAGAATTGTTTGATCACATATAATGAGCTAAAAAGTCCAACAGGTTATCAAAACCTAAAATTGAATTTAAAGCACGGTAAAGGAGCAATATGCATGTCAGAGATCAAACCATAGAAGTAGCATTCATATGATTATTAAATCAGTGCAAAAAAAGTAAAATTTATATAAAGTAGTAGTATAATATATAAATAGTAAAATATAATGATAGAAAAGTTAATAAAGCAATAAACCACTACAAGTGTCAATTCTATAAAGCAATTATCATATTTATAGTTTCAATCAATATAGAAATCTAATAAAGAATCAAATCAAAACATTTATAAAAACTATTAAAATCAAATTAATAAAATGTACACATACTATCCAACTATTCTATATCAATATTGAATCAGTACATTAAATGTTCAATATGTCACATGCTTCTTATACATTAAATTAGTAGATCAAATTGTATCAATATTCATATCAATAAGAGCATAATGGTAGGAGCAATAAAATAATTCAATAATAATAAATTCATGTAGTAACAGTAAATCCATACAAAAATAAAAATAATGCCTCAAAAATATGTATTTAAATAGTCACACTAAATAAGTAAGAAGTTCTGGCTATCACGATATTTTTCAGTATTGTGTAAGAATTAGTAAGCCATTGGTTTGGTAAACAAAGTCGTCACTCTTTTCCCGTCGATATAATAATAATCCTCTTATAACTCATAATTATTGTATCACATGAATCAGTAGAGGATAATATCAAACCAATGTATTTAAAGGAAAGCCCATCGGGCCACCATTTTGTACAGGTCAATTAGTCTCCAACCAATAGATCAACCAATCTTTACTTGACTTTTACATATATTTTTATCATGGTACTACAATAATAATTTCAATCATATATCTACATCTATTTTATAATATATATAGTAGCAAATAATGATAATTAAACTTAATTAAAAAAAAATGCTAAAATGTCTTGATGATAGACAACAAAAATCAAATTTAGCAAAATTTTACATTTTTAGAGTTTAACCAAATTACAAGATATTGTATAAAATAACATTATGAAGCTTTAGTTGAACTAAATCACTATTTTTATACTTCAAAATAAATTTTTGAATATGCAAAAATTATTGTATTTTTAAAATCACCCAGTGAAAAATCTCAAAATAAATATTCAAAATATTCATAATCTCAATCACTATAACATATAAAAGTTACACAGTGAAAGTTTTCTCAATGCAAAATTATTCATATTTTCGGTAATAGAAACATAAATTTTATCAGGAAAATATCAAAATCACAAAATCTTGAAAATTAGAAATAGGGTAAAGATTCCTTACAGTGAGACGAGTAAATTTCCTAACATGCTCGACTGACAAAAATTGCTCCACAGCATCTAAATCTCAAATTCCCTTTTCTCTCTCCTCACTTTGCTCTCTAAAATCCCTAAAGACCTCTCTATTGCTGAAAATGATATATGAAAAGCTTCTAAAACCTTAGTGATATATTTAGGATATTTTATAATAAATAATATTATAATATTAATATAATATTTAATTTAATTAACTCTTTAGTATAGAATTCAAATTAATCATTTTAGGACTTAAAAAATTATAGAAGATATCTTTAAAATATATCATTTTATTTGGAAAATTTCGGTATAATCGTTTGTAAAATGGACAACTAACGGTCCTGAAATCATCACTTATACCAATATGTGTCAATTTCTTAAGAATTTTTACCGGTGCACAAAAATTATGAAAAAAGTTAATGAAAGTAAAATATTATAATAATATTGCTATGGCGAAGACTATTTGCAATTTGGAGTTATATTCACTCTAGAAAAAAAAATATTTACCAAGGTCAAAACACGGGTTATTTTAACTCATTTGATGGAATCTTTTGGTTTGCTTTGATATGAGTAGCAAGACTTATTGAGTTGAGGTGTAGTGTACTCCTTGATTGATATAGCATGAAGAAGCTAGTTCAGAATGATTCTTCGTACGATCCGAGCTTATAGCTAGGTGATTGAATTCTATTAATGGCTCATCGCTCAAGGTGACGATGAGTTTCTTTATAAGCATGCTTAGAATATGAGGATTGTGCCCTCCAAATTATGAGGGCCATATACAAACCTAATGTGTTTTCTTATGAGCCTACTTCTATCAGGCTGCCTTGTTGAGTTGAGAATGATTACCATTTGGTGAGATTCACTTTCGAGGTCTATAAGATTCAAGTTCCCCCTTTAGGATTTATAAAATACATGCTAAGCGCCTGAGAAAACATGTACGACTATACACAATTAAGTGAGCACAATCAAATTATCAAATAGAAGTGGAATGTCCTTTAATTTGTAAAATAGTGATCATAGATTTATATATGATGCTTTTCCAACTTCTTTATATAAAATATGTTTTGTAATTGATTGTTAAACTTAATTTCCTGATATTGTACATTGGATTGCAATCATCAACAAAATATTTTCTTCAATTTTCCTTAAACTTGTAATCATAAATCATTTTCTCCCATTATTTTCTAATTCAATACATAAAAATTATGATTATATTTATGTTCCTTGACTAATACAATACAATAATTAAAGTAAGCATAACAAGGCTTCTTGTGCATATATCTCAATATAAAGATACTCTCTAAATTTTTCCTTTCTCCAATGCCTGTTGGTCGATGTTGCTCAACATTTTAATGGAATAATGTTCATTGGTTTCCAACACCATTCTCTAGGCTTCATCCCTCATTAGCATTAATGGGTGAAGGTCGGTGTCCATGAACTACTTCTTTTTAAGGAGTCATTTTAGTTATTTCTATTAAAACTATTAAATTTTTTTAAACACTATCGTTTGGTTGCAAATATTGGCAGTAAAAAATAATCCAAACAAAAGTTGATTTAATTCTTAGATATTGGATTGAAAGAAAAGCAAATGCTAGTAATCTTTCAAGCTATTTAAAATTTCTTACTTAGTTCATTTTAATATATTTAGACTTTGGCTTATTTGGTTAATTCTAAATACATTAAAATTTGAAGTTTCATCTGCAATCATGGCCATACACCACAACCAATATCATTATTGGTCACTACCTCCACTGTTATTATCAAAATCAACCATTATTGTTTGTTCCACCAATATCCACCAAGGCCCATCATCGTCATATTTCAAATATTAGTTTTCCTTTGCAAGTAATCAAATACAAAAAAAAATTAAACTTCTTTTACAAGTAACTAACAACTACAAAAAATTATATATATATAATTTTATTTTACATTGTATTTAAAATGCTCATACACATTTCAGGCTTCGTTTGGGACGGCTTTCTTCCCGCTTCTTAAAGCGGCTTCCTAGTACAAGAATTAAATTTTTTGTACTAAAAAGTCGCTTTAAGAAGCAGTAAGAAAGCCATCCCAAACGAAGCCTCAACCTCCTCCAACCAAATGGACTTATTGGAATTAGTGATTGCAATATAACATTTATACTTAGAATATATATGGTATTTATTTATGTTATATATATATATTTTCATTATTGAGAATATTCTATTTCATTGTACTTCCTTTATTGCTTTTTTTTTCTTGCCTTTATATATGTAATTTTGTAGTTGTATGTAAGCAATCAAATAAACATTTAGCCTTTTATGATTTACATTTCTACAAGAATTAAGAGCCATTCTAACAATAGAAATTGAATTAGCAAAGTCATGGAATTTCCAGTAGCCTGTATTGACAGCCACATTGCCTAAATATATTTTGGCATGATTTTCTGTTGATTTTGAACCTCAGTTCGCTGGTTCTAAGTGAAAGAAATTTTTGGTTGTTGGTCCGTTGCTAAACATAAATCTTCTTGCAAGTAAAAAATATTTATAAATCTTCTTGAAAAGATCAATAATTAATTGTAAAAACTATTTTTGCTGTTATAGATGATATTAGTATTAATTTTATTTGAGATGGGGGAGTAAATTGGACAGATGTAAAGCGTGTGATTTGAGTGGGAAGCAAGTAGAGGATAGCTAAAATATTGTTCTTGGCTCGTCTATTAGTTTTATTTGTTAACATATAAAAGCACTTAGATGAGATTGTTCATTATCAAACATATGACGTTTCAACAACGAATAATAGCAACGGTTTTAAAACCGCTGCTATAGCGAGGTATAAACAACTGCTGCAAAAACCTACAAAGAGTAAGTACTAAAGTACTTATAGATTTATATGTTGTTAATATTCATTCAATTTATATTTGCATAGTATTTTATCAATATTTATAATTTGATCAGAAAATTTGATTTTTTTTATATTATATTTTTTTAATCTATTCTACCCTTTAGCAGAGGTGTTAACACCTGCTAAAAGGAATGCTAAATCCTTCCTACAACAACACTTATAAAGCCGCTACTAAAGCCTTTCCAACGAACACAAGTACAGCGGATTTACATGGGTTAATAAATAGCTGCAAATAAATTGGTAGGTGTTTAAACTGCTACAGTATGTCCAAAAAAAGTCTTCTGAAAGCCTAGTTTTTTAGCAGTGATTGTACTATCTTTAGAACCATTGATTTGAATCGGCTCGGCATTTGTTTCTGTTCAAGTAATTTTTATTAGAAAACCTTATATAATTAACTCGCTAGCTTACCTATGCAAGTATTCTTCTGATTTCTTCATATTTATGGTTCTTTTCTTTGCTTCCTTAAGTTGGTTGGCGACTTGTTCAAATCTATCTTGATATTATTTTCGTATATCATTGCAAATTTAAAGTCTTTTTTTATCCTGGAAATTTGTTGTTGAACCTATAGTTGTCATTTTACATAGTAGATTAAGTCATATTATTTTGATTTAGCCCAAAAACATAATAACTTGTTATCAAAATATTACTAATAAAATGCTTGATACATATTACTCTCTCTTGATATGATGATCATTCCAATGGCTTAATATCTTTTTCTGTTTAGAGTAACTTATTGAAAATTACTTTTAATTATATAAATGTGTACTTTTTATCTTTATCCAACATATTAGGATTTAGGATTTAGGATCTAGAATTTATTAATAAAAACTAGAATTCGTAGAGTTAAACTTAAGTTTATATATATATATATATATATATATATATATATATATATATATATATATATATATATATATATATATATATATATATATATATATATATATATATATATATATATATATATATATATATATATATATATATATATATATATATAGCACGTATACTTTAATATTTATTTATATAGCATCGAATATTCAAATAACATCGTCAATATTATTGTTAAGATAAATAAATATTAATAATACTTTTATCTAATTTAGAGTGTTAAAGGGTTGCCCAAAAAATATAATAACTTTTGATATAACTTTATTAAAAATTTAATTACAAGTTAAGCCCAAAAGGCCGTATTAAATTAGGTTTTTTTTTTTTTTTTTTGATAAAACTCACAAAGGGGCCTATACGTTAATAATAAAAATGATTACATGTCCTTAAAGGATCAAATTCTCTCTACAACCCAAAAAATATAATTAGGTTAATTTATGCGTCCATGTAGAAACATCGGGAATCGGATGGAGAAGAAACTTAAAGCTTATACTGCGAATCGACGACCATTTTGAAAATTCACTGTGGCATTCGGGATTCTCAGGCTCCGAAGGAGAAGGCCCGTACGCGCGCAGGAAGAGGAAAATCGAGGCCTTTGGTGGTGATGGTGATCGCTTAAAGATCACTGATCTAGTTTTATCTATTTTTGGTCCGATTGGGTGCGGAGTCGCCGAGATCGGGTGACTCCGTGGTGTTTTTATTCTGCTTGTTATTTATATAAGGTATATGGTACTATTTGTCTTCGAATCAGTAATTCATGCGTCCATGTCGGTTGGATTTCACTTGTATTTTTTGTGAATTTCCGAGTTGCAGAAGCTCTCTGATTTGACCAAGTCAATGCTTTCATATTTTTTAGATGCCCAAGTATTTTTCCCGCTGTAGCTTATTAGTTCCTTTATCTGGATGGGATTTCCTAATTTTTTATTTGCGAAAATAATTTACTGTTGATTTGCTACTGGGTTGACAATCTCACTATCTACTAACTTCCCTCTCTCCTTGCATTAGTTTTGCTTCTTCTGATTTCATTTTATATTGTTATGAGGTAGATGCAGTCTTCTGCAATCAGAAGAAACAAAACTGACGCAAGGAAAGAGGGAAGTGAGCAGATAGTGAGATTGTCAACCCAGTAGCAAATCAACATTAAATTATTTTTGCAAATTAAAAATTAGGAAATCCCATCCAAATAAAGGAACTAATAAGCTACAACAGGAAAAATACTCGGGCATCTAAAAATGATCAAAGCATTGACTTTGTCAAATCAAAGAGCTTCCGCAGCCGAGAAATCCATGAGAAAAGTATAAGTGAAATCCAACCGACATGGACGCATGAATTAGCGATCCGAAGACAAACTGTATCATATACACTACAGGAAAACAACTCATTTTCGACAGAATTTCCGGCGGAAGTAAATTCGTCACAAATTTCCGGCGGAGTTCTGATGGATTTCCGACGGAAATTAAAAATTAAATATTTTTTATTTTAAAATAGTACTTAAATTATTGAATTAATAACTTAAATTATAATAATATAAATTATAATTTAATTATTTAATAATAAAAAATGAAATGATATAAATTTAAACTTGAATTATAAAAAAAAAATTAAAATTAAACCCTGAATTTAAAAAAAAAATTAAATTATTTATATTGTTAGATTAAGTTAATTAATTTTAAATTTTTTGTTAAATTAAATTAACTGATTTTATAATTAATCGGTAATAACTTAAATAATATAAAAGTAACAAATATAACAGGTGTTGGTTTCAGACTAGTTGGCAGTAGTGCGCGTGGGAGAAGTGGGCGCGGTTCGAATCCCGCCGAAGGCAGGGGGGCAGGTCTGCGGTTCACGCAGCAAACGGGTCGGTTCACGCAGCAGGCGGGTCGGGCATTCAGGTGGGTCGGTTCACGCGGCAGGCGGGGGCAGGTCGGTTCACTCGGCAGGCGGGTCTAGCGGTTCACACGGCTGGCGGGCAGGCAGGTCCGCATTACACACTGATTTTTTTTTTTGGAATTCCGGCGTATTAAAATTTCGACGGAAATATTTTTCCAACGGAAATTTCGTCGGAAATCCGCCTGAAACATTTCCGGCGGATTATTTTACGCCGGAAGTCCTTTTACGACGCGAACCAAACCGGCGCACGACATTCCGCCGGAAAGTGCGCCGGAAACCCAGATTTCCGTCGGATTTCACATGTTACCGGCGGATTATATCCGCCAGTAACAGCCGTTTTTCCTGTAGTGATACCATATATAAATAACCAGTAGAATAAAAACGCCACGGAGTCACCCGATCTCCGTGACTCCGCACCCAATCGGACCAAAATAGATAAAACCATATCATTGACCTTTAAGCGATCACCATCACCACCAAAGGCCTCGATCTTCCTCTTCTAGCATGTGCGCGAGCCTTCTCCTTTTGATTCAGAACCCAAGAATCCCGAATGCCGCAGTGAATTTTCAGAATGGTCGCCGATTCGTAATACGAGCTTAATTTTCTTCTCCCTCCGCTTCCTGATGTTACTACAAGGAACGCCACACACAGAATATTACACCTCACTAACATAGCAAAGCAACACCAACCCAACAAATACATAGAGACCAAAAGATCTCCAATAGAAGACAAAACTCACTCGACAAAGAAACAACCAACCAAAAATAGGGCATACACAACAGAAACCCACTGCCAAGCCAACCAACTGAGTAAAAGAACTAAACAAAAGACTTAGATCTAGTTGCTTTGACAACAGAGTTTTTAAAAATTCTGCTCTAAATTTTTACACTTTTTTTTTTTTTTTACTTCTCTTGCCTAATAATGTGGAGAACCCATCATTATCCACATGAACTACTTTCAAATCAATATCCTCCATCAACACATTAAAGCAACCATTGTCAAATTCTCCAGCACCGTGATTATTACTTAAGAGGTCACAACCCAAATTAGAATGATCTATAGGGTCTGCAGAATGAGACATCTGACTGATGCAAGTCGCCACTCAACTTAGTACTCGAAACATTAGGAATAGGAGAAAATGATAAGTTAAAAATAGGGACACTGTTAGAGACATCCACTCCTTCAAGAAAGAGAGCAGGATCCACCAAAGGGCATGGACTAGAAGCCACATTCATCACATCATAAAAAACCAAAGGATCCATATAATTAATGAGCCTAAGTAAATCGGATGTGGAAACATGATTACCGGATATAATCCACTACTCCACTACTCTCTGTAATAGCATGCGCCGCAGTACTCTGATACTTATTCTGAACCGTTGATCATTAACGGTTTCATCTTAACCTCTCATGTCATTTTCTACTTTTCTTACTATTGAGTATATGTATGGCATGCTACAGTAAATGCAGAGCAAGGAATTACAGAGAAGTTTCATTTCTCAGTTTCTGTAATGCTTTCTTCCCTGTTCCTGTTCGTTTTCCTTCCTGTCTTCATTTACAGGTATTAGAAGCTGAACTTCAACATGGTATCAAAGCATTTTTTCTGCCTTACGTCTTGATCGGTGCTAGCTCCTTTTTCGCTTATGGCGTCGGCGGCATCATCTTCTACCTCGTCTCCAGCTTCCTCTTCTGTGGTCAAAATGGCGGAAATCACCATTATGTCCCAACTAAAGTTTCTTATGACAAATGTGAAGTCTATTCTCAATCTTCAGCTTACTACCGACAACTTTCCTCTGTGGAAATCTCAGATTCAAAAACTTTTCATGGCTAATGTCTTTGATGGCTATTTAGATGGCTCCATTGCAAAACCTCCGAAGCTTATTTCTTCCCCTTCCGGTGAGCTTCAAGCTAATCCAGAATACTCTACTTGGCTTTTAGTAGATCAGAACCTTGCTGCAGTGCTTTACTCCACAATTTCTGCTACCTTTCTTCCCTATGTTTTGAATCTGGACACCTATTCGGACATCTGGTAGACTATTGAACGCCGCTTACAGTCTACAAATCGTTCGAGGATTCTACAGCTTAAGAACGAGTTGCATCACGTTAAGATGAAGGATAAGTCGATGATGCAGTATTTGTCCGAAATCAAAAGTAAGGTAGATGTCATCGGTTCCTCTGGTGTTCCCTTACCAACCGAGGATATAATAATGTATACCTTAAACGGTTTGCCAAATATTTATCAGGCCTTCAAAACTACAGTCAGGAAAAATTTGAATCCCATAAGTCTCGATGACTTCTATTCACTATTGTGTAGTGAAGAATTGAATCTTGCCGCCGATTCAATTCGTGACTTATCCTTTGCGTCCCCATCAGACCCAATTCCTGCAATGTATGCTCAACGAGGTCGTGGACGGGGTCGCTCATCTCGTGGACGGTTTACACCTCGCGACCGTGGTCGCCCTGCCTCTCCGCGTTCGTCTCCGCCCCTAGAATGCCAGATTTGTAGGAAACTTGGTCATTTCGCCTTTAAATGCTGGTATCGTGACGATTTTTCATTTCAACCTCCTGTCCAAGCTTATGCAACAGACACTGCATCTGCTTCGTCTAACTGGATGCTTGACACGGGTGCAACTTTGCACCTAACCAGCGACTCCTCACAGCTGCAGCAAGCTCAACCATACAGTGGAAATCAACAAGTTCAAATCGGCAATGGTGATCTTCTCCCAATTACTCATACTGGTAAAGGCTTGTTACCTACTCCTATGCGTAAGCTCCATCTAAATTCTTTGCATCTTGTTCCAAAGCTTCGTCATAACCTTCTTTCTATCAATAAACTCACTACTGACAACTCTTGTTCTGTTCTCTTTGATGCTCATGGTTATACTATAAAGGAGACAATGACCAATCGTATTCTCCTTCGCGGCCCCTCTCGTCACGGTCTGTACCGAATTCCTATTAAGACTTCCGTTCAATCTCCTCAGCTGGCTCTTGCTGCAAGTTCGTCATCCACTACTCTTTGGCATCATCGCTTGGGACATCCATCTTCCAAAATTTTACTCAAGCTACAACAGTTTATTTCTCCTTCTCAGTCTACTAGTTTGTCTTCTATAGAATGTAAAGCCTGTGACATTTCAAAAAGTCACAAGCTCCCTTTCTCTCCGTCTCTTTCTCGCTCTAGTTCTCCTCTTCAGTTAATACATAGTGATGTATGGGGACCTTCTCCCAAATTATCCTTGCAAGGGTTCAAATATTATGTTATTTTCATAGATGGTTTCTCTCATTTTTGCTGGTTGTATCCATTAAAAACAAAATCTGACGTTGTCGTTACATTCTATAATTTTAAAACTCTTGCTAAAAATCAATTTGATGCCAAAATAAAATGCCTAAGGTCTGATGGTGGTGGGGAATATAACTCCAAACAGTTTCGACAATTTCTTCACCAGTCTGGCATCATTCATCAACAAACATGTCCTCATACCCCAGAGCATAATGGAATCTCTGAACGGAAACATAGACATATCACCGAGACAGCTAGAGCTTTACTATTTGAGGCCAACTTACCCACCATATTTTTGGTTCATGCTGTTCAAACTGCAATTTTTCTTATAAACTGTTTACCTTCCCTCTCTCGAAAAACTGCATCTCCTTTCCAAATTCTTTTCCACAAACTTCCAGATTACAACAGCTTTAAGAAATTTGGATGTCTTTGTTATCCATATCTTCCATCACAAATACATTCAAAATTTCATCCAAAATCTCTACCGTGCATCTTCATCAGGTATCCCCTACACACAAAAGGATATCTATGCTTTCATCATGAATCTGGCCGAATTTTTGTCTCACGGCATGTGAAATTTGTCGAATCTATCTTTCCATCCTTACCATCTACCGCTTCACACAAATCACCTGATCCTCCTGTATATACTCCTCCCTTATTATTAGTCCCAACTAGAATTAAATCACCTCAGCCCGTCTACTCTTCTTCGACTAGTATTCCAAGTCAACCAATGATTCTTGTTTCTCAAAGTGCTGCTCTTCCTGCTCCATCCAATTCCAATGATCATCTTACTTCTGTTACTACACCATTACCACTTTCTCCAAATATTCCTACCTCCACAAAACATCCTATGCTTACACGTCTGCGTACAGGTAACTTAAAGCCTCGTCACATTCTTAGTATGACTAATTGTCTTATCTCACCTGATCCGACATGCTTCACACAAGCTGTTAAAGATCCGTCTTGGAGAAGTGCCATGTCCACAGAATTTGCATCTCTTCAAAAACAGGGAACATGGAAATTAGTTTCTTCTAATCCTCTACAAAATGTCATTGGTTCAAAGTGGATCTATAAAACTAAATTTAATCAGGATGGTTCTATCGCCCGTCTTCGGGCTCGGCTTGTTGCTCAAGAGTGTCATCAACACTACGGTATTGATTATTTGGACACCTTTAGTCCTGTTGCGAAACTTCCCACCATCCGAATTCTACTTACACTAGATGTTACATTTAAATGGCCTATATCTCAACTAGATGTCTCTAACGCATTTCTACATGGCTCTCTTAATGATATTGTTTACATGGATCAACCACCAGGATTTAAGGATCCTCTTTATCCTGATCATGTATGTCTTCTACAAAAGTCTATCTATGGTTTAAAACAATCACCAAGAAAATGGTTTGAGACCTTTTCTCAATACTTACTGGCCTATGGATTTACTCATAGTGCTGCGGACCCATCCCTTTTAATCTACAAGAAGCAGGCAGCCACTATCTACATTTTAGTTTATGTAGATGATATTCTTTTAATGGGAAGTGATGCCTCTATTATTCAGCATCTTCTTTCAGCCTTAGCTGCTCGGTTTGACATGAAAAACTTGGGTACAATTTCATATTTTCTGGGAATGCATGTTCAACAAGTTGCGGCAGGTTTGCACGTCTCACAATCTCAATATGCCTCTGAAATTCTTAATAGAGCTGGTATGCTTGACTGCAAATCCTTAGCATCTCCTGCTCCGACCAAGTTTCCTGTTGCTGCTGATTCCGTGCTCTCTCCTGCTCAAGCCACTCTATTTCGACATCTAGTTGGTTCACTACATTACTTGACAATTACAAGACCAGATATAGCCTTCATCGTCAACAAACTCTGTCAACACATGTATCAGCCACTTGAGGTTGATTTCAAACTTCTCAAAAGACTTTTACGATATGTTAAGGGAACACTTCGGCTGGGCTTACCCATCACTCCAGGTCCGCTTCACCTTACTGCTTTTTCTGACTCTGACTGGACCGGAGATCCACATGATCGAAAGTCGACTACTGGCTATTGTGCTTTCTTAGGAAATACTTTAATTTCCTGGCATGTAAAGAAGCAAAAGACTGTTGCTCGCTCCTCCACGGAGGCTGAGTATCGCACTCTCGCTACAGCTGCTACAGATATTGTATGGCTAAGACGTCTCTTACAGGAATTTCAAATTGACGTTAGCCAACCAACAATATTGTTTTGTGACAGTATATCTGCAATGGCCCTTGCTCATAACCCAGTTTTTCATGCCAGAACAAAACATATTGAGATTGATGTCCATTTTGTTCACCAATGCATTAAAGAAAAGATGCTTCAGGTTTCCCATATTCATACAGTGGATCAATTAGCCGATTTTTTCACAAAATCTCTGTCTCTTCCTCGATCTACTCTTCTTCGATCCAAGCTCACACTTACAGAAGCTGCTGTTAGCTTGAGGGGGGATAATGAGCCTAAGTAAATCAGATGTGGAAACATGATTACCGGATATAATCCACTACTCCACTACTCTCTGTAATAGCATGCGCCGCAGTACTCTGATACTTATTCTGAACCGTTGATCATTAACGGTTTCATCTCAACCTCTCATGTCATTTTCTACTTTTCTTACTACTGAGTATATGTATGGCATGCTACAGTAAATGCAGAGCAAGGAATTATAGAGAAGTTTCATTTCTCAGTTTCTGTAATGCTTTCTTCCCTGTTCCTGTTCGTTTTCCTTCCTGTCTTCATTTACAGGTATTAGAAGCTGAACTTCAACAATAATTACCCTCAGATTCTATATCAGCCACAACGTTAAATGCTTGCGAGATAAATCAAAAATAGGGTTAATAGATTTATCAATATTATTGCCATCACGATCAAGAACATCAAAAGAATTACGAACAGAAGGAAGAACCACATGAGTAGCACCAACGTTGTTTTCCTTAATTTCCTTAAAAGGGTAAACGGGATAAACCAACAAATCCTTATCTAAGTGTATATTTTTTAAAGAAGTATTTAGATCATTCACAGCCAAACCATCAAATCCCACCACAGGAGTAGGGCAAGTAGAGATAATATCTGGGACAGTTTTAGGCACAACATTTATGTCAAATGAGGATGTAAATGGTAATATTACAATTTTTTATTACCAATAGAATTACAATGAGCAAAAAAATGAGGGAAATCATCAATTAATACTTTCTAAATATAGCAAAATTTCTCAAGACCAACCCAGACAAAAATCAGATATTTTTTTGTAATGTCAAGTTCAACTAGAATACGAGCCACCAACAGTTGTGAGCCAACGACAGTCGCATTATCCGTATGGATCTTGTATGGATTGATTTGCCAAACGGAGAAACTAAACCATGCAAAATGTGAGGAGAGAAAAGATGAGGACGAAGATCTGAAGAGTTGAGAGCGATCACCAGGTGAGGATAGGAGAAGAGATAGGGGAGAACCCCAGCAAAATGGGAGCAGTAACAGCTAGGGTAAAGCCTTAACAAAGCTGAGTGACATGAAACATCTTCTCTGAACAGTTAGAGCTCTTTACGTTCAAGATCATAAAGAATAGGTAGAAGAAGAGATTGAAGAACAAGATTAAGAAGAGGCTTTACCTCACAAGAAATTACACCACTATAGTCCACAACCGATAGGGAAGAGGGAATGGCTTAAAGGAGGAAGAACGAGAGCCATCAAATTAGATTTAAATCTTAGGCAGCTAAACTCTATGGAAGACATTTTTCAAATCAGTTGACTATAGATGTTACTTGATTAGGAAAAACTAGGTTTACTTCACCAGCTTACCAGCTTAGATAATTGTAATTATTTTATTTCTAACTATTTTTGTTATCTACATGCAAGCTTTCACCTTTGATTTATTGGCTTTTACCGTGAAAAAAGTCTTCGCTAGTTAGTTAAGGCAGCTAAAGTTTACAAATTTGAAAACGTATTCAATAGAGTTCAGCTGCCTAATATTTAAATCTAATTTGAGCGGTGGTGTTGATTTTTGGTGAGGTAAATGATTTCCACAGCACTTGTAACAACGATTTCCAAACCGCTGCAGTAGATGTCTTAAATCGCTGCAGTAGATGTCTTTTACCAGCGATTTTAACTACTGCTAACACTACAAAAAAAATATGATATTTTGACAGTGAATAATATTCATAGTGATTTTCAAAGGATGATTTTACTGGCATCCGAACACAACTTCTATAACCAGATTCCGCACAGAATAATTGCAAGAAATTATTCTGTGCGGAATCCGGTTATAAAAGCTGTGTTCGGATGCCAGTAAAATCATTACACTTGGCGTGCTTACGTGGAAAGTTAGGATATTCATTTGACTTCTTATCCGACCCGTTTGTCTTTTCAGACTTACTACAGACGAAGAGAAATTCGCAACAAATAAGCAGTAATTAAGCAGAAAATGCGCAACATATAACAACAAATACTCAATAAATACGCAACAAATACCCAATAAAATACTCAATCAATACGCATATTTTACGCAACGAATACGCAATAAATACTCAATCAATACGCAAGTCAAATAAATATGACGGACTTTTAACTTTCCACGTAAGCATCCGAACACAGCTCTATAACCGGATTCCGCACAGAATAATTTCTCCAGTAGCGGACACATTCTATATGAAGTGCATAAAGTCGTAAATCTCATACTTAGAATTAAGAGGATGAAGCCAGACGACACTAACTATGTCTTCTTCTTTTTTCCTGTTCTCTCTCTTTTCTATAAACAACGTGCCTTTTGTATATAAGCTGTAACAAAAGGCCCTCCTTTTTTCCTATTGCCGCAGCTCTCTCACCATGGATGAATATGGAGAGGGGAATCGTGTCGGACTGTCGGTTGAAGAGCTCGCATATGGAGCTAGCAGCCACATGAAGTAGGGCTTCTATCCATCTTTTTCTCTGTTTTAGTTTGATCAAAAATTCTCCTTGTCCTGGTTGATTCTGCATGGAGTAATCTGGGTTGGATTTAACCTTTAGGCATTACAAATTTTGAAGTTTTTTTTTTATTATTATTTTCTCTTATGTTTGGGTTTCTTCCTTGTATTTTTCTTCCATACTTTTTCTTATTAAGTTTGACACTAATCAACGCCTTCATGGTCTGAACTAGAATTAAAAAAGAAATCAGCTTTTCCTTTGAACTGTTCATAACTTGCTAAGGTACAGACCAGGAAGGAAATGATTAGTGTGAAACTTAATAAGAAAAATTATGAAAGAAAATACAAGCAAGAAACCCAAACATAAGAGAAAAAAAAAACTCCAAAATTTCTAATGCCTAAAGGTTAAATCTAGTGGCAAAGCCAAAAATTCTATCCAGGGATACTAAATTAAAATAGTTATATTTGACGTCTCATTGCCAAGCGGTCTCTATTTGGGGGCAAGATGCATATATAACAATAAAATTTATAAATCTTTCATAAATTTATATATTTTTATGACTAAATTTTTGTATGTATGATTAAAAATTATTTTATAATCAGTAAACAAACCTAATACATCTCATTCTAAAATCATTAAAATTTAAGTGAAGGTCATTATATTCATGAAATAACTATTGTTTAAAAAGATTTATTAAAAATCTAAATAATTTGAAAACATTTTTGCAATGTTTACCTCATTGCCTAATCAAATGTGAATAGAAAAAAAATTTCCTAAAAATTAATATTCCTTAAACTTGAGAAATACAATGAGAGAGAGAGAGAGAGAGAGAGAGAGAGAGAGAGAGAGAGAGAGAGAGAGAGAGAGAGAGAGAGAGAAGAAGAAGAAGAAAAAGGCATATATTATTGACTTTTTTTTGGGAAAGCACATGCCCCCCCTGATTAAATCCAACCCTGATTACTCCATGCTGGAACAACTAGGACAAGGAGAAACTTTGATCAAACTAAAAAAGAAAAAAAGATGGATAGAAACCCTACTTCATGTGGCTGCTAGCTCTCAATGTGAGCTCTTCAACCAGTGTGATTCCCCTCTCCATCTCCATCCACGACGAGAAATCTATGGCAATAGGAACAAAGGAGAAAATTTACTTATGGATTATGTATAAAAGGCATGTTATTTAAAGAAAATAGAGAGAAGAGGAGGAAGAAGGATAAAAAGTTGGTGTCGTCTAGCTTCCTCCTCTTAATTCTAAGTTTGAGATTTAATACTTTATGCACTCCATATAGAAAGCATCCACTACCGACTAAAGGAGAAGCTGCGCTGTCCTTTAGCTTCCTCCCTCTAGCTTTCGAGAGGTATAGAATGTTGAATGAGTGGAGTAGGCAATTAAGGCAGGGAATGGGAAGAAGTAAGTAAGGTTTTAACAGCTGTTAAAACCATTATTGTACCTCTCTATAGCAGCTGTTTGAAAATTGATGTGATTATTGTTGATATTATCTAACTCATGAACTATTTTGGAGATTTTGATGATAATAAACATATGCTTGGATGTTTTAATTTGTGTGCTAAGTATTTTAAGTGTAATGATGTGCATAGTAATTACTTATGGGATTTATATTGCACAACTCAAGGTCAATCAAATGTTAAGATTAAGATGGACCAAGAAGGACAACTTAAAGGACTTTATATTATCGTAGGAGTATGTTAGTGGTCCATTAATGTTTACTTGCATGATTTAATTTGCTCACAATCAAAATATCTATTAATTATACATTAATCATGATATAGAAATCTATAAGATTTCTTTATTAAATAAATTTTATAACCTTCACTGATTACATAATTATTATCAAATATGAAAAGTTATATAATTAGAGAAATTAAAGGTAATATGCTTATATGGTAAAATTTTATTATTTATTCATTTTGAACTAACTTATTTTATATCAATTTATTAGTGTATAATTAATTTTATATAAATTATATCATATTATTATATTAATATTCAATATATCTTAAATAATTACGCATGAGTTATTATTATACTAAATCTGATATTATTTTGACAAAAATGTGGCCTAATTTTTACTGCATTAGATTTTTTGGATTTTGTAGTTAGAGATTAATAGCTCATATGGCATATTTAGATTTTATTTTAATTTATAATGAATTTCCAAATATTATCTGATTTAAATATAATATGTTGTTAGCCATTTTTGCCCTATTTTGAATGTATTTGAAGACTTTTTTACTTTTCCACGTGGCTAGCCATTTTCACTACAGGAAAACACATAAAATCCGACTGTAGTCTCGGATTTTCGGCGCATTTATGGTGGATTTTCGTGCACCGGTTTGGTTCACGTCGGAAAAAACTTTTCGATGTTTATGAGACGCCGGAAACCGTTCTGGCACCATCTCAGACGCATTACCAGCGTAAAAAATGCTGGCCAAGCAGACGATTTTCAATCGGACATTCCGGCGATAACTACATCGGAAGTTTACGTCGTATTGATCCGCCGAAAATTATCGGCGGATAAAATGCTGTAGATGAGCCGTAAATAAGCTACGGCTAGTTTACGGTGCATATTGGACGCCGAAAACATTCAGTGGATTGGACGTCGTAAACTGCCTCGGAAATTTCCGTCATCCAAATAAATAACAGCATGATTGCAATGATTCGTTGTGTCATCATTTTCGTCAAATTTCCAACGCAAAATCCGTCGGAAACCTATAGCATTGACAAAAAAAAAATCCTTCCAACCAACAATTGCATTTCCACACCTGCAAACATAAACAAAAACACTTCCAGAAGACAGCTATACACATAACAGATATAAACAACTTCAATATATACTCAAAAAAATAAATATCCATGTAAAGACATTATTCAATAACATCAAATAACTAAAAACATCACATATTGTTCAATAACACATGTTCACAGAAATAAACAAGTTTATATGACTAAACTAAACTACTCTGACTCTGTGGACTCCTCCTCAGCTAGAGCTAACTCTTTTCCACTCAGTTGCTCCCACATTTTGCGCATTTCATCCAACAATTGATTGTGTTGCTCCTGCATCTTCATTTGAACCTGTGCTTGCAGCTCAGCTTGCCAATCATCTTGTGATTTCCTTACTTGTTCTATCTCAGCTTGAAGGGCACTTTTTTGTTGAGCGTGTAAGGACTCATGTGAACTAGATGCAAAGTTGGATGCAGTAGAGGAGGTCATCCCCTCATATGCCTGAGCTTGCGAACCTAAACCAAAAACTCTGCCATGTTGCATTCCTCCGACGGCCTGCGACCAGATGCAATACTCAGAAAACTCCATAGAGCTGCCAGAAGAGCCCTCACCTGATGCGGCATGACTCTCTCGAAGCCGTGTATACTCCTCCTGTGAAAGTAGAATATAAATATATATAATTAAACTAAAAATAAAAATTTCTAAACATATATATATACTTACATGGGCTTTTCTTGCTCTCTCATCAATCCATTGTTGATCCTCCTGTCGCTTATGAGTGTGACTATGCAATTCCACAGGAGTCGGTTCTCTACCAAGCATCTCTTTCTGTTAGAATTAAGAGAATTCTATTAATATTTTTATTAAAAAAATTTAAAAAATATTTAAAATTCATTACCAAACGTCGTCTGTGCTCAGTATGTGGAACGGAGCCACCAGTATGAAGGGAACTACCCAAGCCCCCAACATCAGAAGCTCTGTTCTGTCGATTTTGATCCCTCCTCCTAGTATACTCTGCGCTGCCCCAGGAAGTGTTCAACTCAGCCCCTATAACCTCTCCAATCCACAATGGTCGCTTTCCAGACTTTCTAATGTCTGTAAACATGTCGCGCATCCGAGTAGACCCACGCTTTTCAAAATTCTTTCTAATTCTGTCATTGTGCTAGGGCAGCCAACAAAATTCTTTCTGCATTCAAATACATATAATATATAATATATAAATTTTTTAGCTTAAGTAAAATAGAATAAATCATTTAATATAAAAACTAAAACCCATAAATACCTCAAACTCTCTAAACAACATATCCTGAACTTCTTTTGGGACTTTCTTCCAGGAAACGTAAAGAGCGTCAAACCTGCTTCGTATGATATCCTGTATTTTATGTGTCGGTTGTTTTGATGCGTAGAACCTACAAAAAATAAAGTTTTGTCAAACAAATATATAATATAAAATAAAAAAGTTTGTAAGCTTATATAAAAGAGAATGTACTTATGTGTCACCCTCAGGTGATATCAATATTCTACCATATGTCGCCTGCTCTGGTGTAGCCGGTGTCGAAGGTCCAGCTGTAGAAGGCTGATGGGGTGGTGGGGGATAGTATGGTGGAGCATATGGTGGAAATGGATAAGTATGAGGGGCACTAGCATAAGGTGGGGGTGCGTAGTATGGGTAGAAAGGAGTACTCTGCGTGGGATCTGATGAAGAAAATCGGGGATCTACTAAGTAGAACTGCAGGTTACTAGCTCCAGGAGTGGGTAAAGGCTGACTGGTAGGCAGAGTCTGTGTAGCAGGCTGAGACTGTGTAGTAGGCTGAGTCTGTGTAGCAGGTAGAGACTGTGTAGCAGACTGAGACGAGGTGGTCCCCTCAGTATGTACTGGCCTAGCTGGTCCTGTTGTAGTGATCTTCTTGGTGCGCCTATTAAAAACATTTTTGATCAATCCTCTATCAGACTCTTCACCTGAAGCCATATGCACAGAAATAAATAAGAAATATTAGAATCATAAGTTATAATAAAATGCAGTGAAGTAAGAAAAAAAGCAGTGAAGTAAAATGTATTGAAGTAAAAAAAGCAATGAAGTAAAGAAAAATGCAGTAAAGTAAGTAAAAAAGTAGTGAAGTAAAATGCAGTAAAAAAATATTTAATTTATCTTATGTTAACTCATCATTTATTGATTCACTTTCATATGATGATACATTTCCAGCACTATCAGATTCATCATTACTTTTCTCTATGGTTAAATCTACCTCCTCTAACAGCAACTCGCTCTCATTAATTCTGATTTAGTCATCACATTGATTGAGAGATTTTTTAGATTTGACATAAACTCTTCTTGATGTGCTGATGGTATTATATTGGTTTTCTCAATTACTCCGCTTAGTTTTGTCTTCATAACTACTAGTCAATCCTGTTTGCCTCGTATTCTGCTTGGATAGTTAGCATAATAGACTTGAGTTGCCTGACTAGCAATGATGAATGGATCAAACTTTGCATATCTCCTACCTCGCTTTACTTCTGTTATACAGTAAATTGGATGTACTCTTATGCCTCTATTTTTTACTGGATCAAACCATTCACAATTGAAGAGATACATAGTATTCCTGTGATTGGGATATTCCACTTCTAATATTTCTTATAATACCCCGTAGTACTCAAAATCATCCCCTGTATGGGTGTTCCCTCTTACACATACGCCAGAATTTTCTGTCTTGCTACCTTCATACCATTTTTTGGTTTGGAATTTATAACCATTGATCATAAATATTTGATAATATTTAACTAATCTATTTGATCCCCAAGCTAACTCAGATAACACTATCTTCATTGTGTACCTTTAAATGAACAAGATGTTAGTATTATTAATATTAATTGCATGCATAACTCATTAATTAAGACTAATTATTCAAAATATACCGTATTTTTAAACCAACCAGTGAATTCTTTTTCCACTATCTTCTAGACTTCTCCTTCTTCTGATGTACTTAAACCATCAATGAACCTCCTACAAATAACCCTCTTGAGTTTAGAACAAAGTTTAGAAGAATACTAAAAATAAGAATAACTTAACTCATTCTTACTCGAGATACAGCTCAACTTCATCACAGTTAAACAAGATATACAATATGATAACTGTCATCTCCTTATCGGTCAAATAGCGCACAACGCTAGAGCCTACAGGTTCACCACTTCCACCGAATATAGATATATTAGAGGATTTACCAATATTTTGAGGTGCTGAACTTTCACCTAATTGAGACTTTGTTTCAAAATAATACGAGCAAAATTGAGTTGTCTCGTATGTTAAATATGCTTCACAGATAGAGCATTTGGGTCGTGCTTTATTCTTAGCGATCTTCTTAAGTTTATTTAAATATCTCTCAAAAGGATACATTCACCTATACTGAATAGGTCCACTAACCATAGCCTTATATGGTAAATGAACAAGTAGATGCTCCATAGAGTCAAAAAATCCTGAAGGAAATATTTTCTCAAGTTGACATAAAATGAAAGGAATTTGCTGCTCCATAAGAATCAAGTTCTCTATATTTAATTTAGAAGAGCATAAATCTTTGAAGAAAACACTTAGCTTGATCAATGGCTTTAAAATCTGATCTGGCAGATAACTAAAAGCAGTTGATAACAGACATTGTATGAAGATGTGATAATCATGACTTTTCAATCCGAATAATCTCCCTGATCATATGTCAACACACCTGCTTAGATTGAAAGAATGTCCATCAGGTACTCATAGGATCTTCACCCATTCACAAACTGCTCATTTTTTCTCTAAAGTTAATGTGAATAGAGCTTTTGGTTTGAGAAATTTTCCCGCTCCACCATCTTTCAATTTCAAAGCTTTCCTTCTACAAATCTACTTGAAGTTCATCCTTGCTTTTATATTATCTTCGATTTCTCTTTGATGTCCATAACTGTATCTAAAATATTATCAAAAATATTTTTTTCTATATGCATAATATCCAAATTATGTCTAATCAGGTTTATTCTCTAATATGGCAACGACCAAAAAATACTTTTCTTGGTCCAATTATGGTTGACACCATATCCTGACAATCTGAACTCAGCTAATGTTGGAGAATCCAATATGGTGGGCATGAATCTTACTCTTTCAAAAATTTCTTCACTACTTAATCTTAAAGGAGGTTGAAATATCATCATTTTATTTTTAGTAAACGCTTCTTTATTTCGCCTTAAAGGATGACTTGGAGGCAAAAATATTTGATGACAATCGAACCAAGTGTTCTTCCTACCATACTTTAAAGTGAATGATTTTATATGTTCCATACAATATGGACAAGCTAACTTGCCTGAAGTGTTCCAACCTGAGAGCATACCATATGCTAGAAAGTAACCAATTGTCCAAAGTAATGCTGCTCTTAGTGTAAAGTTTTGCTTGGTGGAGATATTATATGTACTTACTCCCTCTTCCCATAATAAACTTAAATCATCAATCAACAGTTGTAAGAATACTTTAATCTTCACTTTTGGATTATGTGGCCCTGGAATGATAAGTGTCAGAAACATATAAGGAGTAGTCATACACAACTCTGGAGGAAGATTGTAAGGAGTGAGTATCACAAGCCAACATGAGTACGATGTACCCGACTGACTGAATGAAGTAAAACCATCTATGTATAAATCTAATCTATCATTTCTTGGTTCTATCGCGAATGTGGGATGTGTATGATCAAAGTGTCTCCAAGCCTCTACTTCTGATGGATGTGTGATAACACCTTCTTATGGAATGTGATCATTATGCCATCTCATATGTGCAGCAAATCTCATGGATGCATATAGCCGTTGTAGTCTCGGAATTATTAGAAAGTAGAACATCCTACTGACAGGCACATCCTTCTGCTTCCTTCAATTTTTAGATTTTGGTTTAAATCTTGGTGCATTGTAATGACGGCATGCAATCTCTGATATATCTTTTTAAAGTATAACATGCATCCATTAACACAACAATCTATCTTTATGTATGTCAAACTAAGTTTGAAAACTAACTTCTTTGTCCGATATGGATCTGTAGGAATTAAACTATCTATCGGATTGGTTTTCTTAAGCAGCCCAATTAATTGATTAAAACATTCATTAGCAAAATTATATTCTGCCTTGATGCTTAATATCTTCATAGCAATAGATAACTCCGAGTGAGTGGTGCATCCTTTCTAGATTGGTTGCTGGGCAGCATGCAATAAATCATAAAAATTTTGTGCCTCCGTATTCGGTAACTCTTTTGTATTTTGTTCAATTTATATTCCAGTTGCATCATGAACTAATTCCTCAAGCTTTGGTCATATATTTTCAGCCTCATCTATATTACTACTTGTAGAATGACCGCATTGATAATCAAATTGTGGCTCGCACTCACCATGAGAAGTCCAATACCAATACCGTGGCATGAATCATCTGCGATACATATCAATAGTTACATCATCTGGTGTTAGGTGCACTAGATTTTTGTGATTAGAACATGGACATCAAAACTTTTCTTCTAATATAAAGCTAGGTAGTTGTTTCGCTTGTTGAATGAAAATGTTCACCCCATTAATGAATTCATCTGTTAATGTCTTTCGACCTTGAGATAATCGGTTATACATTCAACTTATTTGATTTTTAATATCCATAACCTACATATAAGAGAAAATAAGTAATGGATTATCACGCTTAAGTAGATCTAAAACTGATTATATAGAGATGTAAAAAGATAGGGTGCTTCTAAAAAATTATGATCAATTTGTATCCTATCTCAAAGGGTGAAGCCACTCATCCACCGAAGCATCTCATCTCATTTCATTTTTAATACTTTCTAACCAAGTCTTTTTAGGTCTAATTATACCTTTCTTAACATAAGCCAAATCTAATACATCTCATCGAGTCATCTAAAGGTTGATGTTTTATATGACCAAACCATCTAAGACGACTCTCTCTAAAATTATCTACCATTGGAGCTACTCCAATCTTTTCACATATATACTCATTTTGCATTGTCTCTAAGAGTAAAGACATTCATCCACATGAGCAATTAAAATGGATAATAAAATAGAATATCTGTCATCCTTATTTCCTTATATTTCAAAGGCTCTCCCATTATATTTATCAAATTTATTTTTTTCTAAAATAATACCCCATGCATTAAAACATATAATCTCTAGAAATTATTCAAACTGATACATTTTAGTTTCAATGTAATTTCTAATATCTAAAATTATTATTTTTTTTATTATATCATATACTACATTAGTTCATTTTTTAAAGAGAGATAGAGAGATTAATATATTATTCTAAAAGAGGAAAATTAGGATATTTTAAAATAAGTTGACTTCATTTTAAGATGCAATGCCCTAAAATAAGATGACTTCATTTTGAGAATGTTGGTCTTTAATAGCCAACATTCTACTCCATAAAATATTATAGGTTTGATCATTATCTTATATAATTTTCCCTTAAGTTTGAGGGATACTTTTCTATCACACAATAGGCCTGAAGCATTCCTTCACTTTAACTATACATATTAAATTAAAGTCACAAAGTCACAATCCCACCACTAAATCTATTAATACTAAAATTATACTTTATATATTTGAGTTTAGATATACTCAAACAAAAACTCTTAGATTTTAAGATTGACCTCCCTAATTCAAGTTTTTCATATACTCCCTCTCTAGTCTTATCAACAAGAAGAATATCATCAGCAAAAATCTAGCATACATTAGGACACATCCTCTTGCAAATGTCTCATAAGAACATCAATTACTAAAACAAAAGAGATATGGGCTATGATCCTTGATGTAATCCAACTGAAATAGAAAATATTTGGTCAAAGCACATTGTGTTTAAACACAACATATGTAGATCCTCCTTACTCTCTCTATATTTTTCCATCAAACCTCTAAAAAAATGTATAGACAAACTCAGCATGAATCTAAACAAATTAAACAAAAAAAACCTTACAATCAATGGGTAATCGAGCGGGAAGCGGATGGCAAAAACTTGCGGTTAGAACTGCTATGACCGTTGGCGACGTACGGTGACTGTCGGTAACCTTGATCTACTGCGAGCGATGGAGGGAGAGCGATGGAGGGTGACGAGCAAAACAGCGCTGATGTGAGAGAAAGGAATGAAAGAAATGAGCGTCCAGAGGGGCTCAGGTTCAAAATAGGGCTTTCGCTGAAAGATTTTCCGGCGTCCAAGACGCCGGAAAAAATTCCAGCGCAGAATGTGTCGGTCTTAAGTCGTTGAGTTTAAAAACACCGACGCAATATCCGCCGGTAATTGCTCCGGCTGTTGTCCGCCGTAAAGTGCGCCGGAACTAGTAAAATGCTGGTTTGTTCCGACGTATTTTCCGGCGCATCTGACGACGGAAGCATTCTGGCGTCATATGCGCCGGAAAATACATTGTAAATGTTCTGTCGCATTATGCGACGTTACAGGCACCATTTTTACTGACACAAATTTATCCGCAGGAAAATTCGATGGTAATCGCGTGTTTTCCCGTAGTGTTTATAGCCATTTGAAATTCATATATATATATATATATATATATATATATATATATATATATATATATATATATATATATATATATATATATATATATATATATATATATATATATATATATATATATATATATATATATATATATATATATAAATGAATGACTTTTTGATCAAATATAATATTATTAGTTGATAAATTAATATTAGTTTAATATTTTTATTCAAATTTGACTTTACTTACCCTTTCCTTTTAAATACCTCTTTTCTTCTTCATATAAGGGTTACTAGAATAAGGAAATCTCCATTAATTTTTCAATTCTTCCTTTTCTCTTTACATGCTAAATCTTGATAGGAGAAACTTTGATTTTTATTCCAAAAGCTCCTTTCATATGCAAGATCAAATTCTTGGTTGGAAAACTTCAACATACCAAACTGAGTAACATCTCTTAGAGTTCATGAATTTACTTCCCTTCACTAAATTTATTTGCTTTTTTTTTTAGCTTTCACCATATATTTCTTTCTTGAAAATATTTATTTTTTTGTGAAATACTTGTTAGAAATTTTATATTAAAGTTTTCTATATTACATCTTTTAAATCCATATAGTTTAACAAAGCAAATATTTTTATTTTCATTAGGTGGCATAGATTTACATTTATAATCTAATTCTTTTTTTTTTTAATTTGAAGAGTTAAAGTTTAAATCAGCAAGAATATATTTTTATTTAAAATATTATTCTTATTTTAAACAAAATATAATTCTATCTTAAAATGAGCAAATTTAATATTTCATTTGCAAGTAGTGAGGTGATTGAAATTAATTTGTATGATCACCTCAAATATTATGGACATTTTCATACAAGATAATTTGAGCTTATAATATTTGCATCAAATTATATTTTTCATTTTCATGATCTAAGCCATTTGGCTTAGTGAAGTTTTAATTGTAATTAGATTGGGTTGTATTCACCCGTGTAGGAAAGTACATAGGTTGTAAAGAACTTTTTTTATTTAAAGAAGTGTGGTTTGCAAAGCAAACCTGGTATTAGTGAATTTTAGCTCAAAAGTTGGCTAGTGTGGATGTAGGTAGGATTGGAATCCAGACATAACCATGTAAACATATTGTGCCTCTTATTTTCATTTCTTGCATCTATTTTTTCTTTGTATTTTTCATGAAAATTGTGTGTTTTCTTATTCTTTTCAAAATAGCTTCAAAATCATTTTAATTTTTTTAAAAATAAAAATTTTAAAAACCCCAATTCACCCCCCCCCCCCTAAGGGTTCACTTCCCGAAGGACAATCCACTCATCATCCTCCATTGTTAGATAATGTTCCTTTTAATTATTAGAAAATTAGAATTAGAACATTTTTAAGAGGGCAAGACTTCCGTATGTGGCCAATAATTACACACCAATATCATACACCCACTAAAGAAATTAATGGAATTAAAATTGAAAAACCTTTTGATGAATGGTCTACATTAGAGAGGGAATTAGATGAGTTAAATGCTAGAGCATGTAATACTTTGCATTGTGAACTTCTTCCAGATGATTACATGAAAATTTCTATGTTAAATTCAACAAAAGAAATTTGGGACAAATTAATTATAACTTCTGAAGATAATAGTGAGGTTAGAGATGCTCACATAAATAGACTTGTTCATGAATATGAATTATTTTGTATGTCTCCTTCTGAATCTATTTCTAATATGTATAAAAGATTTATTAAAATAATTAATACATTATATTCTCTTGGAAGAAAATATAAGAATCAAGACTTAGTCTAAAAGATTCTTAGATGCCTTCCCAAAGAATGGGATGCTAAATTAATTGCAATTAATGAGGCTAAATATTTATCTACTTATCCACTTGATCAGCTTTTGGGTTCTTTGATAGCACATGAACAGATTATAGATCAAAGGGATAAATTGTATAGTCCTTCTAAGAAAGAGAAAGAGAGAGGTAAAACTATTACCTTATAGGTTGATGATAATGATGAACCTAGTTCATCAAGCTCTAATGAAGAATGCGATAAAGATGCTTTCAAGAAGACTTGGAAGCTTACTAAGGAAGAAAAATCAAAGGTATAAGAAATCCAAAAATTATAAATTTCAAACTAAGAAATTTCCTACATGAAAAGGGATTATTTGTTACCATTGTAAGAAGCCTGGACATATAGGAGGAGATTATCCAGATCTTATTGGTTTAAGGAAAAAAGAGATGGATATGAGAGTAAGAGTGACAAGAAAGAAAAAAAAAAAAGCTTTTCAAGAAGAAGAAGAAGAAAGCTCTCTGGGCCAACCCAGATTCAGATGAATCAAGTTCATCAGAAGAGGAGATGAACATTTGCCTTATGGCAGGAGGAGAATCTGATCATGATTCTCAAGAGGTATGTGATGATATATCTTATGAAGAATATTAGATGATGCTTTTAATGAATTAGTTATTGATTATAAACAATTAAAAAGAAAATATAATATTTTAGAAAAAGAGCATAAAAATTTAGATATTCATTTTAATGAATTAAAAAATGAATGTAATGATTTGAAAAATAAAAAGAGTTCTTTATTAGATTGTTCTTTACTTGTTTGTAAACTTGAAAGAGAAAATATTATATTAAAGGCAATATTAGATTTATGCATGAAATCACATGTTTATTCTAAAGCTCCAAAAAGTACAACATCAAATAAAAATTCTTCTTATATGTCACATAGACATCATGCAAAGCCATGTGTAAATACTAATATTTGGTGTAATTATTAAAGTAGAAAAGGGCATATCTCATTTGATTGCTATGCTCGTAAATCACTTAATACTAAACAATCATCTTTTGTATGGGGCCCAAAAAATACAAGCACTTCATATACCATACATAATAGATATCGTACTAATCATTTAGAATGTGGACCAAAAAATATTTGGGTTCCAAAAGTTAACATTTGATTTTCTTTTGTAAGAATGCCTTCAAAGTAAAATCAATGAAGGCATGCGGTAATTGGATAATTGATGTTTAAGACATATGACAGGCGATAAAGCAAAACTTTCTATAATAGAATCAAGTGATGAAGGATATGTCACATATGGAGATAATACAAAGGGAAAGATTATTGGCATTGGATCCATATGTAAGAACTCTATAACTTTAGAAAAAGTTTTATTTGTTTCTGGTTTAAAACATAACTTAATATCAATTAATCAATTATATGATAAAGGTTTAAATGTTTCTTTTTATGCTTCATATTGCATTATTAGAAATAATGAAACTATTTTGCTTATAGGAAATAGACATAAAAATATTTATTTAATTGATTTAGATAATAAAAATGATGTTAATTTGAATTTACTTTGCATGAAATCTATAAATGATGATGCTTAGTTATGGCATAGAAAGCTATGTCATGCTAATATCCACACTTTAAATAAAATTTCTAAACTTGATTTAGTAGTTCGTTTAGCAAAAATTAATTTTCAATTTGATTCTATATGTGATACATGCATTCATAGTAAACATATGAAAAGTTCATTCAAGAGTAAAAATATAGTTATACAAGTAGACATTTAGAATTATTATACATGAACTTATTTGGGCCAATTAACACAACTAGTTTAGGTGGTAAAAATTATGGATTTGTTATTATAGATTATTATTCAAGGTAAACTTGGGTATTATTCTTAGCTAATAAAAATAATTCATTTGATGATTTTAGAAAATTTGCTAAGTATATTCAAAGAGAATAAGGTTATTTGATTCATAGAATTCAAACGGATCATGGTGAAGAATTTGAAAATAAATCATTTAAAAATTATTATGATGAAAATAGAATTAAACATAATTTTTCAACTCTTAGGACTCCTCAACAAAATGGTGTAGTTGAAAGAAAGAATTGTAATTCGATAGAATTAGCAACATCAATGTTAGATGAACATAAACTTCTAAAGTATTTTTAGGCAGAAGCAATAAACACTTCATGTTATGTTACAAATAGAGTTTATTTAAAACCAGTTTTTAAAATGACCCCTTATGAAATATTTTTGGAAAGAAACCTAAGATTAGTCATTTACATGTTTTTGGATATAAGTATTTTATTTTAAATAATGATAAGGATCCTTTAGGTAAATTTGATAGTAAATCTGATGATGGTATATTCTTATGATATTTAATTTTTTAAAAATATTTTAGAGTTTTTTTAAAGAGAAAATTAATTAGTGAAGAATTTGTTCATGTAATTTTTTATAAAAACCTTATAGATTTAATAAGAAATGATTTGAATGATGATGATTTTGAAAATATAAAGAAAATAAATTTGGAAGAAAAGGAGGATGATTCATTACCTAAAGAATGAAGATATAATAAAAACCATCCAAAAGAATTAATTATTGGTGATCCTTCCCAAGGTGTTAAGACTAGGAGATGCCTTAGGGATGAGGTAGAACATTATGCATTCCTATCAAAAATTGAGCCTAAAAATATAGATGAAGCTTTACAAGATAATTTTTGTATAATTGTTATGGAAGAGGAACTTAACCAATTTATAAGAAATGATATTTGGGAGTTAGTCACAATATATCATGATCAAAATATAATTAGAACTAAATGGGTTTATAAAAATAAGCTAGATAACTCAAAAAGTACTATTATAAATAAAGCTAGATTAGTTGCACAAGGGTACACACAAATAGAAGGAATAGACTTTAAAGAATCTTTTACACCCGTAGCAAGACTAGAAGCCATTATATTACTCCTTGCCTTTGCTTATTTTAAGGACTTTAAACTTTCAAATGGATGTCAAAAGTGCATTTTTGAATGGGTATATTGATCAAAATATTTTTATAGAACAACCACCAGGTTTTGAAAGCATTAATTTTCTTAATCATGTATATAAATTAAAGAAAGATTTAAATTGTTTAAAATAGGCTTCACGTTCTTGGTATGATAGGTTAAGTAACTTTTTAATTAAACATAATTTTAGAAAAGGTAAGGTAGATATAACTCTTTTTATCAAATATATTGGAGATAATTTTATTATTATACATATTTATGTTCATGATATATTAATTGGAAGTACAAATGAAAGTTTATGTCATGAGTTTTCATCATTAATGTAAAAAGAATTTGAAATGAGAATGATGATAGAACTCAACTTTTTTTTAGTACTTCAAGTAAAATAATTAGAGTCTGGCACATTCATATGTCAAACCAAATACATAACTAATTTATTAGAAAAGTTTGTTATGAAAAGATTCAAATTGAGTAAAACTCCTATAAGCCCATCAACTAGAATTGATTTAGATGAATTAGGAAAACCAATAGATCAAAAATTTTATAGGAGTATGATAAGTTCACTTTTGTATCTGACTGCTAGTCGGCCTGATATTATGTTTGTTGTATGTTTATGTGCAAAATTTGAAGGTAAACCTAAGGAATCACACTTAACAACAGTTAAGCAAATATTTCACTATTTTATTGGAACTCATAAGTTAGGCTTATGGTATCCCAAAAATTTATTATCATATAATTTAGTTGCATATTCTAATGCAGACTATGCTGATTGTAAGGTTGATAGAAAAAGTATATCTGGAACCTAACAATTTTTAGGATCATCGCTTATTTCTTAGTCTTCTAAAAAATAAAATTCAATCGCTTTATCCACTGTTGAAGCCGAGTACATAGTCACGGGTAGTTGTGTTGCTTAAGTTTTATGGCTAAAGCAACAAATAGTAGATTTTGGAATTAAGCTTAAAAATATTCTCATTAAATGTGATAATACAAGTGTTATAAGTTTAACAAAAAAGCCTATACAACATTCATGAACTAAACACATAGAGATTAAACACCATTTTATTAGAGACCATGTTAATAAATGTGATGTGAATATATATTTTGTAAACACAGATTCTCAAATAGTTATTATCTTTACAAAACCTTTAGCAGAAGAGGGATTTTGCATGTTAAGATATATGCTCGGGATGTTAGATCCTAACATTGAAATTACTTTTATATTTTTTATTATTCTATTTGATGTTGTCAAAGGGGGCGAAGAACTACAATTGTTGGTCATAATTCATTTTACATGCATATATTTAGGGGAAGAATTATTTAGTTTAGCAAATTAGCTTTCAAACATATTTCTCAATTATCATATATATTTTTCTAATGCTTATAAGTTATGATAAAAGGTCAATTTTCACATTTATTATAACTATATCCGACATAAATTTGTCATCATAAAAAATGGGGAGATTATTGATATTATCTACATCATAACCTATTTTGGATATTTTGATGATAACAAACACATGCTTGGATGTTCTATTTATATGCTAAGTATTTTAGGTGTAATGATGTGCATAGTAATTACTTATAAGATTTATATTGCACAACACAAGGTCAATCAAATGTTGAGATTAAGATGGACCAAGATGGACAACTTGAAGGACTTTATATTATCGTTGAAGTATCTTAGTAATCCATTAATATTTATTTGAATGATTTAATTTTCTCACAATCTAAATATCTATTAATTATATATTAATCTTCATTTAGAAATCTATAAGATTTCTTTATTAAATAAATTCAATAACCTTTATTTATTGTTTAATTGTTATCAAATATGGAAAGTTATTTAATTAGGAAAATTAAAGGTAATAAGCTTATATGGTAAAATTTTTATTATTTATTCATTTTAAACTAACTTGTTTCAGATCAATTTATTAATTTATGATTAATTTTATATAAATTACATCATATAATTATATTAATATTCAATATATCCTTAAATAATTAAAAATGTGCATGAGTTTTATTTTACTACATATGATATTATTTTGATAGAACTGTGGTCAAATTTATACTGCATTATATTTTCTGGATTCTATAGATAGAAATTGATAGGTTATATGACTTATTTGGATTTCATTTGAATTTATAAAGAATTTTCAAACATTATATGATTTAAATATAATCTATTGGCAGCCATATTTGCTCTAGTTTGGATGTATATGAATACTTTTTTACTTTCTCATATGGCCAGCCTTTTTATAGTCATTTGAATCTCATATATATTTAATATAAATGAATTCTTGGTCAAATTTAATATTATTAGTTGATAAATAAATATTAGTTTAATAGTTTTATTCAAATTTAGCTTTACTTATTCTTTCCCTTTGAATACCTCTATTCTTCTTCATGTAAGGGTTCTCAAACAAGAAAATCTCTAGCAATTCTTCCATTCCTCCTTTCCTCTTTACATGCTAAATCTTGAGAGGAGAAACTTTTATTTTTATTCCAAAAAGTCTTTTCATTTGCGAGATTGAATTCTTGGTTAGAAAGCTTCAACACACAAAATCGAGTAACATCTCTTATAGTTCTTGAGTTTGTTTCCCTTGACAAAATCTTTACTTGTTATTCTTTTAGATTTCACCATATATTTCTTTCTTAAATATATTTATTTTTTGGTGAAATACTTGTTGGAAATTTTATATTAAAGTTTTTTATATTACATCTTTTAAATCCATAAAGTTTAATAAAGTAAGTATTTTTATTTTCTTTTAGGTGGCATACATTTACATTTATAATCTAAATCATTTTATTTAATTTGAAGAGTTAAAGTTTAAATCAACAAGAATATATTTTTATTTAAAATATTATTCTTATTTTAAATAAAATACAAATCTATCTTAAAGTGAGCAAATTTAATATTTCATTTGTAAGTTGTGAGATCAATAAAATTAATTTGTAAGATTACCTCAAATATTTTGGATATTTTATTATAAGATAAGTTGTGATTGTATTATTTACATCAAATTATATTTTTATTTTCTTGATATAAGCCATTAGGCTTAGTAAAATTTTAATTACAATTAGATTAGGTTGTACTCGCCAGTATAGGAGAGTACATAGGTTGTAAAGAACTTATTTGGTTTAAAATAATATGGTTTGCTTTTGAATTCTTGTGAACCTCTGAAAGGACACCACCGACTACAGAGTACAGAGGGTACACGATCGCTCCACCCTAAGGGATAAGGATGATGGAAGGGAAGATTAGATCGTATATACGACTAAATATTTAGGATAGCAGCTCTCACCATCGCACCTCGATGGGTAGTAATATATACAACCTGATCAAAATAAAGGATTTCTCCCACCTAACACATAGCTCAAGTGGGATTTATTTGATGTGGGATTCAGTTTCCTACTGGCACAAGCCCCTGTGGTTAATTACATCTCAAGCTAGAGCCTGAAAACACTCTCGATTAAGGATTTGACATTATTCTTTCCAAAAATGGGATTGTCACATAGGGCTAAGACTTGGAAGTCAAATTCAAATGGGAAGAAATGTTCAAATGGCTTAGTTAATATACACGGCACATACTGACTTCCCGAGGAACTAAGGTAGTGAGAAGAAACTAGAGAAAAGAAATCATACACCCGAAGTAATTCAGAGAGAAAGATGGAGGTGGTGTCATCCTGTGATGTAGATAGATAGGGTTTATAGCTCCAGAAGAGAAGGAGACTTACCTATCATTTAGACATATTATGAGATCGAATGTAGTAGCATTTAATCCTAAATCTAAGTTGGGTTTAGTGTTATACGCATAGCACTAATACCCGTGTCCTAACTAATGTAGTGTTAAACCTAGACTTACCCTGCCCTGGATTGGGGAGCCAGCTAATCGCCTAATTAATTTAAAATCATTTTATCTAGTCATTTATGAAAGATGAGTGGGTGATTTAATTTTTTGGAATTAGTACCAACGTCTAGAGAGTTTCCTAATTAACCCTGGAATTATGTTGGGTAAATGCTCCTAGAGCTAATATAATTAAAATTTTGATTTAGTTAATTTCTAGTGCAATGAATGCTAGTTGAAAGTCTGAATCATGTATGCTTTAGATTTTTAAAATAGGCTTAAATAAAAATAATTTTTAAAAAAGACTAGGCTTCCCTAGGTCTGGTACCTCATCCTCATAGGCTAGATTATCCAGACTCTACCCGCAGGTGGGAAAATGTATCAAAGCAAGGGGAAGAAGAAATGCAGTAATATGCATGTGACCCCGGATGATTTCGACTGTTCTCTAGGTCGTTAGGTTTCTATATTGTTTAATTCTTAAAATTTTAAAGATTAGTTATTAGTAGAAAAAGTTTTAGTCCTTAGAGAGCCTAATGAAATTTAAGCTAAAAAAATGGCATGTAAATTGCCAACAAATTAAGAAACACAAGAAACCCTAGAGGCGATCATTTATAAATAAAACATATCAAAATAATTAAATAAATTAATAAATATATATAGGCCAATTACCTTTAATTACAAACCAGGATCTGTATAAAATAAAGTCGCCGGGCACCACTGCTGACAACCTGGATTTCTAAGCCTAGGAATGACGCAAATGACTTTGAGTGAGATATTTAGTCTTCAGTTCTTCAATCTTCTTGAATTTTCTCTCCTTGGACTCCTTTTATCTCTCCTCTTTGGACACCTTGGATTCTTCATGACTTGAATATCCAAACTAAGAGATAATTCCCCCCCCCCCCCCCCTTAAAGGGGTATTGCCTTTTCTCTTTAGATATCTAAAAGCCATCTGAACTCGATCTTTCAAATAGAAGAACACTCTCCCACTTGAGGATATCTTCTTCTTTTAGAATTTGAGTTAGATAAAGATATCCCAACTCAAATACATTTTCATAACTCAAACCAATATTACAAATAATTTATATTAATGGAAAGAAGTAAATTCTAGACTCTTCTACAAGGTTATCCTAATAAAAATTCTCAAGCAGTTATTATATCATCTCAAGCAGTTTATATGAAACTAAAAGTACTTATTACAACCACACACTTGGTCATGATCATAAGTATTCTGGAGTACCTATAGTAGTTATTATTATGTGTGATTTTTGCTCTCATTTATTTAGGGGGGCTGAGCAATTTCTAAAGCACCTGTATAAGACATTATTAGCATTTAAATCATGACAATTTCTCCCCTTTTATTTAGCACTGCATTAGCATGGACACCAGTAGAAAATATCATTAGTATTAAAATATCGATCCTAACTTATTGGTAGATCTAATGTATAATCAAATTAATTCCCAAAGTGCGGTAAAAGTAAGCAAACACGGCATCAATTTCGCTCATAACATGCAATAAAATCTCGGAAAACTTGGCACACAATAAAAAAGGAAATACCAGCCTAGCTTAGATCTAGAAGTGATGCCCTAGCAAATAATTCTATGTGTGTAAAAACCTGTGTGGCTAGTATAGATCCTAAGCTGGGTAGTTAGTTCAAGTTACCTAAAGTTTAGGTTTGTTGGGAGTCTGAAAAAAGAAAGTTTATTTAAAGTTTAAATATTAGTGAATAAGGATCCATTTTAGTTCAATTAGTTTATTGATTCATTTTAATGCTTAATGTAGTGGTAATTAAAGTTTAAGTTATATTATCCAATATTGGAATAACCTGGGTCCTCCTAAATGCTAGGTTGAGGGGGGTCCAAAAGGTCATTATGGGAAATGGGCTAGGTTTGGAGAATCTAGCATTTTAGTTAAATATTACACCATAGGGTAAGTAATTAGGCTTTGATTTTACTAGATTTGGAGTTTCCTATGCAAAGATGTAAATTTTTAAAGATTCAGGCAATTAAAGGAATTATCGAAATTATCTAATTACAGGTGATTTTATAGTTTTGATCCAAATCAGCTCCAAACTTATTGGAATCACCCCCAAAGGTTAGAAATTACCTAAGAAGATTTTCCCAAGTGCTTGGAGAAAATTTGGAATTTTTAATAATTTTTAATTATCCAAAAAGGGCAAAAATATAATTTTTGTTAAAGTTAAATTAAGGGTCAGATTGAAGTCCAACTAATGGACCCTAATTATTTAAGGTTAAGGAGTGAATATTGAAGAGTATGAGCTATTTTGGGAATTTTTTGATCTAAAATGGACTTATTGTAATTTTTTGAAGTTATCAGTGCCTAATTAACAGGTAAATTATGGTTTGTTAATTAAGGAGTCTAAAAGCTCCTAAAAAAATTTTGGGAGGTTCAAGATGTCACTAAATTTAAATTTTGAGGTTTTTATATCAATCAACAATATATCCTAGCTCTTATAATTTTTCTAACTTTGTTAGACGGGCCCTTAATTATTGTCCTTAGACTGTCGCTATGTTGAAAGGGTTTTAAAATAACTTTTGGACTAACCCTTGGGGTAACATGTAGAGAATACATAAAAAAAATTAACAAGCCATGTCCTTAGATCTAGGAGGGCCTAAATTAAGTGCTCGTGCGTCCTACTCATGTAAAATATAATAAAATAATAACTAAGCAAGATTAACAATACGATTAGTGAATCATTAGGACTCAATCATTCACTAATCCACTCTGCCATCAATGTTGTTCATACACATAGCTTATGTTTAAAATTTCAAGAAATGGATCTCCCAAAATTAGGGAATTTAAAATATAAGTAATTTTAAAATCATTTAAAATACTTATAAATATATAAATTTTGAAAAAAATAATGTAATTAAAAATAAATAAATTTGTAATAAATAAATATAGAGCAGATCCACTGGTCACCCGAACGAGGACTCAAAATGGGGTTTAAAAGTAATTTTGTAATTTCAAAATAATTATTACAATAATTATTTAAATAGTAGTTAAATGAATAACTAATTAAAAATTATAGAAAATATGACAAAAAAAATAAAATTTGATATCTAAAAATATTTTTAAATTAAAATACTCATTATTTTGAAAAAAATGAGGTATTATACACAAAAATTGGATTTAAAATGAAGTAGTTATGAATTATTGAAGTTTAAAGTATTTAAAGACTATTTAAAATAGTTTAATAATAAATAATATTAATAAAATATTAATAAAATTAACTAAAATAAAAGTTAAAGTTTTTTACTTTAAAATAAATAAAAATATTTTTTATGAATGATAATAAAATAATACTAAAAAAATAATAGTGACTATACTTAAACATAATGAAATAATCAAACATAATAATAATAATAACTTAAAAATAATCATAAAAAGAATAATAACACTAAAAAGAATATTAGTAAACATAATTTAGAAAAATAATTAGAGAAATAATAATATTATTAATATTAATAATAATTTAAAATAATAATATAATAAAATAATAATAGTAGTAATAATAAAATAATTATCATTAAAATAATAATAATAATAATAATAATATAAATAATAATATAACTAATTTAAGTAATAATAATAATAATAATAAATAATAAAAATGAAAATAACATAAATAATAATAATAAAATAATTTAAATCACTATTTTTATAATAATTTAAAAAATATATTTTATTTTAAAATTAATTTAGATTTAAATTGAAGGAAATAAAATTCTAAAAATTTGGATATATTATACTTATTTTTTGAATCAAAATTGAATTTAATATGAATTTTTGAAGTTAAAATAAGTTTAAAATGATTTAAAACAAATACAAAAAATGGGAAAAGCCTCGGACCGACACTTGGCAAGGCGGGAGTGGTTTAGCAGTTTAAGGCAATCATTACCTCGCGGCATAATGATTGCATCACTGGCAATGATTGTCGTGATGATTGCAGCAATCAGCGTCGCGGACGCATCGTCCACTTAGCCACGTAGGCGACCTCCCGCTACCGTCTGATCTACGTGGTTTCAAACGGATGGCTAGGATCGAGCTGGATGACACAACTACATGTCGGAGGGATATACGTGGTCGGATATACCGCGGAAAGGCTAGATCGCGACCGTTGATCGTAAGATCAATGGTCTAGATCACGGACAGTGAACACACGGCGTAACCCGTAGCCCTAGGATGATAATTTACCTCGTTCGACTGATTGGATCAATCAAATGCAATGAAATTTTACACACATGATCTATGAGTTAAGAGCATTCTTGGGAAAGCAATATAGAGTTCTAAAATGTGCTTTATGATAAGCTATTTAAATCTAAGTGATTCTAACTAGGGTTAGCTTCATACCTCAATCCATACTATGGATTCAAGAGATCTTGGGCTTGTTGAGCTTGTAGATTGTCCACAAACAAGTTCCTAGTTGAACTCAAGTCTTGATTCACCTTGGATTGGTCGGAACAAGGCTTGGAAGGTTTTAAGGCTCAGGTTCGTCGGAGGATCGTCGCCGAAAGAGTCTTGGCGGCGTCCCTAGGTTGGGAAAGGTAAGAGGGATCTCTAGGAGCTCCCACACGATATCTCAGTGGTTCACGGAGTCTAGAGAGAGAGAGCAAAAAAAAGATCCCCAAAATAACCTAATTTTTCATTTAAATCCCTAACCCTATCATGGATGGTTGGGATGAGATGAAGAGCTAAATAGGACGAAAAACCAGTTGATTAGGTCGTAGTTTGAGTTTTGGGATGATTTGGAAGGGTTTGAATGCATTAAAGGGCTTTAATTTGACCTAAATAGGTCAAATTGACCTATTTAAACTTGGGTTAATCAAGTTAAGGTTTGACTTGGTCAACCTAGTCAAATAGGCTAAAGGGGGTGAGGGATTGAGCCAAAGATTGGTTTGAAATGAATTGAAATTAATTTGGGCTCAAATGGGTCTAATGGGTCAACTTGGGTTGACCTGGCCAACCAGGTTGACCCAAGGTATGGGTCTGAGCTTAGCAGATTTGATTGGACCCAGGGTTTGACAAAATCAAGGTCAATATTTTAGCCTAAGAGTTGGCTAGCGTGGACGTAGTTCGGATTGGAATTCATACCGAACCACGTAAAAATATTGTGCCTCTTATTTTTATTTATTGCATATATTTTTCTTTATCTTTTCATAAAATTGCGTGATTTCTTATTCTTTTCAAAATAGCTTTAAAATTATTTTAATTTTCTTCTTTTAATAAAAATTTAAAAAACCTCAATTCACCCCCCCCCCCCCCCCCTCTTTAGGGTGCCATAGTCATGCAACAATTATTATTCACTTTAAAATTATCCTATTCCTTATTAGTGTTAGTACCAATTAAAATCACTGGTAAAAGACATATACAACAGCGGTTTCAAAACTGTTGTTATCAAGTGCTACAAAAATCCCACATTTTTGGCAATGTTTGCTTTAGAAGAATGTATGGAAAAAGAAATTAAGGTTTCAATTGGGACAACTTTTTTTTGTTGTTTTTAGAGTAAATTTTTAGTATAAAAATTTTTATTTTAAAAAACTTTTGTACTAAAAAACTATTTTAGAAAATAGGAAAAAGTTGTCTAAAATGAAGCCCAAGTCTATAAGTTTAAAAACATTTCATTTCCAACTTAACTAATTCATCAACTCTGAATCATCATTTGTAACTCAATTAATTTACAAATATAATAAACCTTTTTTAGTGTATATATAATGACGTAGCAAATAATATTGCAAACCATCCAACCAGTATAGAAGCAAAGCATTTGCAAATTGATAGGCAAATCCAATGCAAATATAATAAATTTAATAACTAAAATAACCAAAAAAAAGTTAAATGGAAAGCGCAACAAACATTGGACTGTGCAGCAGGTTCCAACATCTTAATATATCTTAGCGAAGATATTTCCATAAAATTTGGCATCATTCTTATTAGACTCTTTCATTTCTCTTTCAAGGTCCAGTATTCTAGCTTTACATCCCTAACAGAGAAGTAAACCACACCATTAAGAATAATATTCATAAGAAAATAATATGCTCCATTAATGCTACAACAATTAATCCCAGCAGATACAATACTTAGCTAGCTCTAAAACAAAGCTCAATATATCAATCATGCTCTCTTATCAACAGTGCTAATATTAATGAAAAAGTCTAAAATGGAAAAACATGGGCAGTATCAACACTGCAAACCTAGCAGAAAGACATTGCGATGTATTGGAACATTATGATTTCACTAAAGTGTGATTTATTTGAAGAATTCAGACATCAAGTTAGTAATTCAATAAACAAGCAAATGAAAAAGACTGTGGATAACTAAAAACTATGATATTCAACTCCTGTAATCAAGGCATAAATTGTTGAAATTAAGTTGCATTTCTCATCATTCCTTCATCATCCAAACATATAACTAACATGGAACAAGACAGACAACAAAATGAGCCAGAAATATAAAGATGAGAGATGTGATACTTACCTCGATGAGCACGTATTCAATTGATCTTAAATATGAAAATGAATGTCTTACTCAGCTCTTTTTTAAGAATATGAAACAAGAATATGATGATAATTAGTCGATAGTCAATGGAGAAAATGAATTTAGAAAGATGAATGATAAACATCCACATCACAAAATAATTTCTATTTCTAGAAAAAAATTGCTTTCAAATTGTTTATGGGACAGAAAAAAATAAACCAAGAAGTTTACTTCAATAGGATATAGTCTGTCAATTTCTTTGAAAGTATGAAAAATAAGTTGCAATAAGAAAAGTCACTCCCCGAAGAGTCACTCGCTTTGCTAGGGTTTCGCCCTAGCTGCCTCCTCATTAGGGTAAATCTGCTTGCGGCCCTTGCCACTTTCATCACTGCGCCGTTAGAGAAGTTTTTATTCTCATCATAATTTAAACTACATTTTTAAGGAACTTAAAATCCTAAGACTATACGTTAAATCCAAACCTTAAAACCTAAGTATGGAGCTAGGGTTGAAAATTTACCTTTATGTAGCGGATATCTCTGACACTACAAAAAATAACTTTTGACTATAACTATATTAAGAGATTTTTATTTAAATGCCTTAAAATTATATATTCAGACACAATAACTATATTTGGTAATAAAATATCTGGAATGAACTCGTGCAATAGGCTAGTTCCCACACCAAATAATTATTTTTTTCCGTCTTGCATAAACCCACTATGCTTCATAGTCTTTTGAATTCCTATTCCATCAAATTTCATTGGATCCTTATGATTCCTGATTCTCTATCTATCTATGTATTTCTTTCCTTTGGAATATCAATTGTTGAAATCATCGAACTCATGGTGTCACTAAATCGTCGGCAGATCATCAATTGCAAGTGCATTTAAAAAGGCAAATCTTATGGGCTTTTAATCTTCTTCAAACAAATAGGCAATCCTTTAAATGCATGTTTAATCAAATTTTGTTCAAACTCAATAGGTATCACCCATGAAATCCCAACCCGTAACTCTAATTCCTTTTCTCCTCCTTCATCCTTCCATTATTCAACTATAAACACTAGTAGAAAATCAGCAAAAAGCTCTCCAATATTTGCATCAAACCCATCATTAACTCCACTTTATGCTCTTTTTCATCCCTCGATGTTATCATCCACCATAACTCTCGACCTTATGTATTCTAGGGTTTACTCTCTTTCTAAGACTTTCTTGTATGTTCTTATTTTTTTATCCATAATTTTCACCCTTTGATTGTTACTTTTGTTTGAATGGCAATTAGTCATGTTCAATTGAATGATCCAGGTTTTTTAAACAGTAAAAAAAGTTCTATCTCTTTTATTGCTGCCTTTTGGGTGCCTCTAATACTGTGGCTTTTCCTTAATCTCAAAACTACAATATATCACACATTACCATAACTTTGGATTTTGGAAGATTTGATTCATACTCTTGCAACACCTTTTGAATTCACATTGATTGGTAAATTTCTTAATCACAGGCCTAGTGTGGACTCGGTTCAAAATTTTTTCTTTAATCTTAAGCTAAGAAGTGATTTCTTAGTTAACCTCTTGGATCCAAGGCATGTATTGATTAAACTCATAAATGTCATGGATTATGGAAGATTTTTTTGCAAATCGCTCATACTCTGTCAGCAACTAGTTTATGAAATTGATTAAATGGTCGCCATTTTTTAATACTATTGTTGAATCCCCTCATTATCCCTATTTGGGTTTCTTTTCCTAATCTTCATCCCCATTTGTTTTGTCCCCATATATTACATGGATTGGAATCATTATTTGGTCATCCACTATAAAGGATAATGCTACGTTGAATGGTTCTGGACACTTGATTGCTCATGATTTTGTGGAATATAATTAAATATTTCTAAATTATATCTCGATAGCTTGTGGCTTAGGCTTGAAAAATTTATATATATACAACGCATCAAGATATAAGAGTTTTCTCCTTTGTGATCATTGCAAATCTAATCCGGACCATCTAAAATATGATTATCTTAGCATTCACCCTCATTTCGAAAAGGATTCAATGTTTAATCTCAAACTTGTGACTATTGTTGCTAAGGAAAACATTATTAGCTCCTCATGATGATATCCCCTCTTTTGCTAATACTTCTACTATTGAGCTAATCGATGTAAATATTAATGTTGTGGCAGCTAATCCTATACTTGTGTCTATTACTGATATTTCTTATAATCAATTAACTATTTCTTTTATTAAGGATTATGTGGATCATCAAGTAAGTAATAATATGTTGAATGTGGTCTCTGGTTTATATGATGATGGGATTATTTATATTGATTAGTAAACTCAAAATTGTAATCTTTATGACCCTAGGGATGCTTCTTCTCTTGTTTATGGTGGTTTGGATGTTTCTAAAAGGGTGCCTATAATTAAAATATCATTTTCTCCTATTTTTTATTATGCATTATTAAAATAGGGTGGTGGGAAGTAGTATTTAGATTTGCATTCTATTGATCTTCTTTATCAGTCTAACTAGTTAAGTCCCTGTAATCAATTGGATAATAGTTGTGGTGTTGGGAAGGTTAACGATGGCCTCTATAATGTTGTTCAGGATGATAAAGATTTTAATGTTGTAAAAGTTATTAATGATGGTTTCTCCATTATTATAGGTAAGAACAATAAGAAAAATAAAAATTTGGTGCAGAATTTCAAGTACTCTGATAGTAGATCTACTAAATAAAAAGCTCATACTAATCCTACATCAATATTTAGTTTTTTATTTTTTTTTTCTTACTGGGGTTGAGTTTTTCTATTTTTGGGGTGTCTTGCTCGAAGTTGGTTATCTTTGTTTTGTTGCTAGTTAGGATATCTCTGGCTGTTATATATCTTTTGTTCTTTGTCTGGGGTCCTTTCTAGGTCTTCTGGTAGCTGGTGGCTTTCTAGTTTAGCTTCTGGGCTTCGTGGCTCTTACTTATTGGTGGTTGGAGTCCTTTAGGTTGCTTGTAGGTGGGTTTAGTTTTAGTATTTTAAGTGTATGATCATAACCTTTTTTATGGTGTGCTTGGCTGCTTTTGTGCCTAGAAGTGAAGGGTTTGATTATTTTTTTTGTGGTTCTCTAGTTATTTTGCTCCTTTTTTGGTGGTGCTTATGCTCCTCTTTTGATGTTGTTCATATTTGGATTTTGTTTGGAGGTTTTTCTTTACCTGTAGGTTTGGATTGTGGATTTGATCTTTAGATGTAGTTTGGGATAGCTTGTTTGTTGTTATATATGATGATGATTATCGCTCTTCTTCATTGAGTTTCTTTGATGGAGATTATCTTTTACTAGCGTTTTGTAGGTTTAGGTGGTTCACATATGCTATAGCTACTGGGCTTTTTCTTATTTGGGCTCTAGCTCCTTTTTAGGTGGTTTCTCCTTGTTGCTCTCTAAATTTTTTTCTCTGTTTCATTATTTTGAAATTTAGTGAGGATCTTATGCTCATAGGTTTATTTTTATATTGGATTTAGCTCTTTAGTCATTATTGGCTCTTGATCCTTTTAAGGACTTGTAATTTTTGGCATTAACACGTAGACCCTCTATGGGTTATAACCATAAAAAAAAATTCTTTGAAAGTTTGAATGTGAAATTGTTAAAAAAAAATTCTATATAGAACTTTTTTGACCTAAAGCTACCAATAATTATTTCAGAAGTCATTATAAAACTAAATCATAAATCGTTTTCATCAGAACATTCATAGTGATGTTCTTTAATTACCCTATTTTTTCATATTTTTTGGGCATTATTTAATTGAAATTTCTTAAGAAATCGGCATCTCTCGGTACAAGTGTGGTTTTTGAAACCATCATATGTCCTTTTTGCAAATCAATTTCACAGGAATTGTCTAAATAAATTGAGCTAATTTATACATATTTTTTGTATATTTTAGAATCCCTAAATTTTTTTTTTAATTTTCTACTAAAAATTAATTATAATAATATTATTATATATTATTTAGTAATAAAAAAAGAAAACATCTAAAGACATCATGGCTTTATTAATACTATTTTTCATTTAATGAATCGCTTTCCCCAAATAGAGAAGGCTTAGGGAAATTAAGGGAAAATAGAAGAGAGAGAAAGATAAAACACAAATTTTGGATGACTTCAAGCAATTTTCGTCCGTTGGTCTAGTTAGATTGCCTCAAGATAAGTCACATTCTACCTATTTTAATTTTCCAAAATACGTAACTTTTAGTGAATTTTTTTCTTAAAATTTTATTTTCGTTAGCAAAAAATGTGAATAACTTTGCACAAGTAAAACTTTCACCGTGTAAATTTTTCTATGTTATAGAGATAACGATTATATACATTTGAATATTTTTTGGAAATTTTATAATAGAGGTTTTGAAATTTGTGAGATTTTTATTGAATAAAAAATTATTTGCATGTTAAACAATAGTGGCGGAGAATAATAAAAATCTTAAAACATCATTTTACACAATTCCTAATAATTGGTAATTTTTTAAAAATTTGCATTTTTTCCTAGTAGGATTTCATGTTACCTACTGTTATAGAAAACTGTGCAATTTTGATCCATGCTTAATTATTCTTTAATTTCTATAATGTGATGATATATGTGCATATTTGATTAAATTATATCTGTTGGGGAGATAAGTGGTCATAATCCTCTAAAATTATATCTGTGTTAGGGAATTGCTGAAGTTATAAGGGGCCAGAATCTTTTAAGATTTTGTTAAAGACAAGAATATGTGATATGTTATTATGCTATAAGGACAAAAAGGTAGAGAATATTTTGAGGTTCTATTATATTCAGGAAATATGATATGAATTTCTCTATGATATGAATTTAAATTTATTTATTTTTTTAGTAATGTTATTTAAATCATAAAATAACTAATATGGATTTATTATATCTCTTAATATAGTGATTTATTTAAACTACACTACTTTTAAATATTCAGTAAAATATTTTATAAAAGAATATTTAAAAATTTTGATTGGTTTGTGTGGTCTACTAAGTTATTGCACTATAATTTGGCTTGTTATTTTCAGGATCTGAGAATGGGAAGGAGATTAAGAACTAGCAATTCAGGATCAGATCCGAGGTTATAGGTATTTTACTATTTTGATTTTTGTACAATCATGGCTTCGTAAATTTTTAGTTATGTAGCTCTTTATTATAGCCTTATACTATAGTGTTGAAATTTATTTTAATGAAATAAAAGAAACTTTGTGGATGAGTTTATTTTTAGTGTATGGATGTTTTAGTACTTATATAGTCTGTAATTATTTTAATAAATATTGGTAGAAAATATGAAATAATTTCAAAACTAGATCTTGAGATTTATTTGTCATAGTGTAACACGATAGGACCTATCCTAGAAGGGTTTAGTTGTGACCAACTTTTATGGTATCAGAGTAATAATTTTGATATTAGATTATAAAATAGAGCTATAGGAATGTATATGTAAGTTTAATGGGATAGTTTCAAGTCTGTGTATGTGTTCATCATTTTTATTTCGTGTGAATGTGTATTCAATTGCATATTTTATGTGATCATTGATTCACCAGACCTAAAAATGATATATAGACAGAGTGCTAGTGTCACGCCCCAAGATCTAACTTGGAAAGAATATCAATTAACCGACCATTTACCAGAGTCATCTACACATCTCCAATTAAAAATAGTCTATAAAAAGTCTATAAATTTAAAACATCAATATAAAAGTCGATCCATCTCTCAAAACATCATGTACAATACTCAGAAACTATGCTATCAATACAAGTAAAGAAATCTATCCTATCCTGTGTACAAAAGAATCACCAATCGACCAAAAGAATAAAAACCTGTAGATCTGGGTCAATTCCTATCTCCTGCTCCCAAGCCCTGACCTGAAAATGTCAACCACATATAATGAGCTTTACAAAGCCCAGCAGGTCACCTAATACCTATAACTGAAGTCAAAGCACGGCAATGCTATCAATATGCATGTCAATCAATCAAATCCGTACAGTCAATGGTCAATGAGTCAATGCAATCCGGAAATCCATAGTCAATAAAACCAGTCAATGTAGCGGCAGGCAAATCGATAAATCGACTCAATCAATCAATTATCGACAATCAAATCGATGTTGTCTAATCAATACGATCTATTCAATGAAATCAATCGAGAAAAGTAATACGATAAATCTCAATCTATTCTAACAGTGAATCCATGCAGCAGTCAATACGGTGCAGAAACAGTAGCAACAGTAATCCTATCAATAAATCTATAAGCAGCAATATTAATGAATCTATAGGTAGAATTCCATAAATCTATACAATGTCCATATCCATTCTATCAATGCAATATCTATATCCATCCATGTCCATATCAATGCTCAGTAGTATCAATGCTCGGTAATCAATCGATGAAATCAATGAAATCGTACGATACAGTAAATCCGATCAAATCAATAAAGCAGAAATCGATAAAGCAATAAATCCGTAAATCAATACAGTAAACATGCATTTCAATACAATAATACTGAACAAGTACAATCAACTGGCTATGTTGCTGTTGTAGAATCCATATTACTGTTGTAGATATCCATACATTGGTTCTATCAATAAGAGTAGTCACTCTTTTCGCCCGTCGGCATATCAATAAACTCCTTATGACTCTCATCCATATATCCATAATCAATGTTTAAAGGAAAGCCCGTCGGCCTACCATCCTGTACAGGTCAATCAATCTCCAACCAATGTTCAACCAGGTTATACGTGTGTTCAATATCAATAATCAAGTCAATAGTCAATAGTCAATAATCAATTCAATAGTCCATATAATAACACTATAAAGCAATCACATCAATATCCATATGCACATCAGTCTAATCTATCAATTTCAGACAAATCAGAAAAACTACGAAAATCAAGCAGAGTAACGGCAGTCGATCAAATTTACACAAAAATCCTGCAAAAATCACTAATTTCCAAATTGCACCAAATTACAGTAGAATATTCACGACATCCATATAAGACTATTATTCTATAGAATCTAAATCAATAAGCATCCTGATAATTTTCTAATCAATTAAATCGCGTAGAACCAATTCCGACCGATAAAATCTTCGTAGAACATAGTCAAATCGTGTACAATATTCATATCTATAACATTCTAAAAGTTGTGCGGTGAAAGTTATGTCAATACCAAATCAGGTCCAAAATTCGACTACGAAAACACAAATCTGTACACAACTCAATCAAAAATCAATATCTTCAAAAACAGAAATAGGATTCGGAGTCCTTACCACGAGATCTACACTTTTCCCAACAGCAGCGTCGGACGAAAAGCGCTCCGCGGTCTCCGAAAACCAGCTTCCCTTCTCTTTTCCTTTCTCTTTCTCTCTCTTCAAAAATCAGATATTTTGAAAATGATTTTCTCTCTCCTCAAAATGAGCTGATTTATAAATCCATGAACTGATCGGCCCGGCCGATCGCCACATCGTCCAGGATGATGTGACCAAATTCCAATCATCCAGGACGATATTTCAAGCCGATAATTAATTTTCCTTGGACGATAAAAACCCTTGCTCACTGACTTGTGCCAAGCACTGATCGTCCCAGGACAATCAAGAATCGACCTGGACGATCCTGTCCAGAAATCATTCCAGAAAGCACTCCAGAAATCAGCTGTTTTCAATGCACTGATCGGCCTGGATGATCTCAACATCGTCCTGGCCGATCCTGGGAGGAAAATCCAATTCAGAGAGGAACAGTAAGGGAACGAGGTCTCACAGCTAGTTAGGCAGCTCATGTCTATAATATTGCTCTGATAGTTGGTTCAAATACAGTTTCATAGTTTGCTACTTTGATAGCCTAAATGATGGGTGATGCACAGTGTAGGGTTCATGTTGTGATATATGAAGAGGTAAAAAGACATATGTAGATTTTTCTAAAATTGAAGCGAATGAGATTCAAGGGTATTATTGAGCCATGAGCAATAGAGGACTGTTTGAGGAGGCTAGAAAATACATTTGATGATATACATTGTACACCTAAGAAGAAGGCACCATTAGAAATCTTTCTATTAGATAGTGAGGCAGATAAATGATGGATGACCTAGTATAAGGAGAAATTTTAAGGAAGATTGAACTCTTTAATTATCTTGTATGTGTTCTCTGATGTGTTTAGAGCTTGATTTGTACCACCATATATACAATAGCAAATACATGAGACTTTTCTTACGCTGGTTCAAGGGAGTATGAAAGTTATGTAATATGAGATAGATTTCACTACTTTGACTAAATATGCTTTAAAGTTGGTTAGCACACCCACAGAGAAGTGCTAGAAGTTCCTGAGAGGATTTTGGGATAGTCTGAGACAACTTCTTATGCCATTTCATATTTTTTTATTTCACTGAGCTTTTAGAGAGTGCTCATCTAATAGGGTGCGACATGATGGATACTCAGTTGTAGTTGACTAATTGTAGAAAGAGGTTCAGTGGTGAGACTTCTAGTAGTGGCGTTTTTGGAAAGAAGAGTATGTTTACACCTAGAGACTCTAAGAGAGGTTGATAGTCAGCATCTACAATAGTCTCTAGCAATGGTAGAATAATAAGTTCAAGTTTAATTAGTAGGGCGCCTATGTGCTAGAGTTATGGAAGATGTCATTTTGGTCAGTGCTATAAGATTATTGGATAGTGCTTCAGATGCAGTCATATAGGTCATCAGGTAGCAAAGTATCCATATATGGGATTTGACCAATATTTTGAGTCTAGATCTAAGAGCTTTGTTAGAATAGTAGGGAGACCAAGGGAAAATCCTCTTTGCTCTTTTTTGAGGTACTATCTGGTAGAGCTAGTGATGCAATTTTAGTGCCAAGGAGGCCATATGATAGTAATAAGAGTGAGCATAATAGTTATACTCCAGCTCCAGTATGGTCATATGTATATAATTTGACTCAGCAGAAGGATCGTGTTGCTCTAGATATTGTGAAATGTATCATTTATATTTTTGAGCATCCATATCATATTTTATTTGATTATGGAGCTTTTTATTCCTTTATTTTTTAGCATTTGTTTGATTTATTACGCTTGCCTTCAATTAAACTACCATTTCTCTTTTTGTTACTTTACTAACTAGAGATGGTATGATAGTCAGTAGATTTTATTTCTGTGAAATTGATATTTCTAATAAGCAGTGGAAATTTAGTTTTAATTTATTACCTATTTCCTTATATGATGTTATTTTCGAGATGAATTGGTTGAGTTAGTATGGGGCTCAGAATGATTGCTTGAAGAAGCAAATTATGTTATTTATGGGTAGTGAGAGTTATATATTCTAAGGAGTTAGAGGTGTTTTATCCTATTTGATCTTTGTAATGGAATAAGGGTTGTATGGTATTTTTGACATCAGTGTGGGAAAGGAGTATAATTTTTACTTTTCTTTTTGATATCCCGATAATATAAAATTTTTTAGATGTATTTCCAGAGAAATTAGTCAGTTTAGTTCTAGATAGAGACTTAGAGTTATGTATTCATATATTTCTAGTTACGACCCTGATATCTAAAGCTCGATATAGGATGACACCTAAGAAGCTTCATAAGCTTAAGGTTTACCTTCAATAGTTTGTTGATAAGGGATTTGTTCTTGCTAGTGTGTCTCCCTGAGGAGCACCTATTTCATTTATGAAGAAAAAGGATGGTATAATGCATGTGTATTGAGTATAAGGAGTTAAACAAAGTCACTATCAAGAGCAAGTATCACTACCACAAATTGATGATATATTTGATCAACTTGCAAGATTTTCTATATTCTCAAATATTGATCTATGATCAGGTTAGTATCAGGTGAAGGTGAGAGAGACTGATATGATAAAGACATCTTTTAATATTTGGTACAGACACAACTAGTTTTTTGTTATACCATTTGGGATGACTAATGCATTAGTTGTCTAAACAGATTTGATGAATAGAGTATTCAGAGATTATTTAGATCAGTTTGTAATTATTTTTAAAGATAATATTTTGGTATATTCTGCTTCTGAGGAAGATTACACCAGACATCTGAGGATTGAATTGGAGACTTGGAGGCAGCATCAGTTGTATGTCAAATTCTCCAAATGTGATTTTTGGCTGAGAAGTATGTTTTTTGGACATATGGTGAGTGGTGATAGTATATTTATTGATCCCCAGAAAGTTCAAGCAGTCACTGATTGGCTGATGCCTACTATTTTGTTTGAGATTCACAATTTTGTGGGTATGAATAGATATAACAGGAAGTCTGTGAAGGAGTTTTCTTAAATTTCTGAGCCTCTAATGAAACAAATTTAGAAGTAAGCAGCTTTTATCTCGATTCCATAATGTGAGGCTAGTTTTTAGAGATTAAATGATTATTTAACTTCTGCTCCAGTTTTGGCTCTTCCATCTGGTGCAGAATGATTTCAGGTATTTAATGATGTTTTACTGAGAGGTTTGGGACATATTTTTATACAGTATGGTTGAGTGATAGCTTATGCTTTAAGATAATTGAATCCACATGAAAGGAACTATCTGAAGCATAATCTAAAGTTGGTTGTTATTGCATTTGCTTTAAAGATTTGGTGGCATTATTCGTACGATGTTAAGTGTGACATTTTCAATGATCATTAAGTCTGAAGTACAAATTTACTCAAAAGAATTTGAATCTAAGGCATAGGAGGTGGCTTAAGTTGATTAAAGACTATGATTTAACTATTTTAAAGCATCCTAGTAAGGCTAATGTGATTATAGACGTTCTGAGATGGAAGTCTTCTAAACTATCATGTATATAACTCACTTTTGATGAGTATTTAATACAATATATGGAGATATTATAGTTGGAGATGAATTTTCATCTGGTTGGGATACTAGTATTGTGACTCAAATGATCATTCAGTCTTCTTTAGAAGAAAAGATTAAAAGAAGCTCATAAATTAGATGCAGAATATTCAAAGTTGATTGATCAAATTAGATCTTGTAAGAAATTTGAACTATAAGTTTCTAATTATGGTGTTATTTTTTGTAAAGATAGACTTTAGGTTCCTAATTTTAGAGATATGAGGCAGGAGACTCTATATTAGGCTCATTATTCAAGCTATATTTTTCATCCAGGAAGTAGCAAGATATATGGAGATCTAAACGATATGTTTTGGTGGTCTGGATGGAAGAAAGACATAGAGGAGTTTGTATCAAAGTGTGACACCTATCAACTAGTGAAAGCAGAGCATTAATGACCGAGAGATCTTATGCAGTCGTTACCTATTCCAAAGTGAAAATGGGAAGAGGTAACGATGAATTCTGCTATGGGTTTTCATAGATCATGATAGGTGCATGATGTTATTTAGGCTATTATTGATCAACTAACAAAATGTGCTCATTTCATTTTGATTTGACAGACATATCTAGTGCACATGTTAGCTCAGATCTATGTTAAATATATTATCAAGTTACAAGGTGTGTTAAAAGTAATTATATCTGATCGGGATGGAAGGCTTGCCTTTAGATTATGGAGAGGTACTCATTAGGGACTGAGTATGAAGCTGAACTTCAGTACAACATTTCATCCGCAGATAGAGGGACAATTCGAAAGGATTATTCAGGTACTGGAGGATCTTTTGAAATTGTGTTTTGGATTTTGGGGGAAATTGTGAGGATCATATCCCGTTGATAGAGTTTGCATATAATAATAGTTATCAGACATCAGTCTAACATAGGTATTACGCCTTATGAAGCTTTATATGACAGGAAATATAGGACTTCTTTGACATTGATAGAGGTTGGAGATAAACTGGTGATATTTTTAGCCATTGTGGATGATACTACATCAAAGATCTTTTTCATCAAATAAAGGTTGAAATCTACATAGCATATGCAGAAGAAGTATTACAATCAGAAACACTAATTAGTTGAGTTTCAGATTTGTGGCCTAGTTTATGTCAAAGTCATCCCTATAAAATGTGTTAGTAGATTTTGGAGAATCAGCATACTCTATCCACTTTTTGAGTTCATTAAGCAGATTGGTAGTTTTTCTTATAAGTATTATTACATAAACATGAAAGTTTGTTAGGAACGTTAAGCCCTTAAGAACTAGCCTGAGGCTAACCAAGAGGGGGAGTGAATTGGTATTTTAAAAAATTTCTTAAGCAAAGCACAAATAAAAATCAAACCAATATCACCACAAAGAAATCAACGTGCAGAAAAATAAATGCGGAACGTAGTAAGAAAAGAACACAAAGAATTTATAGTGGTTGGGTTAACTCGACCTACGTCCACTCCCCAGAGGCGCCCTCTGGGTGTTGCACTACAAACATGACTCTCCTTTTGCTCACACAGCAAGGCAGAGAAGCCCTTACAACAACTCCTTTCTTTTAACCCCAGCGAGGCAGAGAACCTAACTCCTTCTGCTTCCTTCTGAAGCAGGCAGAGAACCTGGACCAATTCCTGAAGAAGACCTCCCTTGAACCCCAAGGATGAAGGACAAAGACTGGAGAAGACACCTTGGAACCTTGCTAGGAGCAACCTTTATGAATCCCTCTCATAAACTCTCCCTCACAAGTTTTTCCCTCTCTCTCTCTCCCTCTCCTCTTGGCTCTCTCAGGCTAAGACAGTAGCAAAAGATCTTACAAATGAAGAATAAGAGCTCTGAAATAGAAGAACTTCATAATAGCTCACTAATTGCAACCTACCAACTTTATCATAAAGGATGATATAAATATCATCATGTACGATCAGTGTACTTTAAGCCTAATTAGCAAGGACGATCTAGGTCAAATAGAAGAAATTTGTTCATATCGTCCTAGACGATAATATATCGTCTCGTATGATTAGTTCAAATCACATATTATCAGCCAAACAATCGCTCTGAAAGGAGGTCTAGATGATCCAAAATTAGCTTGATCATCCGGGTCGATCGCAGGATCGTCCCGGCCGATTAGTTCAAAACCGAGGAAAATCATCCAGAACATCACCCTGAATAAGAGTTGGCCGATGTTGATCATTTAGGAGCAACCAAGGATTTTTTAACTGATGATGTGATCATATCAATAAAGCCATAATTTCATTCCTTAATTATCAAATTAATTTAGGCATAATTATTTTAAATCGTCCAAGCCGATGTCCAAAAATATCTTACCTAAATAGATCTGGAGGTTGATTCTTTCTAATTTGAGTCTATCGTCCTGGCCGATACAAGGATCGTCTAGGACGATGTTCTTAATGACGGTCGCCTTAACCAAGATGCCCTAATTAGGGTTTCTGTTCTTAGTCAGATTGTCCTGGCCGATATAGACACCATCCAGACCGATGTACTCAAAATAAAAAATAGCAAAAAAAAACCTTCAGTGTGTGTGTGCAAGGTTACTTAGCATCGGGAAGCACTTTTACAATGGACTCAAGAAAGAAAAAAAAAATACATACTGACTCAAACTTAATCTACCCAATCTTGAGCTGGCGTGAGTTGCACTCGATTTTGTGGAGTTGAAAAGTTAGTAGGCAGGGCAGTCGCATACAATTATGAATGTTTGCTATCATCAAAAGTCTAATCCATAAACTCATATTTGCAACAATCTTTCCCTTTTTGATGATGACAAACATAACCAGAAAAATCTAAGTAGTTATGACAGTATAATGAAAATAGTGTAACGAAAAGCAGTTAATTAATTCCATAATCAAAATTATAAGTTACAACAGACTACTCCCCCTTTTGATATCACAAAAAGGTGGATGAAATCAAAAATAATAAAATCCAGTAAAAACAACAACGATAAAACACAAAAAAGGCATAAAAACTAGCAAAGAAATAAAGTTTTTTTTTTAAATCAAGGCATAAACATGATATAGTCTCCATATGATTGATTTTAAAAATTTGTAAGTTAAGGAGTTAACAACATCAAAAATCCATAAAAAAATGGTAAAATATTCGATCATGTTAACCCTAAGCTTGGACTTCTTTTAGGGCAAAATTATCTTTTGAAATCAAAAGGCCTAACTCAGAAAAATCAATTGGATAAGAAAAAGAGATCCAATTAAGACTTGGTTTTAGAAAAAATATCTTATAGAATAATGTATCAAAGTTGTTTGTTACAATCATGAAATTCAAAATCAAGTTCTTGAAAATCTCAAGTTATACATGAAATCTTCTAAGTTTTAAGAGTTGGAAGAAAAGAAGATAACTTGCTTTATGATGGGCTCATTTTATGTCTCTTGTCCATTGAATTGCACACTTTACGCATCTTTTGATTTTTGATACACTTTGTGTGTGTGTGTGTGTGTATTTCAATTTGGTGTCATTGCGCATCTTTTACTTTTGGCATCATTGGCCACTTTTTTTATTATTTTTTATAAGCTAGATTCTTTTCAAAAAACTCTTAAATATTCTTAATTGTGAGTATATCTTTTAGATATTAGAGAATAAAAAACTCACTCTCTAATATAGGGAAGAACAAACCATAAAACAGAATCAAAAATCATATGAGAGATGCATTGGCAGGATAATGAGAAATCTTGAAGTAAAAAAAAACTTTGATTATTATAAATATAAGCTAGATTACTGTAGTAAGGTAAAAAAGATCTCAATTGAAAAATTCAATTGTTAATTTGAGATAGAATTTTATTTAGAAAAGAAAATTTCACCACCAAAATAGGTTAGAGAAAAGAGACACAATCAACGGTGTTTTTACCCTTTAGCATATTAACAGATGTAAAATATTGACTATAAATTTTCAAAAGATAAAAACAAGACATAAGATATCAATTCAGCAATAATTTGAAAAAGAAAATAAAGTAAAAATAAAGAAAAATAACAAAAAATAAATAAACAACAAAAAACCTACCAAAAATAAAACAAAGTAATCAGCAAATAACATATCAAAAATCAGTAGAAATCAAGTTCATGTATTAATGTCAATCACACCTAATCTGGTCCTTAAAGTGCTGAAAGTGTTGAAGGCCAGTGGTTTAGTAAATATGTTAGCCAGTTGATTCTCAGTCGCCATATGGTGTAACTTAATGTCTCCCTTAGTCACATGGTCTCTAATAAAGTGATACATAATGTCAATGTGCTTAGTCCTTGAATATTAGATAGGATTCTTAGAAATATAGATGGCACTAGTATTGTCACAAAGAATTGAGATGGTGCTTACAGGTAATTTTAAATCCAGTACATGTTATTTTAACCAAAGGATTTGGGCCACACAACTTCCTAAAGCAATGTACTCAGCTTCAAAAATGAAAAGTGCAACAGAGTTTTTCTTTCTACTAGACCAGGAGATTAAAGATTATCCTATAAATTAGCAAGTTTTAAAAGTCTTTTTCTATCCACCTTACATCCTGGAAAATTAGAATCAGAATATCCAATAATATCAAAGGAAGTGTTATGCCTAGGGTACCAAATTCCTAAGTTTTGGGTCCTTAAAAGGTATCTAAGAATTCTCTTAACTGCAGTCAAGCGGGATTCCTTAGGGTCAGCTTGAAATCTAGCATAAAGACAAACGCTAAACATTATATCCGGTCGGCTAGCATTCAGGTAAAGTAAAGATCCAATCATCCCTCTATATTTCTTCTGATCAACAGACTTTTCACTTGGGTCCTTATCTAACTGAACACTGGAGGTCATGGGAGTATTAATTAGCTTGGCTTTATCTATCTCATACTTCTTTAAAATGTCCTTTATGTAATTTGACTGATTTAGAAAGGTTTCATCATCTAATTGTCTTATGCTAAACCCAAAAAGTATGACAACTCTTCCATCATACTCATCTCTAACTCTCTACTCATTATTTTAGAAAACTCATCACATGATCTCTTATCAGAAGATCCAAAAAGTATGTCATCAACATAAATTTGAACAATGAGTAAATCATTTCCTACTTTCCCAAGAAAATGGATGGGGCCTATGCTCCCCTTAACAAACTCCCTCTCTAGTAAAAATGTATTAAGCCTCTCATACCAAGCTCTGGGTGCCTACTTTAATTCATATAAGGCCTTTTTTAATTTGAAAATTGAGAACTCTCAAAACCTGGGGATTGTTCTACAAATACATCCTCTTTTATTACCCCATTTAAAAAGGCACTCTTAACATCCATTTGAAAAAGCTTAAATACCTTATAATAGGAAAAGACAAATACCACTCTAATGGCTTCCAATCTAGCTACAGGGGCAAAGATCTCCTCAAAATTTATCCCTTATATTTTGTTGTACCTCTTAGCCACCAATCTTGTTTTATTCCTAACCACCATTCCAGAATCATTCACCTTATTCTTAAAGACTCACTTGGTTCCAACAACACTTTGTCCCTTAGGTCTTTCTACAAGCTCCCAAATATAATTTCTAACAAATTGATTCGATTCCTCCTACATGCCTAAGATCCAAAACTTATCAGAAAGGGCTTGGTTTATGTTGGTGGGTTCAATCATTGAGATAAAGGCAGAGTGGTTCACTTCCTTCCTAAGTCCATGTCTAATCCTAACTCCATCAGAAGGGTCTCCTAAGATCAGATCTTTAGGGTGACTCAAAGAGTATCTCCAATCTCTAGGCAAAGTGTGTGAAGGTTCAACCCTTTCCTCCAGATCAATATTTTCTACTCCTTGAGTAACATCTCCTACTCCATCAGTGTTCTGATGCTCTACCCTCTTCTCTAAATTTTCTACTCCAGTGGTAATCTCTCCAACATCATCATCATCCTCAACGCTAGGCTTTCTAGGATCAGACTGATCAAACACTACATGAGTAGTTTCCTCTAGTACTAAAGTCCTCTTATTAAACACCCTAAAAGACTTCCCAACACTAGAATATCCTAAGAACACTCCATCAGATTTTAGGTCAAATTTTCCTAAGTGAGACTTCTCATTATTGTGAATGAAAACTTTACAACCAAAGACATGAAGGTGGGAAAGATTGGGTGTCCTACCCTTAAGGATTTCATAGGGTGTATTATCTAATTTGGCTATAATATTCATCCTATTCAACACATAACAAGTTGTGTTAACTACTTCAGCCCAAAAGTATTTTGGAAGTGAATACTCAGCAAGCATGGCTCTAGTGGCTTCCATTAAGGTTTGGTTCTTTCTTTTAACTATCTCGTTCTGCTGAGGGGTTCTAGGAGCTGAGAATTTATGGTTAATATTCCCCATGTCCTCACAAAAATCTCTTAATCTCTTATTTTTAAACTCTCCCCCATGGTCACTATGGATGGTCAAGATCTCACAACCTAGCTTTTTCTGAATCCAAGTGAATAAGGCTCTAAACTCTTCAAAAGACTCATTTTTGTGTAACAAATATCTAATCCAAGTGAACCTCGAGTAGTCATCGATAATCACAAAACCAAAGACTTTCCCTCCCAAGCTGGAAGTGCTAATGGGTCCAAACAAATCCATGTGAAGGACTTCTAAAGTTCTAGAGGTGCTAATGTCCTTAATGGGGTGAAAAGTTGAGTGGACTTGCTTTCCTAATTGGCAGGCATCACAAAGGTGATCTTTTGAAAACTTAAGTTTGGGGACTCCTATAACTAGGTCTTTTTATGTCACTTTCCTAAGGGTTTTCATATTGGCATGACATAATCTCATGTGCCACAACCATGAATCATCAACAGCATTTTTTAAGCAAAATGAAGCAGCACATTCAATGTTATTTAAATCAAGCATGTAAACATTGTTGATCCACTTTCCCTGTAAAACAGTGTTATTATTTAAGTTGATAATGCGTGAATTTGCCAAAAAAATTTATGATGAAGCCCTTATTGCAAAGTTGACTGATGCTGAGCAAGTTGTGTTTCAGTTCATCTACAAGCAAAATATTTTTAATCAAAAGATTCTTAGAATTACCAATTATACTTGAGCCTACCACCTTCCTAGTGGTGTTGTCTCTAAAAGTAACCTTGCCTCCTGTCCTGGTCTCCAGCAAAATGAATTGATTGGCATCGCCAGTCATATGTCAAGAGCATCCGTTGTCTAGGTACCACATACTCTCACGAGGCCTTTTGTGAGAGCTTACCTATAAAATAATCAAATGTCAGATTTAGGAACCCAAATAGGTTTGGGTCCCTACTTATGGAAAGTGGAATGCAATGCATGTGTGTTATGCTATGAATCATGTAATTTGGGTTTCCAAATCCAATATAGACTACAATGAATGGTACAAGTGTGTGCAATGTGTCCTAACATGTCACATTAAAAGCATCTAATTATAAGAAAATGATGCACTAATCTATGGTGATGCTTTTAAGTGATGCATGAAATGAAATTTTTTTTATTTTCAAAAGCTTTTAGATTTTCTAATTTTTTTTATTCTTTTTCTAAATCAGCATGGGATGATTTTAAAGAATTAGGAGCATCAGATAAATCAGCATGTTTTTTGTTTAATGCATCAAACTCATCAAGTAAAGTCATGTGATTAGTATCAATTGTAGAATGATCTTTAAGAAGAATTTCATGCCCTTTTTGTAAATTTAAAAATTCTAATTTCAAACTAGCATGAGTTTTCTTAAGCTTCCTATATGATGCATGAATTTTTTCAAAAACTTCAAGGAGTTGTTCATATGTTAGTTCACATACCTCTTCTTGGTCGCCTTGATCAAGATGATCGTCTACCATTAAGCACAAGTTTGTTGTCTCCTCTTCAGGTTCAGTCTCAGATTAATCCAATGCAGAATTAGCCCAGAATTCCTTTAGGAATCTTTTATTATCCTTCCTGAACTTGGGTTCTTCTCATCCTTCTCCTTGCTTGGGTGAGACTTAAGTGTAGGGCAATTAGCTTTAACATGTCCTAGCTTCCTGCATTTAAAGCAAACCATATCATTAGAACTCTTAAAATTTTTGTTTCCTTTATTTTTATTCCACTTTTGATGGTTCTTTTGCTTCTTTCTTAGAAAGTTTTTTAATTGCCTTGTGATTAAGGTAACATCATCACTTTCAGACCCAGAAGAACCAGAGTCCGTGTCGTTGGCCTTCAATGCCACAGTTGTCTCTATCTTTTTCTCACCTGCTTCAAGATTTCTTTGATTCACCCCTTTCTAGTAAGCAATGAGTGAGCTAAGTAAGTTATCAATCGAATAGGTATTCAAATCTTTAGATTCAATAATTACAGTGATTTTAACATCAAAAGAGGAAGGCAAGCATCTCAAAATTTTATTAACTTTTTCATAGTTAGTTAGTTCTCTTACTAAGGAATGCAAAGAAGTAACAACCTAAGTAAACCTTGTATACATTTCAGAAATCGATTCAGAATGTTTCATACGAAAAAGTTCATAATCATGTAAGAGAATATTCAAACGGGATTGCTTAACTTCATTAGTACCTTCATAGGTGATACACAATTTATCCCAAGTTTCTTTACTAGTAGTGCAAGTAGAAACACGTATGTAATCTTTCAATTTCAAAGAACATAAAAAATAGTTCAAACATTTTGCATTTAATTATTCTAAATCCCTATCATCGAGAGTCCATTCAGTAAAAGGAAGTGGAATAGTAATGCCATTCAATTTTCTAGTTGGAGGTGTATAACCATCATTAACAAGCATCCACATGCGATAATCAATTGATTGTAAAAATATAGATATGCAAGTTTTCCAAAAATTAAAATGGATGTTATCAAACAAAGGTGGTCGGGTAATAGAATACCCTTTCACAGTATTACGATTTCCGTTGTTAGCCATGGATCAAAATTCAAAAAGTTTTCAAACTTAGTTTTTATGAATTCCGCTCTGATACCACTTAAAAGTTTGTTAGGCAATGTAAGCCCTTAAGAACTAGCCCGAAGCTAACCAAGAGGGGGGGGTGAATTGGTATTTAAAAAAAATTTAAGCAAAGCATAAATAAAAATCAAATCAATATCACCACAAAGAAATCAACGTACAAAAAAATAAATACATAATATAGTAAGGAAAGAACAAAGAGAATTTATAGTGGCTGGGTCAACTCGACCTACGTCCACTCCCTAGAGACGCCCTCCGGGTGTTGCACTACAAACGTGACTCTCCTTTTGCTCCCACATCAAGGAAAAGAAGCCCTTACAAAAACTTCTTTCTGCCAACTCCGGCAAGGCAGAGAACCCAACACCTTTTGCTTCCTCTTGAAGCAGGCAGAGAACCTCAACTAATTACTGAAGAAGTCCTCTCTTGAACCCCCAAGGATGAAGGATGAAGACTGGAGAAGACATCTTGGAACCTTGCTTGGAGCAACCTTTGTGAATCCCTCTCACAAACTCCCCCTCATAAGTTTCTCCCTCTCTCCCTCTCCTCTTGGCTCTCTCAGGTCAAGACAGCAGCAAAAGATCTTACAAAGTGAAGAACAAGAGCTCTTAAATTGAAGTGCTTCGAAATAGCTCATTAATTGTAACTTGCTGACTTTATTGTTCAGGACGATATAAATATCGTCTTATACGATCAATGCAATTTAAGCCTAATCAGTCGGGACGATCTGGGATGAACAGAAAAAATTTGTTCATATCGTCCAGGACGATAACATATCATTATGTACGATTAGTTCAAATCACATATTATCGGCCAGACAAATTCTCTAAAAAGAGGTCTGGACTATCCAAAATTAGCATGATCGTTTGGGCCAATCATAAGATTGTCTCAGCTGATTAGTTCAAAATCGAGGAAAATCATCCAGAACATTGCTCTGAATAAAAGCTGGCCAATGTTGATCATCCAGGAGCAACCAAGGATTTTTAAACTAATCATCCCGAACGATCCTGCGATCGTCCAGGTCGATGTGATCGTATCAATCAAGCCTTAATTGCTTTCCTTAATTACCATATTAATTTAGGCATAATTGTGTTAAATCATCCAGGCTAATATAATGGATCGGCCTGGATGATGTCCAAAAATAAATCTTACCAAAATAGATATAGCGATTGATTCTTTCTGATTTGAGCCTATCATCATGGCCGATACAAGGATCGTCCAGGACGATGTGCTTAATGACAACCGCCTTAACCAGGATGCCCTATATAAGGTTTCTATTCTTAGTCAGATCGTCCTGGCTGATGTGGACATCGTCCAAGCTGATGTACTCAAAATAGAAAATAGAAAAAAAAAAACTTTAAGTGTGTGTGTGTGTAAGGTTACTTAGTATCAGGAATCACTTTTACAATTGACTCAAGAAAGAAAAAAAAATACATACTGACTCAAACTTAATCTACCTAATCTTGAGTTGGCTTGAGTTTCACTCAATCTTGTGGACCTAAAAAGTTAGTAGGCAGGGTAGTTGCACACAATTATAAATGTTTGCTATCATCAAAAGTCTAATCCATAAACTAAGATTTGCAACAAATCATATGTTAGATATACACAGTGTGTTTCATGTATCTTCTTTAAGAAAATGGATATTTAATTATGGGAAGATATTATCTACTGAGAATGTTGAGGTTCGTTCAAATCTGTAGTGTAGGGAAGAAATTGAAAGGAGGTTGGTATGTGATGTGAGAAAATTGAGAAGTAAACAAATTCTGATGGTCAAAATGTAGTAGAAGTATAGAATTGCGAGCGGCCACTTGGGAGAAGAAATCTGATACGAGGAAGTTTTATCCACTTTTATTCTGACTCATTTTATTTTGAACATGTCGAGGATGATATTTTTCTTGTAGGTAGATTGTGAAACCCTTAAAAAAGAATTTTTTATATAGAATTTTTTGACCTAAAGTAGTCAATAATTATTTTAGGATTCACTATAAGTCAAAATCAAAAATCATCTTTTCCAAAATATTTATCATATTTTGCTATAATTACCCTATTTAATTCATAAGTTTTGGTCACAATTGAATTTTCCCAAGAATTGACACCTATCGGTACAAGTGTTGTTTTTAGGACCATTAGGTGTCAATTTTACAAACTGATTTCATCATAATTTTTTAAATAAAATGAGCTAATCTAAGAATATTTTTTGTAAATTATAAAATCCCTAAAATAATTTCTATGAATTTTCTACCATAAATTAATTGTAATATTATTATATATTATTTAATTAAAATAAAAAAGAAAATATCTAAAGCCATCATGGCTTTATTTATTTTCCATTTAATGAATCCTTTTCACCAAATAGAGAAGGCTTAGGAAAATTAAGGGAAAAGTAGAAGAGAGATAAATAGAAAACCTCTGTTTTGGGCGATATCGAGTCATTTTCGTCTGTCGGCCTAATTGCAAAATTTATTCATCTCGAGCTAAGACTTTGTACCAATCTTAATTTTCAAAAATATATAATTTTTAGAGAATTTTTTTATTAAAATTCTATTTTCGTTAGTGAAAAGTGCATATAATTTTGCACACATAAAAATTTCACACTTAACTTTTTATACGCTATAGAGATTATGATTATGCACATTTTAAATATTTTCTAGAAATTTTGCATTGGAGTTTTTAAAATTTATGGGATTTTTATTGAATAAAACATTATTTAGATGTTAAAAAATAGTGGTGTAGTACAATAAAAGTGTAACAACATCATTTTACACTATCCTTAATAATTTGGCAATTTTTTTTAAATGTACATTTTTACCTAGTATGATTTTCTGTTGCCTACCTTTATAGAAAATTGTGCAATTTTTATATATGCTCAATTATTATTTAATTATTATTTAATTATTATAATGTGAACATATAAGTGTATATGTGATTAAATCATATTTGTTGGGAGTCATCAAGGACCAGAATCTTTTGAGATTCTATTTATGTCAATGAATTACTAAAAGTTATAAGGGGTCATAATCCTTTGAGATTCTATTTGAGACACTGATATGTAATATGTTATGGTACTATAAGCAGAAAAAGAGAGCAATAAGGGGCTAGAATCCTTTAAGGTTCTGTCTAGGTCCAAGAAATATGATATGAAGTGCTCTATGATAGGAATTTTGATTAATTATTTTATTTAGTATTATTATTTAAAACAAAGAATAACTATTATGCATTTATTACATCTCTCAGTATGTTGATTTATTTAAATTGCACTACTTTTAAATATTCTATAAAATATTTAATAAAAGAATATTTGAAAATTTAGATTAATTTGTATGACCTGCTAAGCTGTTGTAGCTCACGGTGATTTTGCTTCTTATTTTCATGATCTGGGAAGGGGACGGAGATTGTGAGCTAGCAGTTCAAGATCAGATCTAAGGTTATAGGCATTTTACTATTTTGATTTTTTTTACAGTTAGGACTAGTTAAATTTTTAGCTATTTAACTCTTACTTATAGTAATATACTATAGTATAGATATTTTGATAAAATAAAAGAAATTTTGTAGATGAGTTTATTTTCAGTATTTGAATATTTTAGTAGCGTTGTAGTCTGTAGTGATTTCAATGAATATTGAAAAAAATATGAAATAATTATAAAACTAGATCTTAAGATTTACATGTCACAGCTTAAAACGCTAGGAGCTATCATGGTCGTGTTGGATTGTGATAATGAAATCCAAACCTTACAACATTGCTCATATGTAAAATATGTCTGTCAACCATGAGTAAGATTTTAAAGCATATAAGATATAAATTCTCATTCATATTTGATACGTCATGAAAAAATTATCTTGATCGGGCACGAATCTCGAGGCAAAAGCTAATTGGAAACTTCAAAAATTAATTTTGGGAGCACCTGAACTCCGATTTCAGCGAGCTTACAGTCAAACTGAGCGTCTCGGAAATACGAACCCAACGACATCAAGATCAACCTAATCCGAGCCCAAATGAGTCTGAATCAAGGGTTCAAAGAGCTGTTGGAAGGTTCAAACCGCAATTTGAGTTATCAAACGATCTCTGATTTTGAAGAGCTTGTACTCGAATCGAGCGGCTCGACGAGATGAATCCAACGAGCCCACGATAATTGAATTCCGACATCATTAAGGCCTTCAAATGCCCAACGAACGATGCATGATCAAAGGATTCGATATCGGCCGTCCATTCAAACCACTCCCAATTTCTCCCTTGATCTCACGCCTATTTACGGGCTATGTCACTCCAGAAAAACTATAAATATAGCCCTCATTCTACACCAAGGGAAGAAGGGAAGTGAAGAAGGGAAGTGAAGAGAGGGAAGAAGAAGAGAAGGAGAAGGAGAAAGGGGAAAAGGAGATTCCTCACCTCCTCGACCACCGCCGCCGGAGCTCTTCTTGCCGCCTGAAGACGCAGGAACTCTGCCGGATTTTCAGGAAACGCCGGGAATTTTCACAACTTCCACGTGATGCTAAAATTCTTCTCATTTAACGATAGAGTTCCCCCCTGGCGCCGAAACTCCGCCCAAGGGAGGCCGGATTTCTCCTCTGCCACCAACAGACGTCGGACTTCTACCCGACGTCGGACCTTCACTCTTCACCAAGTCTCTACCCGATGCCAGACTTCTACCGGTTATCGGACTTCGCTGGACATCTATGCAAAGATGCATTTCTTTCCATTGCTGGACTTCTATCTGACGCTGTCCTACTGATCTTCGTCGTCAGACTACAGTCCTTCCAACCTCCGTCGCCAGCCGATTACGGTCATCCTGACTTACGTCGCCCGCCGACTACAGTCTTTCCGACATCCGTCGCCCATTGAATACGGTCCTCCTGACTTTTGTCGCCCGCCGACTACAGCCTTTCCGACCTCCGTCGCCCGCCGACTACGGTCCTCCTGACTTACGTCGCCCGCCGACTACAGTCCTCCGTCTCCAGCTGACTACGGTCCTCCTGACCTATGTCGCCCGCCGACTGCAGTCCTTCTAACAAAGTGAACATGTCAATAATGATCCTTTGTATTTACATCATGTAATGTACTCCATAAGATGTACATCAAGCTAAGACCTTCCACCAAGGAAGGGCCTCATTTATAATCGACTGCAATACTAGTGGATTCATTCAAACTGGGCTAGGCCCATGGTTTTTCCCCCTTTTACAGGGGTTTTCCACGTAAAAATCTTGGTGTCTCATAAATGCTAGACCCTCTCTCCTTATCTGATTGCGTGCCAGATTTTTGTACAATGCTAAGACGTTAAATATGATATTTCTCTACCGCCGCGAATACTCCTGGACGCAACAATATTATACACTAAAAGCATTTAAATTAATTATGACATCCAAAATAATCAGCTCCTTAGTCATATATAAAAAGGAGAATTAATAAAGAAAAATGACAACATATTTGTATAAAATAGACCAACCTAATAAGCACAAGCAAAGTAATATTATATAGTAACGATAATGTATTTTAATTTATTCATTTCAACATCATCACTAGCATATCTAGGATTTTAAAAATTATTCAAGCACATAATCTAACAGGCTAAAAGATTAATAACCAACCTATATAAATGTTTTTATGTAAATCATGACGACATTTTTTACTATCATAAATTATAAAGATGTGTTGTATTTGATATCATATTGAAATATATCTAAGCTTGTTCATTCTTAAATGGATTCACCTCGGCTGAAGGCATATGCATCGCACTATTTGCCACCAATGACCAACACACCAGATAAGTTTGTCGCCACCATAGCTACGAATCCACACATGTTGTATGAAATAAATGCCCACACTCTTGCATAAGACTCAATGTATTATCCACCCTTCCTCCTCATAATCAATATGATAGATAGAGCAACAATTGATGTCTATTGCTCATGGATCCTGACTCTAGGCCTTAGTGTAGGTGAGCGTAGGTCAGGTCCTTAGCGTAGCGATATCAATCCTAGTCTCGATATTGTGTTCGGGCTAAATGGGAGGTACAGCAATGGAGCAATGCAATACTAAGTAGGTGATGTAGGTGATGGTAGTGATTAGGAAAAGGGTGATGATGTAGATCATTATGGAGTGGGGAAGATTTAACAGATGCAGGCAGTGGATGGCGGGGACTATTTCAAGAGCTCTTACTCAATTTATGGATATGTGAGGAGGGATGACGACGACCCACAATTCAGTTATTGGTTTGAAAGGGAGGTAGTTGTGGAAGATGTGTGGGTGTGTAGTAGTTGAGACAGAGATGGTGGTTACTGGAATAGGAGCATATTGGGGTTGAGCAACAAATTGGACGTTGAGTTAATAGGCAGATGGTCAGAGATGCAACTAATATCTATTTAAGTGTATCAAGCTTATCTCGTGCCCTTTTTTGCCTCCTAGTGGGAAAATCAGTAGGAATTCTCAGCACGGAGGTTATTAGAGATCTAATATAGGTAAGAGGAGGGACGAAATTTAAGCATTCAGCCACAGTGCTTACCAAAGTTGATGATATGATCCCTCATCGACATGTTGAAGGAGGTGGCAGAGATTAATTAATGGGCTTTAGGAGGATTTGGTTCTTTGTAGAGAGAATAGAGGATGTTGGATGAGCTTGGGAGAGGAGAACATACATTTGGGAATAGGGATTGGATGCACCGACGAAGCCACGAAGGGGCTACAAGGGGCACGGTCCCCTACTAAGAACTAAGAAATGAAGAGCATTGCACAAAGAGAGAGAGAGAGAGAGAGAGAGAGAGAGAGAGAGAGAGAGAGAGAGAGAGAGAGAGAGAGAGAGAGAGAGGGAGAGCAGAAGTAACATGTGGTGGATAACTAGCTTTATAGAATCTAGACTATAACGCAATATTTGAAGAGAGGGTCTTCAGGAAATGGATGTAGGTCTAATTAGATCGAATCACTATAAATTTCTTTGTTCTTATTTTACTGTATCTACACTTTTCGATGCATTTAAGTTTTTTTTTTTTTGTTGAAAGATTTTTGAATTGATAAAATTATTCTTTGTGCAAAAAAATAGAATATGGTTTTATCAAATTTCTAAGAGATTTTAAAATAATCAATTCATCCCCCTCTTAGTTAGCCTTCACTACAGGAATTGACGGATACAATATGCTGGTAAAGTTAAAATTTTGATGAAAAAAGTACATTTCCATCGCATTTTAGTCAGATTTTCATATGACGATAATTTGTGTGTCATAAAAAAATTTTCGATGTATATAATAAGTTGGAAACCTTTCCAGCGTACATTCTGAAGCACAACCGGCAGAAAAAAAGATGGTGGTTATGTCGTTTCCTCTTTCCTTATTCCGACGTTAAATCCGCTAGAACTTTTGGCGTATTATTATGCTGGTAATTCTGACGGAAAAATTGTCGCCATATATTTCGCAAACTAAATGACGAAGAGAACTAACGCATTGTACGTCAGAAAAACTGGTGTATCGTCGTTTCTGGCAAATTACCGACGTTTTATCCGCTAGAAAGCTAAAGAAATAACAAAAAAAAATAACAACATTTAGTGCAAATATTCATAAACATCAACAACTGATTGCATATACTACAATTACAAATAACTACTCATCATTATCACCAAATATTAAAAAACATCACAAATTATTCGTTAACATCAACAAATATTCATAAACTTCACCAACTATTCAGAAACTAAAAAAATGCATATGAAACTGAAAATGTCTAAACAATTACTCTGTATTTATCAACTCATCCAACAACTGCACCTCCTTTCCACTCAACTACTCCCTCATTTTTTGCATTTCATCCAACAACTGATTGTGTTGCGTCTGCATCTATATCTGTATATGTGCCTGCAACTACACTTGCCAATCAGCTTGTGATTTCCTTACTTGCTCTTGCTTCGTTTGAAGGGCAGTTATCTGTTGACTATTTAAAAATTCTTGGGAACTTTCTATGAAGTTGAATCCACTAGAGGTCATCCCCTCGTATGCCTGAGATTATGAACATAAGTCATAAACCTGTCATGTTGCATTCCTCCAATCGCTTACGACCAGATGTGGTACTCAGAATACTCTATAGAGCCACCAGAAGGACCCTCACCTACTACAGCTTGGCTCTCTCAAAGCCATGTATACTCCAAATATGAAAGTTAATAAAAATTTAAGCAATTTATTTATACATGATATAAAAAATATTAAACACATATACTTACATGGGCTTTTCTTGCTTGTTCATCAACCTATTGTTAGTCCTCCTGTCACTTATGGGTGTTGCTATGCAATTCAACAGGAGTTGGTTCTTTACCCAACATCTATTTATGTAATAGACTTCCATTAATATTCCTATTAAAGAAAATTTTTTAAAACTTTTATAATTTTTTACCAAACGTCGTTTGTGCTCAGTATGTGAAACAGAGCCCTCAGTATGAAGGGAACTACCCATGCCCCTAACATCAGAAGCTCTATTTTATCAATTTTGATCTCTCCTCATGCTATACTTTACGCTATCCCAAGCACTATTCAGCTCAGCCCATACAGTCTCTCCAATCCATAGTGGCCGCTCGCGAGACTTTCTAATGTCTGTAAACATGTCACGCATTCGAGTGGCACCACGCTTCTCAAAATTCTTTCTAATTTTGCCATTATGAATTTACAGATTACGATGCCTTTAACAGTGGATAATGCGTTGGAGACTTACCAGCGTAATATACGCTGGTAAGTCCGATGTAATTTTACTGTAGCAAAAAATGTCAGTAAAAATGTTATAAGTTTCGGCGTATATATTTCCGTCGAAAGCTCCGACGGTAATCAATGATTTTTCTGTAGTGCTTGGGACAATTGCATTAGGTAGAACAACCTATGCAGACTTTTCATAGTGGGCAAGAGAATCCACTTTGGATCAGTATTACAGTAATTACAAGAGAGTGATGTAGAGCCAGGGGCGGAACTATGAAGGGCTTAGGGGGGGATATTGCCCCCCCTCAAAAAAAAAATTTTTTTTATAGGAGTAAAAATTTTAAAAAAAAAATTATAAGAGAGTAAAAAATTTTTTTGCCCCTCCTTAAATTTTTTTTTTCCCCCTCTAAAAAATTCTTTTGTCCTAACTTGCCCTAAAATATCTATATATTTCTTCACATTTAGTTCTAATATTCTCTTTCATGCTTTTAATAACAGTTTAATTACACATTTTTTCTTAATTTTTCTTGCTTAATTTTTTAAAGAACTTTTCGTAATATATAGATATATAATATTTTTTTTTTAATATTTAATTATTTTTGTGCTATATTTTTGCCCCTCCTCAAAGTTAAAGCCAGTTCCGCCCCTATGTAGAGCCTAGCCTTGCTCTTAAGAGTTCAGATTCTATAAAGCTAGTCCTCATCCACATATTACGTACCCGTGCTCTCTCTCTCTCTATGCATGTGTATGTGTGCGTGCGCGCAATCAGTGCTCTTTGTTTCTTGGTTATCAATGAGTATTCGTGCCCTTAGTGGCTCCTTAGTGGCTCCGTCGATTTGTCCAATCTCCATTCCCAAATGTCTATGCTCCTCTCCCAATCACGTCCCACGTCCTATCCGCTCTCTACGACAAACCTAATTCTCCCAAAACCCATTAATCTCAACCGCCTACTTCAACATCCCAGCAAGGGACTCTGTCATTGAATTCGGCAAGCACCGTGGCCAATGCTTGTATCCCTTCCCTCCTCTTACCTATCCTGGATCTCCAACAGACCTCCACGTCGAGACTTCCTGCAGATTCGTCCTATTAGGAGACGGACAATGGCACTAGACGGGCTTCATACACTTGAATAACTATTAGATGTTCTCATATATAAAGAAAAAATTATCAAAAAAATTGGGCCTATCTGTGCTCTGATGGTTAGTTCTTTAGTTGCTTTTTTTTTTTTTTTTGAGAAACTGCATAATTAGTTCTTTAGTTGCTTGAAAACTGCATAATGAAGAGAGATGTGAATACCAAAACGCAATTTAATAAAATTAAAATTAAAATTAAAATTAAATATGATAATTTTTATAATAGATTAAAAATGTTAGTAGCTATTACAAGCAAAACGTACGTCAAACATTTAAAAGCTTTTCTACAACAGCAAAAAAATTTGCATTTTCAATTTATAAATTATGTGCATTATTTTATTTTTTTAAGTAAAATGTGATGGAAAATATAATTTATGCTAGGAGATTAAATATGCTTCTTAATGCAAAAAAATAAAAAATCTTTAAAAAAATTTTGCATACATTATTTGGACTCGTTAAAAAAATTCAAATGAATCGTTTACACCTGTTCTAAAATAAAACACGAGTTACCTGTAATTTGATTTTATTGAGTTGAATTTAAATATATTGCTTTTGCTAATATATTTAATTTAAAATATTAAATATATTAAAATTATTTTTTAATTATCAATATTGATTTCAAGCACGATTTAAAAAAAAAAAGAGGGAATTTTTGAAAAAGCAAAGTTGGACCTAGGGCCATCATAATCGGGTTATGGGTCGGGTTTGGGTCAAACCTGAAAAAGACCCGACACTAGTTGACCCAATCCGAACTCGACCCGTTTTTACAAACGGGTCAGATATTTCAACCTTGGTCCGACCCGCACAGGTTTCCGGGACTTGACACAACGGTGACTCGGGCAGACGCAACGTGCAAGACTTGACATCACGCAGGCAGACATAGTCAACGTGGGCAAGCGGCACAGGCACACACAATCAGCATGCTTTTACTAGGTCATTTCGGGTCATTCCCGGGTTTCTGAGTCAGCTCGAACCTGACCTAATTTTTGAAACGGGTTGATTTGTTGAACCCGAATCCAACCTGTTTCACAATTGGGTTGATCCTATCTCGAAACTTTCGAGTCGGTTCAAGTCAGATTTTCAGGTCATGTCAAATATTGACACTCTTAATTGGACCTCCACTTGAAAAAATTTCTGGCTCTGCCACTTAGTGTACATGCAACAAGAGGTGGAGTTTGAATAATGGTTGCACGAGAAGCTGTAATGGAGAGATTGGAGCAACAACGGAGCAACAATAGACAGAAATTTAAATACCTCAAAAGATTACTACGCATTTGCGTTTCTTTCAAGGAAATATCCAAGAACTAAAATACACCTTCATTTATTTGGTTTATTTTTTACTACCAATACTTAAAACCAAACAACCTCCAAATAATTCTAATAATTCTAATGGTTCTAATAGAAATAAATGTTGCGTTGCTCGATGTTTATGTTAGAGTTGGATCATAAATTAATATTTTTTAATTAATATTTTAAACTTAATAAATATGGCTAGGGTTTAAATGACTGGGTTCGTTTCGTTGGCAAAGCTGATGAAATTAATTAGAAATTATTCATAATAGGCAAAAGCTCACATGTATATTTTTTAAGGAAGCTTTTACGTATTACCTTCTCATCAATCAAATGAGAAATGAGAGACTGATCCAAATCCACCATAAACATAAATCATATAAGTAGAATCTAATATAGAACCATTGGGTTGAAAGATCTTATGAATGTATATAGTTAGCAGCTTTTTTATGAAAAGCAATGTTATGATAGAATTTAGTGTTCTTATCTCTCTCAACCAAGAATTTAGAAGCAGTGTATTGTCTCCAGTAAGTTTCTTCTTTCTCTTGGAGTAAAAAAAAAAAAAAATCCTTTTGAGCTTCATTTAAATTAATAGATTCTCCAAAGAATCATCCAACATATAAATATTATCTAAAGAGTTAACCTTACTTTCAACATCCAAAATGTTAGATAAAATATTTTTGATAGCCTTATTCCATCACTTAAGTTTTTTCTTAAGTTTTTTAAGCTTAGGCCAAATTTAGACATACAACTAATATTATCACCAAGATTTAAAGGAGCATACCAATTACTCTCTAAAACATGGAAAAAATGCTCATCAAGAGGCCACATATTCTAAAAATGAAAGTTGGACTTAGTTTTAAGGTTAAATAAATTATTACTCAACAGTAAAGGAGAATGATCCCATAAAGTCCTACTAAGATGCTCAATATGATTCAAAGGAATCTTGGAAAGCCAATCAACATTACAGAGAATTCTATCAAGTCTCTGACACATAGAATCTTTGTTCCAAGTGAAAGCACTTTCAGAAAAATCAATATCATTCAAATTACAATAAAAAATCATGCTATTGAAGTCATCCATAGAGAAAACATTGGGCATGTTACCCCAAATCATCTTAGCCACGTTTGAGATCACATTGAAATCCCCACGACCAACCAAGATTTATTAATAATAGAATAAAAATCACAAAGTTATTTCCAAGGAGCACTTCTACCTTGTATAGTACAAGAAGTATAAACAAAAGAACCATAACATAAAAATTGCTAACATTCAATTATTGTATGAATAGTTTGAGAAAAAATCATAGATGATATTAAATTTATAGGAATATTCCAAAAACTCGAGATTTTATTCATACAATTTGCAAAGGCCTTGTTGAAACCAAGCAACTTTCTGGTAGAATCAAGCTTTAAAGAGGAAATTAAAGGCTCAAGTAACACCAAAATATATATATTTTGAATCCTACAAAGGTTCACTACCAGAAAATGGGGCTACTGCAGCACTATTTTGGACCTATACCAGCGGTTTTAACCCCTACTATTTTTCTTGCAGCGGTTCTAAACCGCTACATATCCGCTGCAATTGCAATACGCTGCAATGACATTCCGCAGCGGTTTAAGAACCGGCGGGGTAGACATGCCGACTGTAGCAGCGGTTTTAACCGCTGCAATGCTTCAGAATAGTGCTGGTTAAAAAACGATATCTGGAACGTTCTGGCGGTTTTAACCGGTGCAAATCTGGAGCTTTGCAGCGGTTAAAACCGCCACAATGTTCCAGTTTTTTTTTTTTAAAACATACCAGCGGTTAAAACCGCCACAACGTTACAAAATAGTGCTGGTTAAAAAACGATATCTGGAACGTTGTGGCGGTTTTAACCGGTGCACATCTGGAGCTTTGCAGCGGTTAAAACCGCCACAAAGGTCCAGTTTTTTTTTTTTTAAACATACCAGCGGTTATAACCGTTACAACATTCCAGTTTTTTTTTTTTTTAAACGTACCAGCAGTTAAAACCGCCACAAAGTTCCAGCTTTTTTTTTTTTTAAAAACGTACCCCGAATGTCCACCGAAAACAAAATTGCAGCGTGACTCCTGGGAAGAATAATAACAAAAAAAATCTCATATGCATTCATCTTGGTATTCCAAAATTCATGCATCCAATATAAATAACCACATATTTATGTATATATAGCCCCATTTTTTATCCTTGAGTCATAACTAGTTGGCAAATTCGGCATTGCATGATATAATGATTCACACCTCTTATCAATAGTTGCTAAGAAAACCTTCTCCTATGCAAAAAGAATGTTATTTTTCCTATCTTAAATTGCCAACCATTCCTCTCCCTTGGCATTCAAAGAGGATTTCTTTAATAGTTGAGCAATGCATAATGTATAGCCTATTGCTAAATAAAAATGTAGTCATTCTCCACATGGTAAAGGCAATGAGCTACTAATTAGCATTTCTCCCAAACATGTTAGAAGTCAATGCTACTAATGTACATCTTCTTCAACTCCTTAAAACCATCTACTTTTTATTGCAAAGTAATTACCAAGAGGTGTCATCAATTTAGGGCATCCACTACTTAATTTGTTAATACTTCCTAACTTATGTTTCAAGATATAATGAAAAGAAATAGGAACTCAACCTACGTTGTGTGCCTCCTCTTTAATTTGTTTTTCCAATGAAGATATTTGATCATATCATCATTTGGAAATAGAACAAATTCATTAGCTAAAAAATAATAACTCTAACAAATGAGAGCCTAGACAATGAAGCAAAATTCTTGTCATAGTTAGAATATTTTCTTCTAGTTCCATTGCATTTCTCACTAAAGAAGATTATGTTATGGACTCATTGACTCAATTTTATTCCAAAATAATCAATATTTACCTTAAAGTGGCTTCACTTAGGGCACATAAGAAAATTGACTAGAATAGAACCAAATCCTTCTCTATTACCTTAGCATCCTCCTCTTCAACTACATTAGTAAAACCTGCATCCCTCCTCTTTGACAATAGAATTATTGTTCTTGAATCTATCATACATGGTTTCTCAATTGTTCTACCATGGCCTTCCCAACAAGAAATATCATGTATGTTGGAATGACATCACACCATACTCATTATTGAAATTTTCCTCCAATAAAAAAATGAACCTAGTAACATTTTGATACACTAATTTCATTTACTTTCCTTAACCAAAATAACTTATAGGAATGTGGGTGGGTGCTCTTATTTGGCAAGTTCGGCATTGCATGATCAATTGAAGGAGGAGGATAATAACAAATAAAATCTTGGGAAGAATAATAACAAAAAAAATCTCATATGCATTCATCTTGGTATTCCAAAATTCATGCATCCAATATAAATAACCACAGACATCAATCTCAAGGCCATTAGCATAAATTTGATTATTTTATTTAAATCTTTATCAACACTAATTAGGAACCTAAGTCCTCCATTAATCCCACCATTGCTGAGGGGCATGACGGTCAAACAAGCACTATCCTTGTAAGTTTATTTCATTTATAAAAACTTGCATCATCATCTCCAAACAAACCACTATTCCAATGAGAGAAGAATTTTACAAACACAAACAAAGGCAAAAGGAAAGCTTCATACTACCTCACGAATATAATGCCCACAAACATATATAAGAGCTACGAAAAGTGCTTAAAATAACCATGTAATGGCCACCAAGAAATAAAAATAATACTAGATAATTTCAAAAAGAAAGGATCATTCATCATTCTTGTTTTGTGATCTATAATATCAAAATTTTAAGCAACATCTCAAAAAGTAGAATTAAATACCAAGATGCATTTCAAAACAACTTGCACAAACATGGGTTATCTTCAAAATGAAATTCTCTTTCTTCCATAACTTCATCTTTAAGAAGAAGTTTCATTGCCATCCTATCAATTATAAGAAGATTGTAAAATATTAGTATTCAAATAATCAATATTAAAATTAGAATGTGAAAATTTACATACCATTTGTGAGCTTCCTTGAGGTGGATGCTGCATTCGAATTTCTTGCATGAATTGCCTCATTTCAGTACGTAATGAGTTGTACTCCACTCTGAACTCCTCTTTGAGATTAACTATTTGACTTAAATTACTTCCACAACTACTCATTGTATCTATGTTATAATAAATTTAGTTAATTTTTATTTTAAATAAACAAAATATAATAATAAATTACATATAAAAAATTATAGCTAGACTAAAATTACCCATCTCTGATTAGCATCTTCAGATGACCAGGTGCCATCCTTACGCAATCTGTTAACTCTCCATAATAATAATCTATCCTTGATAGCCTATATCAACAAATTTCATCATTAGGGAATTAATTACTAAATCTGAACATAAAATTTATCTAAATTGAAATATATACCATCTCTTGTTTCCTTCGAACAGAACTCACACGCCCCATAGTGTGAGGACAAGTCTGTTTCTTTGCATTTGCAGCATTTATGGCGGCCCTCTCCTGTTACATATGATTCTAACTCTAAGCTGATTTGTTAGGAAAATTTTAATTAAATAATAAATATAATGATGGTACTAACCTTATCTTTTGGTTGTGACCACTGATTGACTAGATGACACCACTGTGTTGCATCAACACCAGCTGGAACAGACTCCATAATTTCCTCGATAGGACGGCAATCCCAATGCTCAGCTTTTAAATTAGTCTTATGGTTACGCCACTTAACTCCAAGTGATTGAAGAATCCAGTACGTATATGTCCAGGAAATGCAAACTTTGACTGCAATATAAACAAATATTTTCTTAATCATAACATAAATCTTAATATTGAAAATTTATTTAATATTTTACTTACCTCCACTTTAGCTAACATTTTTTTCTTAAAAGGATCCAGACCCTTATTTCTCCAATCTGGAAAGGATAAGGGTGCCAGTACAGGATCTCTTGCAATGACACCTAGATATGATCCCAATAGCACAGACTCTGAAATATTGCTTGGCACATTATTCTCATTCACCTCTATATGAACACGTGTATCTGGCCGCATGTTTTGTATGTCAATGCATGTGGTGCGCCCCCTACGACGTACAGGCACACCTTGCTCATCTGTGCATAACACTTTTCATAAGAATAATTACACAGTTACTTGTACTAATTCAAAGAAAAGATTAAAATCAAACCTATGAGCAATATCCCATCATTTGGAGTCTGAATCTGCTCACAAGTAGAATGACGTGGTGATTGTTGAGTGCCGCTGCACTCATTCTCCTCTTGACTTTGCTCACAAGTAGAATCTGGGTGAATTGGAGTAGAAGGGGTTTCAGATCCTCTACTAGACCCACCTCTTGATACAACCTTCTTAGCTCGCCTGTATGTACTTCTTCTTGTCATTTCCTGAAAGTGTAATATAATATCAAAGACAGATAATTATCGAATTCCACTAGATGCAACAACCCAAATATTCATGCTAAAAAGAAGAGTAGAACAAAGTAGAAGACAAGTAGAAATGCTTTCTAATCATATCAATGGATGAATACCCCAGGTAATGGCAACAGCAGTTGCCTAAGAAATAAACCCACTGCATAGAAAAAAGAATAAAGCTTCATTCAGATAAAATGATTGGCGAGCAATGATAAAGTTGTTCAAAGTATTTAAGAACCTTTGGATATGCTTTGAGATGAAGGCAGATATACAAAAATAATAAAGCTTCATTCCCCATAAGGTCATATGTAGATTAATAATTATTGGAAAACAGCAGTTACCAACCAACCAAAAAAAAAAAAGAACACATAATGATGGACAAATTCAACAGGTTATTTGGGTAAAAAGGTGGCTATAATCATCTAATGGTCATATGAGGCATCGCTGGCTACTTAATGAAAAATCCTGACAAACATTAAAAATCAATTTATGATAATACGTTTTCAGATTAGTTCTAACATGCAAATAAATTCCTATGCAAGCTCTCCTACACTGGCCTTCACTGTGGGATTTGACAATTAAACCATCATCAGAGCTTCTAAGAAAAGAAAATTCATGAATAGAACTTTAAAACAATTATAATAGCAACATATCTAAAGTTCCTCAGAAGCCATCCGTTCCAAATTGCTACTAATCCTCGAATAACCAACAAGGAAATGCCAAAATTATGTGCAGACTAAGGTCCATCACCATCTACAGTTCCACTCATGTTATTTTCAATGTATTACATTAATAACCTAAGAATGATGCTAGAATTGTTGCATATAAGTAGTTTAATAAGTATGGCATGTACCAGAAAAGCCAAACTAGCAAGCCATTGAAAGAACTGGCAGGCAAGCATTATATTCTGATAAATATAAAGGAAAGGCATAAGCTAGTAGGTGAGTGCATCTGAAAACTTGACCAAGCGATTCACTGAAATATGGCAAACTATTAGGTAAATAATATTAGAAAACATATCCAAAGGTAATCATTAAAGAAAACATTTGAATGTAGATTTGCATATAACAAAGCATGAAATATTAGAAAACATTAAAGTATCCCAACTTACATTTATTTACCACGAGAAATACTTGAATCATATACATCTCTAGGCCTCATACGAACAACAAAATTCCAATTCGTATTTTTTGGATCTTGAATGTAGTAGACTGGTTCAACTTGCGAAGAGAAAACAAATGGATCATCTTCTAATTTATCACCAGTATGAATAAGACGTGAAAAATTCACCAAAGTGTAACCAAATTGATCTTGCTTTACGCCGGTGCCAGTTGTGTTCGCCCAATCGCATTTGAATAGCATCACTTTGAACTTTTCTGAATAATTTATCTCAATAATATCATTAATTTTCCCATAATAATTGAAGTTTCCAATTTCTGTGCTATTAACAACACCATAATTCTGAGTTTTTTTATTCTCATCTCTGGTTTTTATGTGAAAGGTATATCCATTAAAAAAAAAACCTTTATATGTACGTGCAATTTTATTGGGCCCCTTGGCCAGGACCTTAATTTCTTCTGTTACTTCTGGACCACCATCACCCATAACCTAAAAAAAATTATTAGCCTTTACACAAGTGTAAATATTAAATATTAAATATTAAATAAAAACATCAAGTTTAAAGCTTACTGTTATTCTCAACCATTCATGAAATTTTTCATTAATAAGTTTCTCGACATCCCAAGTTGTAAGATGTGTGTGCGCGCGCCTCTTCCTTTTCTCACTATCTTTAAAATGTTCTCTTAATGGTATAAGACTATCACAATGACGTAGCACATATCTGTGTGCTTGGATTAATGATTTCTCATCTAGTACAAGTGAAGATACCTTCCCCAATGAAATACCACCACTAGAGAACAGAAACACATCTTCTTTTTCATGTGATAATCCAGTTGTTCTAATATTTTGGCTATACCCATCCAAATATTTGGAACAAAATGAAATCCCTTCCTCAGCAATAAATCCCTCTGCAATGGAGCCCTCAGGTTGTGCTTTATTGCCAACATAATTCTTTAATATCGAGAAGAATTTGCAAAATATTATAAACTCTTAAAATATTTATCATATATGTGAGTAATAGAAATAATATGTTATATGTTACCTTTCAAATGGGTACATCCAGCGGTATTGAACAGGGCCACCTAATTTAACTTCCTCTGCTAAGTGTACAAGAAGATGAACCATGATCGTGAAGAATGATGGAAGGAATGTTTTTTCCATCTTACATAAAGTCATAACGATATTATTCTACAGCATCTCTAACTCAGTGGGAAAGATAACCTTTGCACAAATTACTTTTAGGAAATGTGAAATCTCCACCACAATGCACATGACTTCATCTGAAGGTGCACATGACCGAAGCGTAATTGGTAGAATGTCTTCTATTAGAATATGACAGTCATGACTTTTTAAGCCCATAATTTTACAATCAGCAACATTGACACACCTTGATATGTTTGATGCATAGCCTTTAGGAAATTTTAAATTCTTCAAAACTTCACAGAACATCACTTTGTCTTTCTTTGACATTGTGAAAGGAGCTCTTGGCAATGAATAGCTACCATCTTCTAGAATATGTGGATGCAATTCATTTTTAATTCCAATATCAACCAATTCTTGTCTTTCTTGTAAGTTATCCTTTGATTTTTCCAAATCAAGCAAAGTTCCAATAAAATTGTCACAAATGTTCTTCTCAATATGCATAACATCCAAGTTATGTGGCAGTAAGTTATACTCCCAATAAGGTAGGTCAAAAAAAATTGATTTTTTCTTCCATCCTTCAATTCCCTGTACAACACGTCCTCTTTTTTGACCAGCTTTACTTAAGGATGCAATTGGAAATTCTATATCATGTAATTGTGATAAAACTTCAGTGCCAGTTCTTCTTCTAGGTTCTCTTCGAACTTCCTCAGTGTTATCAAAGTTTTTTTTTTGGCGGCGTAAAATATGATTATCTGGAAGCCAACGACGATGACCCATGTAAGAGAATTTCTTTCCTTTGTATAACCACAACGATTCTGTATTTTGCGCACAACAAGGACAAGCAAATCTTCCTTTAGTGCTCCACCCAGACAACATACCGTATGCTGGGAAATCATTAATAGTCCATAGTAATGCAGCCCGCATGCTGAAAATTTGTCCACTTGCTGCATCATAACATTGAACTCCATGCCATAATTCACATAACTCTTGAATCAAAGGTTGAAGGTAAATATCAATAGCATTTCCTGGACTTCTCTCCCCAGGTACTATAGTTGATAGGATAAAAGAATCATGTTTCATCCCAACCCAAGGGGGCATATTATATGGAACTAGAAGTATAGGCCAAATACTATATGTACTACTCATAATCTTGAATGGATTAAACCCATCACTAGATAAACCAAGACGAATATTACGTTGGTCCAAAGCAAAGTCAGGGAATTGAGAGTCAAAAGCTTTCCATGCTTCTCCATCAGCTGGATGTCGTAGCAAACCATCTACATTTCTGTGTTTAGCATGCCAAATCATCTCTTCAGCCGATTTCTTTGTTTTAAAAAATCTTTGAAGTCTTGGAATTAATGGAAAATATCTGACAATTTTAGCTGACTTCATATGAGTTTTTTTCCCTCTAGAATTTTTTTTATTATAGTTGACCATCTTGACGTTCCACATATGTGACATATATTCTGATCAGATCTATCTTTCCAGAATAACATACAATCATTAGGACATGCATCTATCTTTGTATATCCAAGATCAAATGCTTTCATCATCTTCTTCACTTCGTACGTACTTTTAGGCAACAACACCCCTTCAGGAAAGGCATCAACCAATAACTCAAGTAGCATATCAAAGGATCTTGCCGTCCAAGAATGCAAACACTTCAAACGAAACAACTTCAATATAAAAGAAAGCTTTGAGAAGGTTTTACATCCAGGGTACAACTCTGCTCCTGCATCCTGCATTAAATTAGCAAATTTCTCACCATGATCATTTTCTTCATTGGTATTGAACTCATTCTGCTCCATTGCTGGATTTTGAACTTGATCATTTGGACATAATATGACTCTTAATAATCCATCCATATCATCTGTTCTTATATTCTCAGAAGGAGCTTCGCCTTCATTTAACTTTGGTGTGCCCCTAGATGCGTCATTAATTGCATATTCATCTATAATACAATGCTCTTCCCCATGTCGATTCCATACAACATATCCAGGAAAAAAACTTTTATAAATTAAATGGTCTTTCACATCTTCCATCGAAAGGAAGTACCTATTAATGCATGACTTGCATGACATAAAATTTTCCCTGACAAATTCTTGCTTCGACTTGCAAACTCTATGAAATTGTTTACACCATTTACATAATCACGGCTCCACTTGGCTTTTGTAATCCAACTCTTATCCATATTAAGACTAAAATGAGTTTCCAAGTCACTGCTAAGAATAAAGAATCATTAGGTCAGTAAAAAATTAATTCATAAATCACTATAGTCTCTAATTATTGTTATCTTGAAGGAATTATCAATTTCAAATGGCATTAGAAAATTTCTCTACTTATTGTTGTCTTTTAGTTCATTTGAAACCTTGAAAGAAGAGTGGAGCTTTGTTCGTGGTTCCCAAAAAAAAAATCCTTTTATCCTTATGTTCTAAAATTACTATTTTTGCACAAAAACAGTTCTAAATCCCTTAATAAATAATCATCCAATATGCCTAGCTATGTTACAGAAGTTTATAAAGCGTTTATATTTGATGAACTACTTTACGAATCCATAAAATCAACATATCTTTGTCATATTTTCTGATATCATATTAGATTGAAGAAGTTCACGTGATCGATCAATATGATCGATCACATCTTTTATATTCTTTTTAATATAAATAATAACAACTATATTGATATACGTGTGGATATCAAAATCCTTTTCTCTTTTTAAAACATATATTAGTTATGGTTACTGCAACTTCACCAACCCCTAAGCTTTATTTATTGATTTTTTTCGCGCTTCTTTATTAATGTTATCTTAGCATGAATGACAACGTCCTTGATGTGATCCAAAACACAATGTGATCCAAAACACAATAATATCCTGTTCTCTTGCATGTACAAACTCTAAAGTATAGAAAAGTGTCACTCTGTGTGTTCCAAAACACAATAATAAAACAAATTCAATTTATTAGTGATCCAAACTGATTAATAAAAATAGATGATATAATCATATTTTGAAGATATTAACAATATATTGATTAAAAACAAGAGAATTTCTTTATGAGCAATTGACAGTTCTTGTGAAATTGACTAAGTGGTAAATCTAGTCAAAACCAAAACTCACGGCAGATGATAGTAGGGCACACCGGCAAAATGCATCTCATGTATTACTTATTGTTATTTGACCATTTAAAAATCAATGAAATATTTAGTCATAAATCCTACTTATTGTTATTTGCCACATGTAGAATAGGATCAAAAGTTTGAAATTATGACAAGCCACATAAAAGAAACAACTCAATAATTTTACCAATATGTTAAGAGGTCACATCAGCAAAGAAGAATCTACATTTATGGTTCCAAATAAGCAAAGTTCTAACATACAAGAAGAATAGAAATGTACTAAAAGAAATGATAATTAGGTTGTAAACTTTCATAGTGCAAACCCTAACCCAATTTAAAACATACTAAATACATAGAAGAGCAAGAATTAAAGTTGTACCGCATCTTACATTAGAAAGACCTCCCTGAAAATGCCCAGAAGTTCATCCACTTAAATGGGAGATTTTGTATGTAAGGGAGTTAGCTTCAATTTGCTTGGAGGTCAAGCATTTTGCTTTTCATTTTTTTAGTGCTAACCATTAATCATACCTTAGATAAAATAACTTCATTTAGAGGCATTCAAAACACTTCTCTGACTATATGCGTCAAACTCAAATAACCAACAAAGCTAAATTAAACCAGGTCTGCTTTGCAGTTAGCAAACTCTATACAATATGCTATTTTAATTAATGTAGCTTTGCACTAGTTTAAACAATGTAGACTAACAAAGAAATCATATCAAAAGGAGATAAACAAAGTATCAAAAACAACGCATTATAACAACCATCCAACCAGGTCACGGCTTGAAGAACCTTAAAGAATTCATATGGTATAGCAACAATAACAAAATAAAGAGAAAAAACAATTTTGATTTCATCTTCCTCCATTAACGACTGTGAACCATCCATTTTGTTGAATGTTGATTCTTTTTTATTTTAGGGATTAAATCAACAAAAATAAGTAGAAGATAAATGAGAAGAAGAAGAAGACGAACAAGAAGAGGAGAGATTAGGAACAATGGGCCCCTTCCTCCTCAACAGCTAATGCACAAATTAACTAATCCACTAATTCAGCTATATATCTAATTCCTCACCACACATCACACCACAGATCATAAAATCTGATTTGATTGTTTGCACATAAATAATACATTCAGAAAAATTATTATTTTTACTAATTTTGTGTGAGAAACATAAGAGCACTTACAAAAATAGATTTAAAAAACACTGTTAATCAGATTCTATCACTTAATCCAACATAATTATAGATTAATTGAATTACAAAATTTACAAACATTCAATGATTTCATTTTTCACTTTAAAATGCAATCATAATATGCCGATTTATAAGCAAAAAATGAGTCCTAATAGGAGTTTTGAGAAGATTTATGGAGTCTGATTCAACAGCAAGGTTCAGATTACATCCAACCAAATGATAGAAATAACAAACTTACAAGTTTTTAAAATATTTTTTTCTTATTTTGTTGAATGTTGATTCTTTTTTATTTTAGGGATTAAATCAACAAAATAAGTAGAAGATAAATGAGAAGAAGAAGAAGACGAACAAGAAGAGGAGACTCACAATGAAGCCAACCGGATGAGTCGTTGCGTGAGGAGAATACCGCGCAAGAAGGAGAAAGAGGTCGGAGACGAACCCTCGCTCGAATGCTCCCTTGAGTCGCGCGTAGGAAGGAGAAGAGAGGATGGAGAAGATCGAGCGGAATCGGACGAATCGCGAAGTTTACTTTGCGCGCGCTGGGAATTAGGGCAACTAGTGCGGGCCGGGTAAATAGTTACGAATTATTTGCATTTAAAACTGGTGCAATTCGCATCGGTTAAAACCGCTGCGAAAACTTATTTTTGGAGGCGGTTTTAAAACCGCTTCAAGAAACCGATGCGAAATATTAAACTTTTTAGTAGTGGTTCCTCACTCTATCCCTAGAGACAGAGTAACCTACTCCCTAATATTTTAAATAAGAGACTTAATCATTAACATCGATTGAAGAATTTGAAGTTCTAGAAACCCTCAGAGTGTAGGCTAGAATTTCCTTAATGTTCTTACTCTTCTTCTTCTTCTTCTTCTTCTTTTATCAACCTTGTTAAACCCATCATTGATTAACTCCTTGGCTTCTTTAAACTGAGATTATGAATTTGAGAAACTGGTGTGATCTTGTTGGCCCTTAATTGATTTATAGATGTAAGGATCATCTGGTAAAGGAACAAGATCCCCCACTTCCACAGCATCCTCACCAATAATTATGTTAATATTACATCCACCATCCAACATAACGTGATCATAATTTTGTTTTGTTTTTTTTTTTTTTTACTACCATTATAGCACTTTATATCCTTATTCAATCATTCAGACCACAAGGTATAATATCATTAGGAGGCTTGATAGTTGAGTTCCCACCCTTTATATTAGAATATTCCATTTGAATTGGGCTATGAACCTGCTCTATATCCTCATTAAGCTTCTTTCTATTATCACTTATCTGTCCCAATTCCTTATTATTAGAAGAACCTTTTCCATGTCATCACCTACAGCCATGTTAATTACATTAGAAGGATTCAGATGATCTTGCATATTCTCACCTAGAGCCTCAATCCTATTTGGTTTTTTGACCATATTTTTTGGTTCAATTGAATGATGTTTCAAATGGGAGTGAACCAAAAAATACTCATGGATTGAGTGACCATGAATCTTATAACGGTTAAAAAAATTTGGCACATTCTTGAATTCAACCTTTTGTAAATAACCAAGTTTTTCAGAACCCAGCCAAATCTCTCTATGGTGCTTTTTGGTAATGTCCAACTCAACAAGAATCCTAGAAACCAAAGGCCTTGACCTAGAAGCGGCTGCTTTATCCGTTTGTAACGGTCAACCAAAAATAGACCCAAGAGCATACATATTGATTGAAGAAATGAAGATGCAAATTAGGAAAAGAAAGTCAAATCAGAACTATCAATGATTCCTCTTTAATATCAAAAAATGACGTCCATTTCAACAACCTCATTTGACAGGTACTTATATTATAAGATCTTCTAAAAAATATATAAATGCAATAGTGTAATCCAGATTGTTAGAAAGTTGAATAACAACATGCCTTGGATCGAGCAAACCAATGAAAAAATTAGCCGAAAATTTTAGGTTATGAAAAAAAACCACGGATGACATCAAGGTTATGGAGATGAACAGAAAACTTGCCAATAAGAGTAAACTAAAAAGGCTATGCAAGTTTTACCATGTTGTCATCAAAAAATAAAATCGTCAAAAAGCCTTTAACAAATGACTTTTTAAATGAAAAACCCGAGTTGTTTGAAGCAGAAGCACACAATACAACATCTTTAAAAGAACGAGAGGAAGAGGATTTCTCACCATTAGTTAGAGAAAAAAAAAATCTTATTTCGAAGACTTCAGATCTTTTGGAGGAGAACCCTAAGGGTTTAACATTATCGCTAGGGCCGCCATGGCAGCACACAACAAAATCCTAAGGCTAGAAGGCCTTAGGGAAACTATCCGAAGATCCAAGCAATAGATCATGAAAAAATGACCTAAAAACCCAAGAAATCACAGCTAGAGTATAGGGGAGAAACTCGGTCATTAAAGCACTCGCATAACTGATCAAAACTCATACAACCAGATAAATATCATGCAATATAATTAGTTGAACCTAATATGTACTAATTTTCCCTTTAACTTTTATTAATTATGTTGATTAAATTAAGTAACCAAACCTATTAAAAACTATACATCACTTAGTAGGAATAATTCAAATTTTTAGTTATAACTTGGAAATTAGACCTAAACATATAATAAAATTATTTCATGAAAACTTTAATATATATATATATATATATATATATATATATATATATATATATATATATATATATATATATATATATATATATGTATTTATGTTGATATCTATGAACTAATCATATTGAATTTTTACATATTATACAATATATTTTATTGATTAATTTGTATTAATAAAAAATTTTAAGTTAAGCTTTTATGAAATATACTCATATGTGGGTTAGTTGTACCACCAATTTATTTACCCAAAACATACATAAATGACTCAACCAATAAGCAAATATAATTGAAAATTCAACTCATACAACTCTCATTATAAATTTGCTCTTAGTCATTGATAGGAAACACTTGGATTTCCAAGTGTTTCACACCAAAAATCAAGTAGATCTAGGATGAACTGCTGTCCACAGCAGGAAAACAGCCAAAAACAGAGAAGAAACGTTGGAAAACGTAGGAAAAACAATACAAACGCTTTTATTTCGATAACGGATGAAAAGCACTTGCAAGATACAACTTTCCTACAATTCGAGAGGAAGGAAAAACTCTCCCAAAGATCTCCGGCGAAGCCAAGAGCCCAAGACACCAAAACCTATATCTCAAAACAATTCAAATTCAAGATGAGAAGCTAATTCCCCCCAAACTCCTAATTATACAAAATTAATCATAAAGGACAATCATAAACTTCCTAAAACAGCCTTTCATGTTCAAAAATTCCCTCCTAAACTCCCCCTCTCAAGCCTACATGGATTCACGGCTCACGGCAGAGCCGTTTCCGCCCAGGCGGGCTCCGTCTCGCGTCCGTCTCGCGTAGACGCGGACCGATCCCTGCTGGACCGGTCCAACCGGCCCATCCTGGGCCGGCCTAACATTACCGCCCTCCCAAAGAATCACCTTGTCCTCAAGGTGAAAATCTGGAAACTGCTGTTTCGCCATCTCGTATGGCTCCCACGTGGCCTCGTAGTCAGGAAGGTTCTTCCACTAGATCAACACTTCCTTAGTTTCATCTTCTTTCTGGCGAACACCCTTCAGCTCCAAAGGTTCCAGGATCACCTCTAACTCCTCCATAAGTGTCGGCGGTAGCTCGGGAATGGCGATGTGATCACCAATGACCCTTCTCAGCTATGAGACGTGAAAAATTGGGCGTATAGTCGCCAATGGGGGTAATTTCAGTCGATATGCTACTGCCCCGATCTTTTCTCACTTCATAAGGACCAAAGAACCTTGGAGCTAGCTTTTCATTCCTCCTGTTGGCGACTGTCTTCTACTTGTATGGGCGGAGCTTCAAGAACACCTTATCCCCTGCCTCAAAATGGATATCTTTTCTATGCCTATCTGCTTGTTTTTTCATGATTTGCTGTGCCCTCAGTAAATGCCTTTTTAACTCCTCTAACACTCAGTCCCTCTCCTCCAAATACTCTTCTACTGGTGAAACAGGAGTACTACTGCTCCAAAGTGTACCAAGTGTGGGGGATCCCGTCCGTACAACACTTTGAATGGGGTCATTTGTGAAGCCGAGTGAAATGACGTGTTGTACCAGTACTCAGCCCAGGATAACCACTTCTCCCATAGCTTTGGTGTCTCTGAAACAAAGCATCTGAGGTACGTTTCCAAGCTCCTGTTGACTACTTCCGTCTGTGGGTGGTAGGCTGTACTTCTCTTGAGCACTGTTCCCTGCAATCTGAATAGCTCCTTCCAGAAATGACTGAGGAACACCTTGTCCCTATCTGATATGATCGCCTCTGGCACCCCGTGTAATCTGACCACTTCTCTGATAAAGGCTGATGCTACTGTTATTGCGATGTAGGGATGTCGGAGGGGAATGAAATGGGCATACTTGCTCAACCTGACCATAACTTCTAAGATCACTGTGAACCCCTCTGAACGGGGCAGCCCATCTATGAAATCCATAGAGATTTCCTCCTATACTCTACCTGGCAAGGCTAAAGGCTGTAGTAATCCTCCTGGTGACATAGCTAGGTACTTACTCCTTTGACAGACCTCACATCTGGCTACCATCTCATCTACATCTTTATGCATACCCTTCCAGTATAGCTCCCCAGCTAGCCTCCTGTATGTCTTTTGTACGCCTGAATGGCCCCCTATTGCACTCCCATGAAACTCCTGAAGCAGGTTTGGGATGTGGATCGACGTCTGGGGCATCACAAACCTCCCTTGATACAGCAGCTTGTCTCCCTCCATGGAGTATCCCGGGTGGCTATCTGGTTCCTTCAGTAAATCCGTCCTGATCTTTCCCAAACTCTCATCTTTAGCGCTTTCTTCTCTGATGGCCTCCCAATCAAGCATCCAAGGCACAGATAGAGCAACTGTCTGCAATTCCTCCATACATCTGGATAAGGCATCGTCCTCCTTGTTCTCCACCCCTGGCCTGTACTGAATCTCAAAATCGTACCCTAGTAACTTGGACAACCACCTCTGATGATCTTCCGTCACCATCCGCTGTTCTAAGAGAAATTTCAGGCTCCGCTGATCAGTCCTGACAATGAAGTGTCTTTCAAATAGGTAAGGCCTCCATTTCTGAATGGCCAACACGATGGCCATCAATTCCCTATCATATACTGATTTCATCCTTGCTCGAGCAGTTAATACCTGGCTGAAATAAGCGATGGGTCTCCGGTTCTGCATAAGTACTGCACCCAATCCATATCCCAATGCATCGGTCTCCACAATGAATGTTTGAGTAAAATCCGGCAAAGCTAGGACCGGCACTGTAGTCATTGCCTTCTTCAGGCTCTCGAACGCGGATGTGGCTGCTTTTCCCCACAGGAAACCATCCTTCTTCAATTGCTCCGTAAGTGGCCATGCTATGGTGCTATATCCCTTTACAAATCTTCTGTAATACCCTGTCAATCCTAGAAATCCTCTCAGCGCTTTCAGATTCTTTGGTAGTGGTCACTTTAGAGTTGCCTCAATTTTGGAGTGATCAGCTGCCACCCCTTCCTTGGACACCACATGACCCAAGTACTCTACACTGGCTTGTGCAAAGCAGCATTTCTTTAAATTTGCCCTCAACTGGTGCTCCTGCAATACCTCTAACACCTTCTTCAAGTGCTCCCAATGTTCGACCTCTGACTTGCTGTATATCAGAATGTCGTCAAAAAATACTAACACAAACCGTCTAAGATAAGGTTTGAAGACCTTATTCATCAGGGCCTGTAAAGTAGCCGGTGCATTGGTGAGGCCAAAGGGCATCACCAAAAACTCATAATGGCCTTCATGAGTTCTAAAAGCTGTTTTGGGAACATCTTCCTTCCTCATTCGAATTTGGTGGTAGCCCGATTTCAAATCTATCTTGCTGAAAATCACGGTCCCCCTTAATTCATCCAAGAGCTCGTCGATAACTGGTATAGGAAACTTATCAGGTACAATCTCCTTGTTGAGTGCTCTATAATCTACACAAAAATGCCAGCTGTCGTCCTTCTTTTTCACCAACATAACAGGACTAGATAAAGAGCTGATGCTGGGTTTGATGATCTCTGCCTCCAGCATCTCTCTGATCAACCGTTCAATTTCATACTTCTGGAACTGAGGGTAGCAGTAAGGACGTACACTGATGGGTGATACTCTTTCCCTCAACACAATAGCATGCTCATGCTCCCTCTGCGGTGGTAATCCCTGAGGCGGCTGAAACACCTCTTGGAACTGTTGAATCAACGGCTGAACGGAGAGGGGTATAGCTCCTCCCTCCTCCACTCCTGCCCCCTCCAAACTATGCAATTCCACCAGGTAGCCTCCTCCCTCCTGCTGAATGGTTCGGATTAGGGATTTGAGAGAAACCCCAGCCTTGGTCAACCCAGCATCTCCTTGAATCGTTCTCCTTCTCTCCCCTATCACAAGTTCCATCCTCAAAGTCCCCCAGTTAATCTTCGTCTCCCCCAATGTACACAGCCACTTCATCCCTAAGATGACGTCAGTACTCCCCAATTCCAAAGGAAGGAAATCTTCCTTCACCTGGATTCCCTGAATCTTCAGCACCACCTCTCTACAAACTCCCCTTCCCATTTCCACCTTTCCCGTGCCCATCATCACCCCATAGCCACCTGTGTCCACTAACTCCATCCCCAGCGACTCCACTATCTGGGTGGAAATGAAGTTATGGGTTGCCCCACTATCAATCAACACCACCACCTCACGGTCAGCTATCTCTCCTCTCACCTTCATAGTGTGACTCAGAGTGAATCCCACTACAGAGTTCAGGGAGACTTCTGCTACATCCAGATGCAACTTCTCATCCTCCTCCACCTCGGGGTCATTCCCACCTCTCTCTTCATCTTCCTCATCTTCACAAACGAGGAGAACCTGAAGAGAGCGGTCCTTGCACCTGTGCCCCGGCATGTACTTCTCGTCGCATCTGAAGCACAACCCTTTTGCTCTTTTGTCCTGCATTTCTTTTTATGTCAACCTTTTGAACTGTCCCACATTTCCTCCTCCAGTCTTTTCCTTGGGTGCTTCCTTCTGACCCCCCGGCGCTACCCCTTTGGAGGGTAATACCGCAGTAGTCATCTTGTACGATCCCCCTGAGTAGTTGCCTCGAGCTCCTCTTTCTGACTTCTTTTGATCTTCCACCCGTTGTGCAAGCTCCATCGCCTTGCCTAAATTCCTTGGCTCCAGCACTCTGACTGCTATTCTTATCTCAGGTTTGAGCCCCTTCATGAAATTTCCCTCTAGGGCTGATTCTGAGATATGATCCAAACGGCTCGCTAAGTACTCAAATCTGTCTCAGTAGTCGGCCACGGTCCCCTCCTGAGTCAGAGCAAAGAACTGCTCATAGAAGTCTCCTCCCCCATCGGCTCGGAAACGTTCTAATAAACAATCCTTAAACTCTCTCCAAGTCCTAATAGGCTCTCTCCTGTCTCGCCATTGATACCATGCCAACGCCTTCCCTTCCAGATACAATCCTGCTGCCGTCAGCTTCTCATCATCTGTCAACCCGTTGACAGCAAAGTAACGCTCCACCTTGTAAATCCAACCAAGGCCATCTTCGCCCTCAAAGATGGGCATCTTCAAGTTCCTCACCTTCGGTTCCCTTCCGTTATCCCGGAACTCTCCATAACCTCCCATTCCTCGAAGAGGAGGTGCTCCCCAAGTGTCCTGGTCCTCCCTCCGTCGTTGGTATCCGAGTCCTTCGTCATAATCCCCTCTTCCCCTTTCAAACTCAGCACCTCGACGCTGAAATTCAACACCTCGACGCTGATATTCTCCTCTTCTCTCACCAAAATCTGCACTTCCCTCATATTCTCCCCTCCTGCCTTCAAAATCCACGCCTTGAAGCTGGAAATCAGCACCTCGACGCTGAAAATCAGCACCTCGGCGGTCATTTCCCATGCTCATCTCCTCTCTAGAAAGTGGCTCAAGAGGTGGCATGTCATCGTCTCCTTCAAGGATCTCCACATCTTGATTCCTCCTCCCCCTACGCGGGTTCGGATTTCCTCCTACACCATGGTCTCTGGTATTCTCTCTTACTTCTGAAGTTGTCGGATTTGTCTTCATCTCCAACAATTTCTTCATCATCTCTTCTATGGCCATAAACTTTCCCTCCACCCTTTCGTTGTTGGTAGTGATCTGATTCTGAAAGTCGAAGAATCTCTCCTCCAGATCGGTTTTCAATTGACCGATTTCTCCTTCCAAAACGTCCACCTTCTTTCCGGCCATTTTTTTTTCTATCAGATCCACAAAAATCTTCTTCCGGAGACAAAGATCTTGCTGAATTTCAGGATTTCAGGCGCTGGTGGTCCCAAAAATCTTGCTCTGATACCAATTTGATAGGAAACACTTGGATTTCCAAGTGTTTCACACCAAAAACCAAGTAGATCTAGGATGAACTGCTGTCCACAGCAGGAAAATAGCCAAAAACAGAGAAGAAACGTTGGAAAACGTAGGAAAAACAATACAAACACTTTTATTTCGATAACGGATGAAAAGCACTTGCAAGATACAACTTTCCTTCAATTCGAGAGGAAGGAAAAACTCTCCCAAAGATCTCCGGCGAAGCCAAGAGCCCAAGACACCAAAACCTAGATCTCAAAACAATTCAAATTCAAGATGAGAAGCTAATTCCCCCAGAACTCCTAATTATACAAAATTAATCATAAAGGACAATCATAAACTTCCTAAAACAGCCTTTCACGTTCAAAAATTCACTCCTAAAATCCCCCTCTCAAGCCTACGTGGATTCACGGCTCACAGCAGAGCCGTTTTCGCCCAGGCGGGCTCCGTCTCGCGTCCGTCTCGCGTAGACGCGGACCGGTCCCTGCTGGACCGGTCCAACCGGCCCATCCTGGGCCGGTCTAACAGTCATCCTTTAACTTTAATAAATTTTGAGTAAATTTTCATCTAGAGCTGTTGCTACCTTCTAGCCTTGTATGTTCTAAAATTGTGTATTCTAATTTCATTTTAACTCTTACGGTGTATATATACCTGCAATTGATGGTACTATGCATGCAAAAAATTAAATTATGCAAAATGATCTTTACCAAATTACATTTCTAATCATCAAATCTCTATATTTTAAGTATAGGCTCATGGGATTAGTAATTTTCCTTTTTTTATATAAAAAAAAAATTGTTGTGTTCATAGTCACCCTGAATTTATACCTCATAAAATATTAAAATTAATAAGCAAGTAGGAAATGTAGAGACATTAAAAAAAATTTCGTTTATGTATTTTATATACTAATACAAATAACACAAAATAAATAAAGATAAATAATGCAATGATAATACTAACATAAACATAATAGAGTTACATACAAATACAATCAACTAATGAATAAAAGGACAATGAACAATACATTACAACAACATCAAACCTTCATCCAACTACGTGGGATCAACTACATGAACCTTTTTACTCCATTGTATCCTATTAAGAGTCAAATTCTTATTTAAATCTAATAAAAAGATAATTTTTAATACTTTCTAACCAAATTTTTGTAGGTTTAACTCTACCTTTCTAAACACATTGGATTTAACACCCCTACACTCCTAACATGGTCATCATAAGGTTGCCGTTTTATGTGACCAAATTATTTAAGGTGACTTTCTCTAAATTTATCTACCACTAAAGACACTATAACCTTTTCATGTATATGCAAAGTCACTCATCCACCTAAACATCCTTAGCGCTGCAACACTTAACTTAATTTTATGCTTCTCTTTTAATGGCCAACATTTTGCACCATAAAGCGCAAGTCTCACCACCATCGTATAGAATTTTCCTTTACGTTTATGGTATCCTTTCTTATCACAGAGCAGTGTAATGCATTCTTCCAGTTCAACCAACCAACTTGAAATGTGTTCTCTTATTAATGACTTGATCGCCCAAAATCACAATCCCCTCTGTAAGTCCATTACTACTAAAATTACACTCAATGAATTCGATATTTGATCTACACAAATGAAAACCTTTAGACTCTATGGTTGACCTCCACAATTCAAGTTTTCCTTCAACTCAACCTCTAGTCTTGTCAACATGAAAGAGTATCTTCAAAAAAAAAAAAAAATAAACACCACGATACATTCTCTTGCAAATGTCTAGTAATAGCATCCACGACTAAAACAAAAGATATGGTCTTAAAGCAGATCCTTGATGTAATTCGATTGAAATAGAAAAATACTTGGTCAAACTATCTTGTGTCATAAGACAAGTAGTAGATCGATCATACATATACTTAATTTGTAGAATATAATCATTATTAACACCTTTCTTTGCTAGAACTCTTCATAGCACTTCTTTAGAATTTTATTATATATTTTTTTCTAAATTAATAAATATCATACATATATCCTCCTTATTCTCTCTATACTTCTCCATCAAACCTCTCAAAAAATGCATAGCTTCCATAATAGACATGCTCAACATGAATCCAAATTAAGCAATACACAGCTTTAAAAAAATTAATGAATACACTACTTCAAAAAATTCAATGATAATTATAGAGATATGCATTACCAGCTAAAGACACAACCCAACTTTTGCCTCTTTTGACATTTAAAAAATGAGATGAAAATATACACAAATAAAATATGGACAAATCACAAAAAAGTTTGATATTGATTAAAAGGGTTTTGATCTGATGGATGTGGACATATGAAGAGTTAAATTTGGGAAAATGCATCTTGAAACAATGCTCTATTTTCATCATATTATCATTACAGATGATCCAATCAAATGTTCTCCCGAGCAATATTATCATCAAGTTTAAGTTCGAGTCGACAAAAATGATCTATCCAACTACCTTAGGATATGCATACAACGTGCAGTTTAACAAAACTTAGGGTGATTGAGTAAATTCTAATGATAGTAAATTTCTTAGATAGGTATTCCTACAAGAAATTACATGAACTTATATTATTATATAAACTGAAATATATATATATATATATATATATATATATATATATATATATATATATATATATATATATATATATATATATATATATATATATATATATATATATATATATATATATTTTAAATTACATTTAAAATAAATTTATAAAACATTTTAAATAAAAATAATATTCAAAATCTAACCCTCCATGACAGGCCTCTCTCTCTCCACCTCCCTTGTTCCCGAAGGGTTGGCAGCTACTTGAGGGAGGCCAATCACTTGGATCTTTAGCAATTGATCATTGTTAAAATAGATTATAAATGTATACACATCACATATGTAAGTTTTAAACACAAAATTTATTAGTAAATAGTCTAAACTCCCAACCAACATATCAAGATGTGTTGCAGCATTATATGACATAATTAAAATATTTCTCATCCTCCTCCCAAAAAAAAATTCCTTTGGGGATTTTTTGATTTTTCGCAAATTCTAAAACTAAAAGGAAGCTTAGGAATTTGTCAAAAAATAGAACTGTTAGGTGACCTGTCAAACACGCCGTCTATGATAGAAATAAAGAGGACAATTAGCAAAAAAAAATGTTTTACATGTTATATTTATTTACATAGAAAGTTTGGAAAACTGTGTGCTTATCGTGGTTAAGTTGTAGCAATTTTATCTCCGTTTCTGTGGTTTCAGCTAAATGTCAGCTAAAACCAATCCAAAAACTCATTAGCGTTTTCATTTTTACAGATAAAAAACTTACAAAATGACTAAAATCAACAGTCTTTCAGAACTTCCACGGCAGTGCCTTCTATTTTTTTAAGAGATTATTCTGTGCGTGCGGATGTCGAATGCAGTTCATGATTCGGAGACCAATCAGAATGCGCGACATCAGCGGTACCGAGTCAGATACCGAGTAGTATCGAGCACAGGTTGATGTGACACATTCTGGTTGGTCTCTGGACGGCGTTCGGCATCCGCACATAATAATTTCATCTATTTTTTTCTTATTATAAAACAAAGAAAAATGCTTTATTTGGAACAAATTTATTAGTATTTTTTAAAATAGCTTTTTAATATAATAACTTTTGAAATTAGAACTTTCGTACTTGTTTGTGTGCTGAATATTCGTGCAACGCTCAGACGTGAATTTGTAAACTCTACCGCCGCTCTTCCTTTCCCCTTCTTCTCTTCTCTTCTTTTATCTCTTTTCACTTGAGTCGGAGTTCTTTCCGCTGTCTGAATACGCCGGAACTCTGTCGGATTTTCGGGAGACGCCTGAATTCTGTAGAACTTTGTAAATTTGCTTCAAGTTAGAAGAAACGAATTGTAATCTGATCGTCCTGACTTGTGGGACGAATCAGTTTCTTGTAATTTACAAAACACTAGTGAAACTTTTCAGCTGGGCGTGGCCCTATTGTTTTTTCCCTCTTTCGGGTTTTCCACGTAAAAATCCTGGTGTTCATTTTCTTTTCTGTTTGTGTGCTGAATATTCGTGCAACGCTCAGACGTGAATTTGTAAACTCTACCGCCGCGTATATTCTAGCCCGCAATAATACTAAAAAAATTACTATGAAAAATAGTAAGAAAACTGTCTAATACTCAAAGTCTAGACATTTCATATTACTTACGTGTTTGACCGTTCATTAACTATTTGTATGAGGCCACCATCACTTATCTCATTACCTATATATATATATATATATATGTATATATAATTTGAATTTTCTAACAAATAGAAATATGATTTGAATTGGCTTTCTATAGGAAATCTGATTCTTAATAAATGAAACAGGATTTTAGTTTATTTAATATGATTTTCTAACAACTTTTATTTGGGCTACATATAATTCATAAAATATATTTAATATATTAGTAATGGAACCACAATTATTTCCTTTCTAAAATAATAAAGACTGAAACATGATCATAACAATATTAATCAATGCTTATGCATTAATTAGCTATAATACAACATTATTAAAAAAATATAAAATAGAATGCAAATTTTTTTATTTAATAATTATAATGTAATATAAGAATTTTTTTCAATTTTATCTTTTATATATATATATATATATATATATATATATATATATATATATATATATATATATATATATATATATATATATATGTCATAATAATAATAAATAAATAAATATTTTTATCTCTTAAATTATAAAAGATTCGACCAATTAATACATGATGTAATTTGTGTACTAAATTTCATCCTAATCTTAATTAATACAAAGAGTAATTTGACCATAACTTTTTTTTTTCTTATAAACTTTAAAGGTTTGAATGAATTTTAAATTTAGCTTTGAAGTTTTAATGGATAATGAAAGGGAGTGTATCATTTTCAAAGCAATAATATAAATAAATAATTGAATTTTAACATATTTTTTTAACTTATTTAGGTTTCGTTTGGTACATATTTCTTACTGTTTTTTTTTTTTTTTTTTGGTTAAAACCCTCTTTTGGGGCCTACGCGTTAATGACAAAAAACGGTTACAAAGTCCTTATAAGGATCCACTATCTCACTAACGCTCGATAGAGCTACATTTAAAAAAAGAAATAAAACCTAAGAGACGGTAGATCATTTTTCTATTATTACAAAAAGAACAATTAAATAAGCTCGGGCTGTTCAGAACCAGCACCCAAAAAAGGAAGAGCAGATAAAACATTTTCAGCTCAATCTTCCTGCAAAAAATACACAACACATAGATACCAAAAAAAGCACTAAAGAAAGAGATTACCTTGCTGACCTTGAAGTTCATAATACTCAAAAAACAATAATACCGGCAAGATAAACTCCCAAAAAAGATAAAACAGCAGCTGAAAACATAAGCAAAAACATTCCCATAAACCATAAGAATAAGAGTAACGCCAGCCAAGCCCAAGGGAGAAAAGATTAAATACCAACTGGAGCATAAAAACCCAACTTCACTGACCATATAAATGGCAAAGACCACGGAATAATTACTCCCAGCAATACTCATCCCTCTTATAATCCAAACCAACAAAACAACAATAAACCCACTCAGAACAATCACATTCCTCCCGCAATAGTTCCAGGTAAACCAAGCAACCCCGATAATGAAATGACCAATAGCCATTGAATTCCAGAAACTCTCCCAGCCCAATAAAACCTCCTTACAATCCAACCAAATAAAAAACAACCAGAGAATGGACTTACAGATAGAATAAAACCAACATATAGAAAATAATAGTAAACCCATGCTGAAACACAACGACAGCAAAAAAACCATCAACCACAGCAGAGAAGAAAAAATAGACTCAACCATGTCTAACATAAGGAAGCCCAATTTTATCTAAACAGATTTCTTACTGCTTCTTAAAACAGTTTTGTAGTATAAAAATTTTAATTTTTAAACTAAAAATTGTTTTAAGAATCAATAAACAAATTATTCAAAAAAAAAAAAAACCTTAATCTATTTAATATAATCTATAGTCCATATTCTATTGTTATTCATTTCATTTTTTTTTCTTAGTTTATCTAAATAATCAATTTGGAAAAATCTTTTCTCCTAATTATTAAAATTTTCAATATGACTATTAAACACTAAAATTTTAATTAAGACTTAATTAAGCTATTATTTAACCTATCATTAATAATTTTCTATTTTCTAAACTCTTCATTCCTAATAAATCTGAATAATTTACTTATTAATTTGAGTTGATTTTTCAAAAATCCTGAAGTTCAAACTTTGACAAAGTATTACGTAATGGCCGATGACCAGTCCAAATACGACTTCTATGGTAAGAACAATGTCGACGACCATTCAACCTGTTCTTTTTTAGTTAAATAAAAGAATGAGCGGGATCCTCTTAACCGAATCGATATAAGTTCGATATTCAATAGGCAAAGAGAGAGCAAATGAGTGAGATGAGGAGAGTTTGTGTTACTGGAGCAGGAGGCTTTATTGCCTCCTGGCTTGTGAAGCTTCTCCTCTCCAAGGGCTACAAGGTTCATGGCACCATCAGAGATCCAAGTACTAATTAGCTACATCTTTTCTTTTTCTTTTTTAATACATATATATGGTATTAGTCATGAAATTTAAAGGTTTGTTGTTTGCTTCTAGAACTCCTCGTATGTTTTTCATGAGCTAGCGTTATATAATTATTGAATATAGTTAACAAGTTAACAAACTTTTAGGGCGGGCAATTGCTTAAAACTCGTTATAATAAAGACTAAAAATTTGATAGAAGGAGACAAATTACCTAAAGAATCATATGATAAAGAATTTTTTTTATTCTTTTTACGGGGGCAAGGACTTAAGATGGATCCGCCCCTAGCCAACTCATAGGAATTGGGCCTACATAAACTTACTTTTTTTTTGTTAGATACCTCGAGAAACTTGGCAATGACTGCCGTGGTGTTGTCTGAGTTTAACCAATTATTTCTTTGCTTTTTAGATCATAACAAAAAATTTTAGGCTGCAGTTGAAATAATTTTCTTGTTATTTTTTAAAGTAGTTTTCTAGTATAAAATTTTTTTAAAGTGAAAAAAAAAAGTCGCCAAAAGCTGACCCAAATGAAGTCTTATTTGGGGATTACTTTTTATTACTTTTAATAAATTTTTATATTATGAAGCTGCTATCTATGATAACATTAAAAAGTTATTTTCTCCACAATAACTTTACAATCATATTTATAAAAAAAATATTATAATCATCCCAAATAAATCCTAAAATTAATTATAGAATCTACAACAGCTCTCTTTGTTTGCAAAGTAAAAAAATGTCTCAATCTTTAGAAACCACCCTAATGCAAAACATGATTTATCGAATAACTTAGATAATAATTTGTTAATTATTAGCACCACCAATTAAAACTTTTACATCTAGTAAAGATGTTTGAATCTAAGTAATTATACTAAACTGCCTTAGTAAATACTAAAAGTTTTCTTCTCTTGATTTATCAGATTATACTCATGCTATCATATTTAAGAACTCCTTTTTCTTGAACTTATCCAATAAATTAATGGATGATTATCATGAGATGTATTTTCTTAGGAGTTTTATGCAATGAAAAGTTATGTCAGTGATCTTGCTTTCAATAAGAAGGTGACGTAATTAACAATTACTACAAAATTTATTTCAGCATCCTGCATCTCCATCAACTTTCCCTCTATCATCGTATCTCTGTGTGGATAAGTCAACTTAGGTCGAATACCAGCTTAGAAATACGTACATTGACTCAAAACTTGAAAAACTTTTCATTAGATGTGTGTTTTGTTGAGCTTTCAATTCTCTGAAAGTTCTGCACTTTCTGCTTCAGATTTTATACACATCCGTAACTCAATATTAAAAAGATTAAAAAAGTCATTTAGGCTTCGTTTGGGACGGCTTTCTTACTGCTTTCTAAAACGGAGTTTTAGTACAAAATTTTTTATTTTTGTGCTAAAACTCCATTTTAGAAAGCAGTAAAAAAGCCGTCCCAAACAAAGGCTTAGTCAGAATGTTTAGGTTTTATTTAGAACGGCTTTATTACTGCTTCTTAAAGCAACTTTTTAGTGCACAAATTTAAATTTTTGCATTAAAAAGTTGCTTTAAGAACCTATAAGAAAATCATCTCAAACAAAGTCTTAATCATATATATTACTATTTGAATGGGTAAATTCATTCATATTAGATAGATTTAGCTATTACTTTATATTCTAAGGCTTCATTTGAGACAGTTTTCTTACTGCTTCTTAAAGTAAATTTTCAATATAAAAATTTTGTTTTATATGTGCTTATTTTAAGAAAAATAAACCTGAGTAGTATGAAAGATATGGAGGAGCACACTTATTTATGCTTGTTGGCCAATTACTAAAAAATAATCTTATGAAAAGTTGCACGAACTTTAGAACAATGATGTCCTGAGTAGCAAGAAATATATTGAAAGTTCAACCATCAAGTCTAGTTGCTATTTCCTTCCCAATGCTAAATATATATTCATCCTAGTAAGAATTTACTAATACGTACATAGGATGCAGGGTGAGGCAAAGAAGTTTGTGAAGTATACTATTAGAAAGACATGACAGTAGGAGCTTCAGTTATACAAAAATGAGAAATATCAAATTGGTTGATGACATAGATATCTAAATGAGAAGCTAACTGCCCCTAAAGAGTGGAAATTCTTTGATGATCATCTTCACCATTGAATAACCATGATCAATTGGCATTATTTAATTCATTTTCTTTCTTATATTGATGCTTGAATTTAAATTTAAATTTTATATAGAAATAAATTTTGGTCAAATAAAAAATTATCATTTGATTAAAAAGTTTAGAAAATTTTTTTGTTTAAAAAATAATTTTAAATTTATACAAAATTTATTATTCTTAAGCTTTCCCTAAGTATTTTGACTTTAGCATATTTTTAAAATATAAAAGACTTTTTTTAAAAATTTCTCATTGTTATTAGATTGATTCAGTGTAAATAAAACCCAAGAATTTTTCGCTTATTTAAATTAATGAAAAAATTAAATACTTTTTCCTTTTTATTTGTTTGTGTTTATCCATTATTTAAAATTAAATAATCCATGTCATCAGTGTTAAAATCAAGTTATCAAAGAAAATCAAAGAGCATGAAAATATAATAACTTTATGAGTTAAGTAGTACTTGAATTTTGGCTTATGTTGAATGTGTGGCCGGGGGTAATTTCACCAGGCGGTGATGGTGAAGCATTATCCATCTTGTTGGATTTGGCCTTCATCAATGTCTTCTCTCATAAACCACCGCCGTGGTGCTGCACCTCCTCCACTTGCGATTTCAATAGACTTGTAACTCCCCATCCAACTCCTTCTGGTCCTACTCCCAGCCCCGCAAAATCTCCACCGTTCCTGACTACTCCCTCGAGTGCTCGTCGCCGATTCGCCTCGCCCTTCCTGCCTCTTCCTTCTACGCTGGATGTCTCATCGGCGGCCTCTCCCTTGCCACCCTCGCCGACTCCCGCCTCGGCCGCAAAAAAACTCTCTCGTTCTCTCCACTTTAATCATGTCTTTGCGGCCGCCCTTACTGCATTCTCTCCCAACCTAGCCGTCTACGCCGCCCCGCGCTTCGAAATGTAGTTTTAGATTTATATTAATAGTGTTTATGCATAGCAAATGATGAATCGTTAAATTTTTTATTGTTTTGATAAACTCGGTATACTTATTAAGCTTTGGCTTGTCCAAGGTATTGAGGATACCTCCCATTTGATGAAGTTGGATAAGGCCACAGAGAATCTGCAACTCTTTATTGCAGACTTATTTGACTACAATGCTATTAAGGCAGCCATTTCTGGTTGTGAAGGAGTTTTCCATCTTGCTAGTCCTGTTATTTTAACTGGAATGTCAAATCCAGAGGTAATAATAGTTTGAATCAAGTTTTGTAAATCCTATTCTTTCAACCTTTTTTGTTGGCTGAATGGTACGTTGATACTATATCTTCAGGAAGAAATAATAAGACCTGCTCTTGTGGGCACTAAAAATGTACTCAAAGCATGCTCAGAGGCAGATGTGAAAAGAGTTGTGGTTGTTGCATCTGCTGCTGCTATAGCATGCAATCCATATTGGCCACAAGATACTGTATTGGATGAGAGTAGCTGGTCAGATGAAAAGTTTTGCAGGGAGACTAAGGTAATTTATTTCCTATATGTTTGAGGAATATATATTTCTTTTTAATATAAGAAATATTTTACATCAAAAATAATTTACTATTTATAATATAATTATAATAGGTATATTTTTGCATCCTATTATGTGATAAATTATTATTTATCTCATCCAGAATAACAATGTAATATGATTTTATATGCTTTAGTTCTATGTTGCAAATTTTCTATCAAATCACAGTGCTTAGTTTTTTTAAGAAGTTAATCAAAATTTAAATCCATAGGAAGATCAAATAACCATGATAGAAGAATAATATTGATTGATATGATGATCATCTTATCTTTGGAAGCTACAGTTAAATGAAGCATGACAATAAACATGTGTGAATAGTTTGTAAGGGATGTGTTCAAGCTTGATGAAACTTGAAGAAGAGTTCACCTAAATACTGAAGCAATCATGAAACTCAAAAGAAAAGAAAATAAACTTGAAGAAGAGTTCACCTAAATACTGAAGCAATCATGAAACTCAAAAGAAAAGAAAATAAAAAGAATAAAATGCATTAGTAGAACCAATAATATGTCTTAGGATTGTCTCAATTTTTATTAACCAAGAACTTTGCATGAGGAAAGGGTTGCCTTTGATTTAAAGGAATAGAATTAACTAGGATCAAACCTGTTTAAGGGAAAAATAAGATGTTTTTATGCGAGAAGGGAGATATTAGAAAAAATAAAAAAAGTCTTTGTGCACTTTCGCCAATTCCACGAAGTATTTGTTAAAGAGGATGATAAAGGATGGCTGGAGATGATTGATGATACCCCATAATAAAGAGGCCTTCAATCTTTATCATGGAATTTGGATGTAGTAATACCCCTTCCAATTTAAATGCCCACATTCATCATTATTCCAACTCTGTTGACCTATAAAGCAATGACAAATCTTTGTGGTCAAGTAAACTTAAATGCTACAACTTCTACTATCTAATCCAATCAAATAAACAATCATGTTCTCTGAAGTGTATCTGTTGTTTGTTAAGATAATTATCAAAATACTTGATACGTGTAACATCTACGAGGGAGTAAATAAAAGTTGGGCCAAACATAATTGTGATCAAATCTGTGTTAAACCTAAATATTTAATTTTATGATGCATATCAACCACTCAATATTTCTATATAATTTTTCTTTTTTAGATTTTTTGATATGAGGCGACAATTAAAAGCCTTTTGTGCATACGTAAAAAATTCATCCATCAAATTATGGTCTATTAAATATTATATTAGTAATGGTGATGACTACATCCTCTTCTATCAACAGTTGTCCTAATCATGACCTGAGGATTTTCTTTGACTTTTTTATAATTAAATGTTTTCTATCAAAATGGATTTATGATATAGAGAGTTTGAGAAGTGCTTTTCAATCCTAGGTCTATAATTAATATAAGGGATACCAACAATTTCAACGCTATTGATAGAGTTCCTTTCGATGTTGATGTCTTCCATATAGAAAACTCTTCAATTACTCTCATATTATTTGGGAGTATGACTCTCTCCCCCAATGGGCAATGGAAGTAATGGCTTGAGGTGCCATGATTATTTTCCATATATAGTATATGAAAAATCAAAGTGAACAACTCCCTATTTTGATATAATAAATAAAATTGTTCTTTCCTCTATTACAAATCCATGCCTCACAATACTTGGAGAGTTTATGTATATTATCTCCATGAATGGCATATGATGTTGATAGTTGATTTTGTTCATGAAGATGTTATGGGGTAGATGCCTCATCATTTTTCAAATTATGGTATTATTACTAGGGCTAAATTATGATTAAACTTCTTTGGATCTACTTCCACCAATTTTCCTTTATATTTAGGAACCTCATTAGAAAGACTCACTAGCAGGTGCTGGGAGTGGCTTAGATCAGTGATGTGATCAAATTGGTGGATGGCTAGGCTCTCTTAAGATGCTTAGGAGATTAAGGATATATTTTCTAGGAGCCAATTTCTTTAGTAAGGTTTGAAAAAATGAGTTGACGATGAATTAAATCATGAAGGTGGTGGAAATGAGAAGAAATCATAATTAATATTTTACTCTTTCTTCAAAGCTTCTCATAAGGATTTCAATGTATGGTAAGCAAACCTTTTATTGACATTAAAAAAAAAAAGCTTTTTCTTATGATTCAATCATTTTGGAAACCTCTTCTTATTTTTTTTGGATGATTTTAGTGTACATATATGAGCTTATATGTAGTGATGCCTAACACACGCCAATTGTGTTAAAGAAGTGGAGCATTAATTTCCTCTCATCAATGTTCTTGTAAGGCTTGATGTTGTTGTTGTATGAATAGGAGCCATTTCAATTAGATAAATATACCACCCAAAAAAGAAATATTCATTGAAAGGAAAATTAAAAAGGGGTTTGTATTGGTGTCACCAAGTGAAGAAGATTTCTAGATCAAGTGCTTATGAGTAACATTGGCTAGCTGAAGTTAATAGAGAGTGAAGTATTGTTATGGCTCCATTTGAATTGATTTATGAACAAGGGCATTGAAGAACTCTGTTGCATGAAATTAGGTGAGAGAATTATCATACGACACTAGCCAATGAATAAGAAGATTGTAAATGTTAAGTTAACACCCTACACTAATATTAAGGTGTTATGAGGCCGATAATAAAAGTAATATGAGCAAAAGCATAAAGATGTTCTCTTCAACACAGGAAACACTATAGGAAAAACGCTCAATACTTGCGGAGATTTCAGGCAAAAAAGGCTCTTTTCCGGTTGTTTTTAAAATTTATGACGGTTTTCCGGCGGTTAGAAAGTCATTGGAATAAATCGCGTAGGAAATTGAAGCCGCGGTCTTTTTCTGGATGTGATAGTTTCCGACGGTTTACCGGTGGCTATAAAGACCAGAAATTTTTTGTGGCAATAAATCAGAGAGACCACTGGAATTTACCGGTGCAATGATCGGCCGTAAGGTTGCCAGCAAATGCGTCGTAGATAGAACATTCCGACGGTTAATTGACTGCCTGAATTTAAAGCACTCGAAGATAGAAGATTCATTTTCAAATCATGATGCTAAATTAGAGGTGAAAATATAGTTAAACAGACTTTTTAAATTGTTCTTATTACGCAAAAAAGTCATCCCTTGAATTTATTGACAACAAAAGAATCCTTACCAACTATTGATGGAATTGTCATTACTGTAGAACAAATACCTTACATCATTTAAAGCATTCAAAGATAGAAGATTCATTTTTAAATCAAGTACATGCCTACCTAACTAAAATTTTAGTCATTTTATCAAGTATTTTCAAATATAGATTGTTATGACAAAATTTGTAATATAATATTATTTTTTATGTGTATATAGGATAATCGTTTTACTCATCTCTAGAAAATAACATCCTATCTTGAACTATATTACATGACTATGTTAAGTAATTTATTCATTAGTCATTAAACTTGAATCCTATAGTCACAAGTTATTACATCATAAGAAACTATATTTTCCCAATTTATTTCCATATTAACATATATTGATTTGCCCTTTAGATGGTTTTCACATATCTATTGTCTCCTTATTAATTCATAACAATTTCTCTTAATGTCTCGTTTGCTTCTTACAATAACAATAAGCCTTATTTCACCTTAAAGACTTATCTTTAGATGTAGACCTTGTAACTAATGATATGTCCCTAATGAATAATCTCTCAACTTTTTGTTTTCAATACCCTCAATCTTGGAGGTAAAATCCTTTAATAAAATATAGATTTACATATTTTATAAGCTTATGACATTTCTTCTCTTAAACTTGGTGTACTTGCCAAAGTATAACAAAAGCAAAACAATAATAAAACCTAACCCACTTCAACTAGAGTCACATCAATATTCATCAAATCATGAATAATTGAACAACATTGATTCATATGTGACTTGGTAGGTGTATTTTCAGCATGCAAATCAAATATAATTATTTCTTCTTATATAAATTTTTCGTGAGAATTTAGATCACAGACAATGATGCCAACTATAGCCATAAACCTTTAAGGATTAACTTTTCTAAAAGCTTCAATAAGACCTCATATGCTTATAAACATAGTTGCATCATCGTAATTGCTTTGTCGTCTTCATCTTCTTTCTCATCCTAATTCATTATTTTTATCATCTTTGACGACCAATAAGTGCCATGATAAAAAAATATTGTTGGAGATAAACACCAATCATCTAATTTTTGCGAAGGCCAAATCCTTTGATCATTAAACTACTCAAACTTCTTGATAATTAATTTTAAAAAAATGAACTGATGCCCGAAGTTTTTGTATTATGGACCTCAAAACACTTGAATGATGAAAAATCAATAAGATTAAGAATATTTGACAAAAAAAAGAAAACAAACAAACAAAACAGAGATAAAACACAACATAGAAGATACTAAGATTATATGATTCGGCTTCATCCAAATTTATATCCATGAGAGGAGAGATGATCTATCCAAAAAGACATAAAATGAGATTTAGAGAATAAGAAAAAACTTATACCCTTAATGCATCAGAAGTATACTATGCTCAAAGCCTCAAAAAAAAAAAAAAAAAAAAAGAACGATTTCATGAACAAGAATAACTCACCATAATCCCATTCCATGTATGCATTTTTAAAGTAAACAATTCTCTGACAACCACTAGTTGTTATGATGGTATGATGAATAAGAATTCAAAAGAGAGAGATTACCCACAAGCATAGATGATGATCACAAATTCAAACAAAAAAATTCTTGCAATCCAAACCAATCAATAGCTAGAAAATACAGGAAATACAAAATCTTTACAATCCAAGAAAATGACTAATAATAGTGCCATTGCTTTCTTGTGAAAAGATATGCTCAATGAATATATGTGCTTGAATCATGTAAGATATATTGAAGGACTTGAATCTTCATCTTAAAAACTTGGTCCTCACTCAAACCGTTCAATTATACTCTAAAGTCAATTAAGGTAAAACAAATTTACGATGGAGGGTTAGCTCTTATTTTTAGCTTACTAAAATAATATCTTGCCATCATTTATTTGAATTTGCAGCACATAAGCAGTCATAGTTGTTTCTCAGGACATTCACTATCAAGAAATTGCTCTCACATTTATGTTAATCATCTTAAATATTCACTTTATTTATACATTTTAATGGTGTTGGCAGAGTTGGTATTGCCTTTCCAAGACATTGGCTGAGAAGGCGGCTTTCAAACATGCACAGGAGCATGGACTAGATGTTGTTACTATCTGTCCAAGTCTGGTTTTTGGGCCGCTGCTACAATCAAATGTGAATCATAGCAGCTCTTTGCTCCTCAGTTTTTTGAAAGGTCATCATCTAAACTTTTTCAGTAATAAAGAATATTTAGGCTTCGTTTGGAACGATTTTCTTTCTGCTTTTAATAGTAGCCTTCTAATACTAAAAAGTTGTTTTACACAGCAGTAAGAAAGCCGTCCCAAAAGTTAAACATTGAATAATTACAAAAATTTATAATCTACTTTGGTTAATGTTTTCATTATCAACTTTTGTAGGATCTCCTGAGTTGATAGAGATTTATGGTAGCGGATCATTTGTGGATGTTAGAGATGTCGCCAATGCACTTCTTCTGGTGTATGAGGAGCCTGATGCTTCTGGACGTTATATTTGCTCATTAAAACAGATACAAATTGCTGACTTGATTGATATGTTGAAGAACATATATCCTAATTTCAATTACCATAACAAGTAAGGCTCCTCATTATCTTAATCTAAGAACTATTACCATTCTTCCTATTTTTGCACATTTTGTTTATCTACATTTTTGTGTATAAATTGGCAGTATCCCTGAAATGAATGAAGTTAATGATTTGAGTTCAGAGAAATTAAAGAAGATTGGATGGAAGTGCAGGACGCTAAGGGAGACCATTTCTGATTCAGTTAAATGCTATCAAGAAGCTGGTCTTTTAAGCATGGACTAGAAGGTCATGTAATGCCAATTTATACATATAGATAAACTATAAAATAAAGTTGAGAAACCCACAGTGCTCAATGAATTACTTCGATTACTCTATCTAAAGTAATGTCTTGTTAACTGTGAAATCTATTGCTTTCTTTGTGGATCAATAATATTTTAATGCTAGTTTCAAATGTAGTTGTGTTTTTTTCTTCTTGTTCTTTTTCCAATTATGAAGACATAGATTATAGATTATAGACTAAGGTTTTTTTTGGGATGACTTTCTTTCTACTTTTTAAAGCAGGTTTCATGTATAAACATTTTAATTTTTATACTAAAAAAATTGTTTTAAAAAGCAATAAAAAAGTTGTCCCAATTGAAGCCTAATATTAACTTTAAATATGGGAAGTCCAAATAATTGGAAGCTTTCTGGCAAGTTTCCTTGAGAAAGTACTTCCATTGTCATTTATGAAGACCAAGCAGCATATACCTCTAGCATAGTTATGCCAGTAAAATATGATATTGGCTAACTCAGAAAAGAAGTTTTAATACTAAACCTTTTAAACAAAATTTATGTACTGAACTGCTAGAAATTACAATCCGGCCGTCATGGGGAGTTTTTTGGATTTCATTGTTTTTAGAAGTTTTCCTCTTATCTTCCTTCGAAGATTGATGATTGTGATTGATGGTCTATCGATATTGTACTTTCTCAGTTTCTGCAGTGATCGTAAAAAGAATTTTATCAGATAAACCATCATTTTCTTTAAGAGGTACCAAAAAAAAAATCAAATCAAAGCTTGATTTGATTTATTTCAAATTGATTGGTTTCCAAATAACCTCAAAATGGCATGGTGAAGACAGACAAACTTTGAATGGCAAGCTTATGCATGATATGTTTTACGTGTTGTAATGCATGTAGGTGTGCATTTTAAAGTCTTGATGACAATCAAATGTGTAAATGATAGTCATTTGAGTGCACGCAATATTCTATTTAGAAACTTATAAATGCCTTTTATCTACTTTTATAAGTATTGAGGATTCGATGGTATTATTTAGCAGCACATTGGGTCTCATTTATCATGCATCGACAATGCAGTTTAGTTCACTTCATCATTTGCATATTACCATCTTCTTTGGTATTTAGCCTGCAGTAGTGTACTTCGTCTTGCAAGCGAGTTGCATGTCACATCAAAAGTCTTCCACATGTTGTTTGCAAGTGAATTGATTTATCTGGCGTGACAGTCTGGCGTTGCAAATTTAGTACATTTTATCAATGACCTGCGTATTTTTACTATTGATTCCTTGTTTTTGCTTACAAGTGGATTTTAGCATTGCACTGTAGGTCACCTATTGTTCCTTGCAAATTAGTTGTCGGGCATTGACAAATTTCCTATAGCAAATCATGAATGCATGCATTTATCACGGGTTTCTATGCTTTCTTGTAGATAGAGCATTGTGTGTACAAAGGATCTTCTACCATAGCTTGTAGGTGCTTGCATTTGCTACAACTCTTCTATATTTGCTCGTAGGTAGCATGTGGTGTACACGACGGGTCTCCCACAACGACTCATAGGTGTCTGCATCTATTGAAGTTCTTCTATTTTTGCCCGTAGATAATATGTTGTGTGCATGACGGGTTTTCTGCAGCAGCTTGTAAGACCTGTCATTTTTTGCAGGTAGTATGCCTTCACTTGCAGAGGATTGATTTATTTAATTGTCATTGCATTGTTATTGACTATAGGGTTTCGTAGCATCCATCGTATGCTACACTGTGCATGTTTGCAAGAGGCTTTGTTGTTTGCAGGAAAATTAGTTTATTCATTCATATGTTGATTTGGGCCACCAAATAGGCTATATTCATCACTAATTTCCTTATGCATGTTGATTGGCAAATTATTGCATTCGATTTCATTTTAGTGTTCATGGCAATTGTTGTATACATTTGCAAGTTGGTTAATATTGAACCAGCTGGCTGAAGTTAAACATAAGAAGGCTACTATATTCATAGCTTACCTCATTATAATTGTTGCTAATTCGTGTCTGTAGGATGGTCGTTGTGTTATGTTGCAAGTAGCTCATTATTTTTGTAGGAGAGCCATCATGCAATGTTGAATTCTACTAAATTTTCTTGTGGGAAAGATTATTACAAGAGGATGAAACACATTCAACACAAATCCTCCAATATTGTCTATTTGTAAATGAGTTATTGCATTACACATTCATTGCTTGTACCATTCCTCTAATGAGCTAACACATTCATTAGGAGCTTTCCAGTGAATTAGTACATTCATAGTTTATTATCTACAATCACTTATATGTAACTCATTACATTCATTATGAATCCCCTTGCATTACGAGCACTTCATTATATTACAAATTCCCTGATTCATGCTTGTAAATAAGTCACATTCATTAGATGCTCCTTTTCATGTGTAGGCAGCATAAACATCTTTCACAAGTCAACTAACATTGGTAGTATGCATGATATTTTCTTTACAACTTTATTCTGTTTGTTTGTAGATATGTTGCATTCATTACAAATTTCATTTAGATGATAAGGCCATTAATTAGCATTTATATTTTAGTGTGATTGTGTATAAATTTAAGATCCAGTTCCCTGTAATTCCATTTAAGTTTGATTCCTTGTGATTTGTTCAAGTTCAATTCCCTATAGCCCAGCCAAAATCAAGTACCCTGTTGTTTAGGTTTTTGTATTTTTAGTCTGAATTTTGTTGGCCTCTATGGGCTTCCAAAAATTTGCACTGGCCTCCACTCACTACTTTCGCATATTGCTATTGGGGGTAGTTTTAACAGACTAAAAAATCAAGATTATGGGTAATTTTTTTGAAGGTAGATTGGGCTTTGAATTAAACCTTACCTAGAGATATTGCCCTCATTTTGTGAGGAATTTGCGATCTGAGTTCAGGTTTCCTATAGGTGCAAGCCCTTAAAGTTAATTACCCCTCCCAATAGCGAAGAGAATTTTTGATTAAGACTAGTTGTTAAAGGGGTTGCATAGGTCGTAAATCTAGTGTATAATAGCAACAGTTTTAGGATTTGAATTTGGGATATGAATTTTGAAGTTTATGACTTAAAAATTTATGATCATAAACTTAAAACTGGTGATGTGGGAATAAATATGAGCCTGATCAAGATCCTATGGTTCTGTCGACCCGGGCTGTCGTAATCCCTACTCTACTTAGTTAGAGGAGGTAATCGACCCAACCTAATAGAAAGCACCTTCTTGGCGGGGTAACCATTGGTTGCTTCGTCCAAAAATCTTATAGACCTAGGGTGGTGTTTTTCTAAGGAGATACATTTGAATCTACCTTAGCTAATAGAAGGCTTTATGCCCATCAAGTATACCCTATGATTCATCACTCAAGGGTTTGACACCATTAGGGAACATATGTGCTTTGGTCGTGATCTTAATATAATGCTGTCATTTTGTGACAAACCACCCAATCAGAGGGCGCTTCTCATGTCCCTACTGGCTAGAGACTATTTGTGGATGAATCTTACTGATACACCCGACACAATATTTGCTCTTTGTGAGCTGAGATTAATTTTAAATTTATTACCTCTGACAAATGATTGCGGGAGGTGTGTTGATTTTAGTATTAAGTTTTATGTGATAGATTTTATTTTAAGAATTTATATACATATATTTTTAGCTTTAGGATTCGACCCATCTAGTTGAGATTTCCTATCAATACAACCATCATTGAGGTGACATTAAAGTCACTTGTATTTTTGTAGGAATTAGGTGGTGTTTTAAAAGTTTATGGTCCACTCTGGTTGAGATTTCCTATCAACACAATCATCATCTGGGTAACATTAAATTCATTGGTATTTTTATAGGAATTTGGGATGTGTTTTAAAAGTTTGTGGCTCCCTCTGGTTGAGATTTTCTATCAACACAGCCATCATCGAAATAACTTGATAGTCATTTAAAAAATATTTATATTATGTAGCAGTTTAGGAGGCATCTTATAATTCAAGTTAGGTTGACTCCAGTTATTCCAAAGAGGAGGATGAAACTTTAATATTTGACCCGCTCAGCATTCTCGAACCTTTAGATTTAGGCATCACATGTGATGATCAGAGCACATGCGTGTATGATATTTTAGTGACGAATTTAACACATTGACTAATGCTTATACACATGCAAAATATATTTTGCATCTTATACTTAAATGATTTATAGGTATTTGCCTTATAAATAGGATGCTAATATAAGACAATCATACTTGCATTTCATTTACAGTTCTTGCATAATGTATTTTACACATCAAATCTCTTTCAAGGGACTATGAGTTACACAAGCGATCATTTATATAAATATTAGGAATCTTGACACTATCAAAATTGAATAGCCCACCCAACCTTAACTTCTCTTTCAAAGTAATATATCTTGTTAATATCATTGCTTGGTAATTTTTTCGAATCCTATTTAAACTTCCCCATGGCTAGATATATTACCCCTTGCATATAATAACCCTTTGAATGTTTAAGGTCTATTGCAATAGCTTTTCAAGCATCTTGTGTCACACCACATGTGTGCAAATACATTATTTCTATTGCAATAATTTTTTTGTGTTTCAAGTCATATATTTAGAGTTATAGTACAAATGATAAAATTTCATCATGTTGAAACTTGTTAATTATGAATTAGGTTGTTAGACCTAAGCTTATGTCCCAAAAGGCTAACAAAGAGGGGGTGAATTGGTAATTTAAAAATTTCTTCTTCTTTTAAACTGATTAAATTTTTAGTGAAATTTTAAAAATAATTTTTCAACCACAGATAACAAAAAAATAGTAAAGTAAAAAACAGCGGAAAATAAAAGACACAAGATTTATAGTAGTTCGGTCAAACACGACCTACATCCACTCCCTGAAGTCTCCCACTTTAGGTATTGCACTATTACCACAAGTGTCTCTCCTTTTTCCTCCACAGTAAGGCGGAGAAGCCTTCACAAAAACTCTCTTCCACCACTACCCGGTGAGGCAGAGAACTGTCATCCTTTTACACCCTCAAAGTCTTTGCAGAGAACCGTCATCCTTTTACACCCTCCAAGTGTTGGTAGAGAATCGTCGACTGTTCACACTTTCCAAGTGTAGGCAGAGAACCTTCATCCTTTCACACTCTCCAAGTGTAGGTAGAGAACCCTTTGGTTGTTCACACTCCTTGAGTGTCGGCAGAGAATCAGATCTCCTTAAAAGATCTTCTCACGAGAAATCTAGAAGGATAAGAGAAAAAAGTGAAGTAATCACAATTCACAAATAGAATTCCTTACATTTGAGTAATCAAGTGAACCCTTCACGCTCCAGTAGTAAGAACTCTCCTTCAAACACTCTCTCTCTCACTCTCTCCTTCAAACTCCCTTCAGTATGCACAAAAACTAATAGATAAAAAGACTGCTTGACAGTTTTAAGTAATCCTTTTATAAGAAAGACATGAAAAATTGTCCAAAAATTTTAAAATTTTAATTTTGTATGTTCATAATCGTCCCGTATGATCCAATTTCATACATATGAACAGTGTAAAAACTGTTGCGTACGGCCTCAATGTGCATTGGTACGAACTGCCTTCGTGCTCGATCATCATCCCGTATGATTATGGTTCGTCCAGTATGAACCATTATTTCCAAGGTTCGTTGGGACGAAAATGCAGGATGGATCACAAGTTTAAAGAACAGAGTACATCATCCTAGGACGAAGGGGTCAATTCATCTGGACGAATAGTTCAAAGTGAAAATCCAGAGGACATCATCCTAGGACGAACAGGATAATTTGTTTGGACGAATAGTTCAAAGTGAAATTCTAGAAGACATCGTCCTGGGACGAACAGGATAATTCGTCTGGACGAACAGGATAATTCGTCTGGACGAATAGTTCAAAATGAGATTTCAGTGGACATCGTCCTGGGACCAACAGGATAATTCATCTAGACAAATATTTCAAAGTGAGATTCTAGAGTACATCGTGCAGGGACGAACATGATAATTCGTCTGAACGAATAGTTCAAAGTGAGATTTCAGAGGACATTGTCCTGGGATGAGCAAGATAATTCGTCTAGACTATTACGACTTAGAAAAATTTTTTTGCACCCTCTGTTCGTTCCATTGCTCTACGAGGAGTATAACTGACCTGATTGTCCCGTACGAACATGGTTTGTCATGTATGATCAGTATATTAAAATTGTGAATTTTAAAGCTCTTCCCCAGTGTGTGTGTGTGTGTGTGCTAAGTTACTTAATTACAATCACACTCTATCAGACTCAAGTAAAAGAAAAATACATACTCCAAGTTACAAAATATTATAAGCAGATCTTGATTTGAAGTCTTCAACAATCTGGAGTATGATTTTCCAAAAATGTTAGTACACACAAGAGCCAAAAATAATTCTTTCCAAAATGTGTTAGGAGAAAATAATAATCAAAATAATAATATTTGAAATCATCAAAACATACAAGTTGCAAGAATGTAAATCATGCAAAACTAAGTAGCAACTCTCTCAACAAACTCCCCCTTTTTTATGATGGCAAAATAATTATTGTTTGAAAGTTATAAGTTTCTCCTAAACTCTCCCTGAATGAAATAAGCATGTGAGAATAAGGGACATTATAGTTGAACTTATCATATTTTTTTAAAATTTTAATTTTTCATACACATAAAAAAAAATATTGAAACAACAAAAACAAACCTAAACAAAAAAAAATGAACAAAAACATAAAAACAATGAACAATCCACGAAAAACATGAACAACACACATATGTCAAACAATATTTCTCCCTCTTTTTTATAACAACAAAAAGAGAAGAAGAAAGAAACAAACCAAAGTAATCCAGAAATGTAATGAGTCATATGAGAAGCCTGTAATAGTTGATTCTGAAAGAGATTGAGTTATTTATGTAACTAAAATAAAATGTCATTAGAGAAATAGAATGATTCATATAATTTAAGTATATATATAACACAAATAAGAAAAAAAGTATCAAGAGCATGAATCAGATTAGGCAATGAGATAAGCAAAATTTTTGCAAAGTAGATGAATGAAAAATTTGTAAATTTCAAATTTTAATACACAATAAAATTGGATAGAAGATTAATTTGAATTTGAAGAATAAAAGATTGAGGAAAGAACATATACTTGTGGCACTTTGCGCATCTTTTCAATACTTGTGGTATAACTTGTGCTTTCATTTTTTTTTTGTTGGCTAATTTTTTGTGCCTCTTTTTCTAATTGCGAACCATTGCGCATTCTTTTGATTTTTGCAAATATTTACATTTCCAAGTATTCATTTGATCTTTTCAAAATCAATAATCTAAAATCTCAAATTTTTCTAAGTACAATAATATTTATATTGAAAAGAGAAATATAAAATAAAAAAACATCAAATTTGTAATAAGAATATTAAAATTATATTAGTCTAACAAGAGACATGATATTGATATTCTTAACTAGATCGAGTTATAACATAACTTAAATTTTTGAAAAATTAGATTTTCTAATGATTCAATTTTGTATTGCATTTCAATATATAGCACTTGTTAGATCAATATTTAAGGATAATCATATAAACTAACAAACATTTCTAGAGACAAGATAAAATAACTTTTATTGATATCATGATGAAAGATAATACATTTGAGCACATAAGATATCAATAAACATGGATTCAATAAAACATAAGACATAAAAACATAACAACATGAAAACTAACACATCACATTATATCACATAAAAATATAAAAACATAAATAATAATAACACATAACATCTCATCACATCAAGTCATCACAGGTAGAGAGAAGCATGAAAGAAGTACAATCATCACTCTGAAGGGCCCTGATCTGGAGGAGGTGATTGGTTGAAAATATTAAAATAGCATAGATATATTCGTGTTGACAGATTCAATTTGACCTATAACCCAACCCATATCCTGCTGATATTGATAGTTCTACTACTGAAGATGAGTTTCAATCTGATCAAAACATTGATCAAAATGACTCTCAAGATGATCAAAGTGCTGGACCATATCCTGAAAGTTTTGTCCACTGACAAGTGCAGGTGGAGGTCTTCTCCTTTCCTCCTCAGTGTCATTACTTACTACATGTGGATCTCTATTAAATATTGCTCGGAATGATCCATCATTGTAGTAGACAGGCTCCTCTAGATTTTGAGAAGGATGAACTAATTCATACTTCTTTTCCAAAAGTAGGTTACAAGATGTCCTAAGGCTATAATCTTCTTTCTCTTGTGGGAGACATGGCTAATTTCAAAAAGTTTGTACATGTAGTCAATGATTAGTTGGGCTTCATCTATTGGTTGGCTAGTCATAATCAGATATTTCACTATGGAAATAAAAGGTGTAATATTTACTCGATCACCAGCTTTAGGAATAATGAAAGTATGAAGAACATGCTGGATGATTCGGGCATTTTGGTTAAGAGTGGTCACCTTAGGTACATGACCTACTTCTCTAATCCCTCTAAGAACACTATTTATCACATTCTAGTCATAGTTGGAAGAAGAGGTCAAAGTATGGGCTCTAATCACTTGAGTCCTTTAGTTTAAAAATATCCCCAAATCTTCTTTTGTTATGTCTACCTTCTTCTTAAAGACATAAGATCTAATCACACTTTGGTCAGAATTAAAAGACATGTTTGCAAGGAAGTAGTGAAATGTTTCATTGTTGAAGAAGTGGATTAGAGTCAGAATAAGAGCAAACTGGGTAGAAGCAAAATGGTCCTCACTTTAAATGTGAGTTGTTCCTGTAGAAGGACTCTAGAGGAGGTCATTTTTGCGGATACGAACCTATCAAAAGACTCCTCATTTTCTTTGGACAGAAAGTTCTCTTCTGAATTTCTAGAGGGAGGTCCCCTAGTTAGTTCCTTTGATTGCCTACCTCTTTTGCTTGAACTAGCAATGGAGAAGATCAAGTAGATTAGAAGATTGAGAAGGTTTTTGAAGTGAATAAAGTTTGAGTTATAAACCTTTCAATTTAAGAAAAAAATGAACGTTCATATGAATGGAAATAATTTCATCCCGTACGATATTGGGTTCGTACGTACAAACATTGTTTTTGTATAGACGAATAAATGAGTCCAAAAAAGAAATAGTTTTTTGTAAACATGCAACTTACGAGGTGTCCTTTCGTACAGACCTTTGACCAAATGATCTTACAGACGAATAGGTGTTCAACTGGGACGATCAGTTAATTAAGATCATTTTTATGATGGTTTAAAACATCCCCCGCATTGAATTGTCGCATGTTCGTACGTATGAACTGAATGTTCGTACGTACAATTAGAAATAAAAAATTGATCTTATCCGTATAACCGTCTACATGCATACATACGATTGAATACATATCATCCAAATGATCATCACAATCGTACAAATGAATAGTATTAAAAACTGAAAAAAAATTGCATGCAAATCATTTGAATCAACAGTTAATACGCTACATGATTTGTCCTGTACAAAATTAATTTTGTACAAATGATTGTCACACAAATTTTCATACCATTGCTCAAAAACAAAAATTTTGATGTGAAAAATGATTATAACAATCAAATAAAAAAATTCAAAAATAAACATGAACAAAAAACTGAACAACACATGAAAAAAAAAATCAAAATAAAATTAAAAAAAAACACACTTAATAAAACACATCAATGTTGCAGAAACCTTTATTTAAGCATTCGAATAAATCACACCAAGCCTTGTTCTTAATATATTGAAAGTATCAAAGGCTAGTGATTTTTTAAAAATGTCTGCAAGTTGATTTTTAGTTGAAACATGAATGAATTCAATTTCTAATTTTGATACATAATTCCTTATGAAATGATGTCTGATATTTATATGTTTGGTTCTTGAATGTTGAATAGGATTTTTAGCAATACAAATAGCACTAGTGTTATCACAATAAATGAGAATAGTTCCTATTGTTAATCATAAATCAATCAACTATTATTTCAACCAAAGTACTTGTGCTACACAACTTCCTAAGGCAATGTATTCAGCTTCAATAATAGATAGGGCTACAGAATTATGTTTTCTACTGGACAATGAGACTAAAGAATTCCAATAAATTAACATATTCTAGAAGTGCTCTTTCTATCAACCCTACAACATGCAAAGTCCAAATCTGAGTATTCAACTATTTCAAATGAAGAGCTAAACTGAGGATACCAAATTCCTATGTTCTAAGTTCCCAAGAGATACCTTAAAATCCTTTTAACTGTTGTCAAATATGATTCTTTTAGATCTGATTGAAATATAACACAAATAAATACTGAATATGATATTGGGTCGGCTAGCTGTCAAGTAAAGCAAAGATCATATATCCCCCTAAGTTTCTTTTGATCAGTTGATTTTCCCTTAGGATCCTTATCCAACTGAACTGAAAAACTCATAGGTGTACTAACAGGTTTATCATTATCCATTTCATACTTTTTGAGGATGTCTTTAACATACTTTGACTGACTAAGAAATATATCCTCCTTAATTTGCTTAATGTTGAAGCCTAAAAAATAGCTCAAATCTCACATTATACTCATCTCAAATTCACTACTCATTATTTTAGAAAAATCATCACAAATGTTTTTATTTGTAGATCCAAAGATGATATCATCAACATAAATTTGTACAATGAGTATATCCTCTCCCAATTTCTTTAAAAATAGAGTTGTGTCCACACTTCCTTTTTCAAAAGATCTCTCAAGTAGGAAGGTGCTCAACCCCTTATACCAAGCCCTAGGTGCCTATTTCAATATGTATAATGTCTTTTTCAATTTAAAAATATGATTTGGGTGTTTAGAATTCTCAAAGCCTGAAGGTTGTTCCACATAAATATCCTCTTGAATTATCCCATTTAAAAAGGCACTTTTAACATCCATTTGATATAATTTAAATCCTGTAAAATAGGCAAAGGATAACAAAATCCTAATTACTTCAAGTCTAGCTACAGGGGAAAAAGTCTTCTCAAAATCAATCCCTTCAATCTTATTATACCCCTTAGCCACCAATCTAGCCTTATTTCTAATGACTACTCCTAAGTCATTCATTTTGTTCTTGAATATCCTCTCAGTTCCAAATACACTTTGATCCTTTATCCTTGCAGTTAATTTCTAAACTTCATTTCTTACAAATTGATTTAATTCTTCTTGCATATCCAATATCCAAAATTCATCTGAAAGTGCTTGATCAATATTATGGGTTCTAACATTGAAATAAAGGATGAATGATTAACTTTTTTGTTCAGTCCATGCCTAGTCCTAACACCCTCACTAGGTTCCCCTATAATCAATTCCTTTGGGTGATCTTTAGAAAATCTAAAATCTCTAGGCATTAGATTTTTTTTCCCAAATTTTTTTCTAAATTTATTTTCTCAATCTTTTGGGAGTCAATTTCTATCTCATCCTCTTCAACCATTAGCCCTTTCAAACTTCCAGATTCATCAAATATAACATGTGTGGTCTCTTCAATTACCAAAGTTCTTTTATTAAATACTCTATAAGATTTTCCAACACTTGAGTATCTTATAAAAATTCTTTCATCTGATTTTTGATCAAATTTTCCTAAGAAAGATTTTCTATTATTATGTATGAACACCTTACATCCAAAGACATACAAATGTGACAAATTAGGTGTTCTTCACTTTAATAACTAATAGGGTATTTTATTTAAGTTTGATCTAACATTCACTCTATTCAGAACATAACATGCTGTGCTAACCGCCTCAGCCCAAAAATATTTAGGAAGTGAATATTCTGCCAACATGGCTCAAGCAGTTTAATTAATGTTTTATTTTTTCTTTCAACTACCCCATTCTGCTGAGGGGTTCTAGGTGTAGAAAAATTATGATCAATCGCTTTTTCCTTACAAAATTCATCAAATTTTATATTTTCAAATTATCCTCCATGATCACTTTGAATTGTCAAAATCTCGCATCCTAGTTTCCTTTGAATCCAAGTCAAAAAATTTCTAAATTCTTCAAATGATTCACTCTTATGATATAAAAATCTAACCCATGTGAATATCAAAAAATCATCCACAATTACAAATCCATATACCTTCTCTCCTAGACTTACTGTTCCAATTGGTCCAAAAAGATCCATATACAATATTCCCAATCGTTTACTAGTTCTAAGATCCTTATCGGATTGAAAAGATGACTTCACCTATTTTCCTAATTGACATGCATCACAAAGGTGATCCTTAGTAAAGTCTAATTTTGGTATACCTCTCATTAAATTCTTTTGGGTAATCCTCTTAAGATTTTTCATGCTAGAGTGACAAAGTCTCCTATGCCAAAGCCATGACTCATTAAAAATAGTTTTTAAACAAAAAGCAATATAAGTTTTGATACAGTTCAAGTCTAGCATATACACATTGTTTACCCTAATACCATTCAAAATATCAGTACCATTCAGGCTTAATATGCAGCTAGTAGGAAACAATTTTACATAATAATCTTTATCACATAGCTGACCGATACTCATAAGATTATGCTTTAAGCCTTCTACTAACAAAACATTTTTTATAAAAAAGTTTTTCAAGTTCCCAATTGTACCTGACCCTACCACCTTCCTTGTGGTGTTATCTCCAAGTGTAACCATGCCTCCACTTCTGGCTTCCAATGATATGAATTATGTAGTATCTCCAATCATATACTTTGAGCAACCACTGTCCAGGTACCATATGCTCTCACGAGATCTTGTGTGAGAGCAATCCTACAAAAACATCAAATGTTAAACCTGAGAATCCAAACAAGTTTGAGTTCACCTTTTTGCAAATTAAAAACAGATACATGTATGTTATGTCTAGGTTTATGCATCTTAGATCTCCACACCAAATGAGTTTTCTTATCCAATATACAGGTGTGCGCTATATGTCCAAACAATCCATAATTAAAGCATTTGACCCCAGGAAATGGGTTTCTTAATCATCTATAATTTTTTTGTATATTTAAGGATTGCATAAATTTAGGATACATAATAGGATTAGTGAAATCTTCAAGTCTTGGGGATATCCTATTATCCTCGAGAGTTTTTATCTTTAATTTAAAAAATGAATTCATATATTCCAATATACGATTTATATAATTTATCTGATATATTTTGCTCTCAGATTCATTCTTAAAATCTTTAAATTCTTTTTCAAGTTCTACATAGGATGATTTTAAATTTTCATGGTTCTTATTCAAATCGTCAAACTCATCAAGTAATTTTATATGGTTGTTATCAATTAAAGCATGATCTTTTCTAAAGATCTAGTATGCATTTTAACATGTATGCTTTCAAAAACTTTTAAAAGTTTATTATAAGTCAAGTCACATACCTCTTCTTGATCTGACTGATTAAGATTATTGGCCATTAAGCATAGATTGGTGACTTCTTCTTCCTTTTCAATTTTTGACAAGTTTGAAGTTGAGTCTGCCCAAAAAGCTTTTTGGAATTTCTTTTTGCCCTTCTTCACCATTGGTTTCTCCTCTACCTTCTCCTTGCTAGGAGTGGCTTTGAGTTTTAGACATTCTGATTTAATGTGTCCAGGTTTCCTGCACTCATAGCAAATAATATCATTTGAAACCTTAACATTCCTATTGAACTTACCTCGATTCCATTGCTGGCGTCTCTTTTGCTTCCTCTTCAAAACGCTTCTGAACTGTCTAGTCATTAGTGAAATGTCATCTTCATACTCATGTTATGATATATCACTCTCTGACTCCTCCACTTTCAGTACTATGTTCTTCTCCCTTCGTGGTTCACATGCATCAATCTTTTTTTGACTCACTCCTTGCTCGCAAGCAATTAGTGATCCGAGAAGATTGTCAATAGAGTTAACATTTAAATCTTTAGACTATGTAATCACAGTTATTTTAGCATCATATATAGTAGGCAAACAATGAAGTATCTTATTAATCATTTCAGCATTCGTAATTTTCTTACCCAATGCATGTAAAGAGATAATTATTTGAGTGAATCTTGTGTACATGTCAGAAAAGGATTCATCAGGTTTCATGCGAAACAATTCATAGTCATACAACAAGATATTAAGTCTAGATTGTTTAACTTTATTAGTCCCTTCATATGTTATACAAAGTCTATGTCATATGTCTTTTCCACTCTTGCAAGTGAAAACCGACATGTAATTGTCTGACTTTGGTGCACAAAAGAAATTATTTAAAAATTTAGCATTTAGTTGTGCTAAGTTACGTTCTTTTACTATCTAGTTCGCAAAGGTTATTTCTACTCTGATGCCATCAACTAGTCTAGTTGGTTTTGTATACACTTCCTGTACTAAAATCCACATGCGATAATCAAGTGATTATAAAAATGTAGACATTAGTATTTTCCAAAAATTAAAAGGGATATTATCAAACAAAAGAGGTCTTGTGACCGAATATCATTCAGGTGTATTTCGATTTCCAAATCTAGCAATAGTCGTTAATCAAAAAGTTGTTTAAACTTATGATTTTTAAACTAAGCTCTAATACCACTTGTTGAAACTTGTTAATTATGAATTAGGTTGTTAGACCTAAGCTTATGTCCCAAAAGGCTAACATAGAGGGGGCTAAATTGGCAATTTAAAAAATTCTTCCTTTTTTAAATCGATTAAATTTTTAGTGAAATTTTAAAAATGATTTTTCAACCATAGATAATAAAAAAATTGTAAAGTAAAAAAGCAGTGAAAAATAAATGACACAAGATTTTTAGTGGTTCGGTTAAACACGACCTACATCTACTCCCTGAAGTCTCTCACTTCAGGTATTGCACTATTGCCACAAGTGTCTCTCCTTTTGCCTCCACAGTAAGGCGGAGAAGCCTTCACAAAAGCTCTCTTCCACCAGTACCCGGTGTGGCAGAGAACCATCGTCCTTTTACACCCTCCAAGTGTTGGCAGAGAACCGTCATCCTTTTTCACCCTCCAAGTGTTGGTAGAGAACCATCGGCTGTTCACACTTTCCAAGTGTAGGCAGAGAACCTTCGTCCTTTCTCACTCTTCAAGTGTAGGTTGAGAACCTTTCGGCTGTTCAAACTCCTCGAGTGTCAGGAGAGAACCGGATCTCCTTGAAAGATCTTCTTACGAGAAATTTAGAAGGACAAGAGAAAAAAGTGAAGTAATCACAATTCACAAATGGAGATCCTTACCTTTGAGTAATCAAGTGAACCCTTCATGCTCCAGTAGTAAAAACTCTCCTTCAAACACTCTCTATCACTCTCTCCTTCAATCCCCCTTCAGTATGCATGAAGACCAATAGACAAAAAAATTGCTTGACAATTTTAAGTGACCCTTTTATAAGAAAGACATGAAAAACCATCCAAAAATTGTAAAATTTCAATTCTATACATTCATGATTGTCCCGTACTATCCAATTTCGTACGTACGAACAAGGTAAAAACTATTGAGTACGACCTCAATGTGTATTGGTATGAACTACCTTCGTACCCGATCATCATCCCGTACGATTACGGTTCGTCCGGTATGAACCGTTATTCCCAAGGTTTGTTGGGACGAAAATGTAGGATGAATTACAAGTTCAAAGAATAGAGGACATCGTTAGGATGAAGGGGTCAATTCATCTAGATGAATAGTTCAATGTGAAAATCCAGAGGACATCGTCTTGGGACGAACAGGATAATTCTTCTGGACGAATAGTTCAAAGTGAAATTTCAGAGGACATCGTCCTGGGACGAATAGGATAATTCGTCTGGATGAATAATTCAAAATGAGAATCCAGATGACATCATCCTGGGACGAATAGGATGATTCGTCTGAATAAATAGTTCAAAGTGAGATTCCATAGCACATCGTCTAGGGACAAACAAGATAATTCGTCTAGATGAATAGTTCAAAGTGAGATTTCAGAGGACATTATCCTGGGAGGAGAAGGATAATTCGTCTGGACAATTAAGACTTAGAAAAAATTTTCTCACTCTCTGTTCGTTCCATTGCTCTACGAGGAGTATAACTGACCTGATCGTCTCTTACGAACATGGTTCATCATGTACAATCAGTATATTAAAATTATGAATTTTAAAGCTCTCCTATGGTGTATGTGTGTGTGCTAAGTTACTTAATTACAATCACACTCTCTTAGAATCAAGTAAAAGAAAAATATAGACTCTAAGTTACAAAATATTATAAGCTGATCTTGATTTGAAATCTTCAACAATCTGGAGTATAATTTCTCTAAAATGTTAGTACACACAAGAGCTAAAAATAATTCTTTCCAAAATGTGTTAGGAGAAAATAATAATTAAAATAATAATATTTAGAATCATTAAAACATACAAGTTGCAAGAATGTAAATCATACAAAGCTAAATAGCAACTCTCTTAACACATCCCTCGATTATTTTTCTTCATTTTGTCTTCAAATTCTCCATCTTCTAAGTTTGATGCAGTTACCACTCAGTGGCCATGTAATTCATGCTTGAAAAGAAGTAAAGCAGTTATCTAAAGTTATAGTGCAAATGTTTTTTTTTAACTAATTATAGAGGATAATATTATTCCTAGAGCCCGTAAGATGAATTATAATATTTTAACCCACATGTCTTTTACTCCATTTTTTTGTTAATATGCACAAAATTAGTTTATTTGTTGCCTCTACTATTTATTTATTTATTTATGAAAGTCACAAAGGGGCATATGTATTAATATAAATATAGGGTTACAAGTCCTTATGGAGACCTCAAGCCACTAATGCTCAAAGAGCTACATTCAAAGCAAAAAATAAAAACATAAAAGCTTAAGATGCCTACTAAATTATAAAATAAAGAAGAAAGAAAGTAATTAACATCAAAAAGACACCAAAAAAGAGAAGCTACAACCAAAACCATCCAATAAGCACAACCAGTATGGAACAAGTAAACTGTTAGACCAGTATAGCCGACCAAATCCTAAGACCTGCAAGAAAAAACAAAGATCCACACAAAATCAGATAAGCACCTCACAAAATAAAATAAAACACACCACAAAGTAGAAGCAGAGCAACTAGAGGAACAAAACAACTAGGGAACCACAAACCAAAAAGGGAAAAACCAACAAACAAATAGCCAAGCCAAAGAGCGTAAGACCCCAATTAGAAGTGCAAAAGAAAGAACACAACCAAACAAACAACCCAACCATCACCAAAAGAGAAGACACCCAGCACCTGAACAAGGTAAGACAAAACTAGAACAACACAACCAAAAGGAACTAACCAATAGAAGAATAAGACTGAGCATTATAATGAGTAAATTTGCCAATATAAAACTTGAAACTATTATTTTATTTTTCTTAAACTTCTTGCCATAAACCATTGAGAAGCCCTTATTATCTACTTGCACAACATTTTGAATCATTATCCTCCAACAAAAAAATAGAGATATCATCATTACTCTCCCTTGCAACCTAGTGATCACACGACAAAGTATAGATTCAATCATAGTGATCAACAGGATCAACAAAATGCAAATCTAGATGTTGCTTCCCACCACCAAAATCAATAACCACATCATCTGAGATAGGGGAAATTAATAAATTAGTTATAGACACCTTGTTGGAGACATTCAAAAAATCAATAAGAGTGGGAGGAGCATCTACAGGGGGTAGGAAGCCCCTCACTAACATCACTAGAGAGCACATTCACCAAGTTATCACCAACCTAGTGATTCATAGATTCCATAATAAGGGAAAAAGCTAATTGATTACCAAAACTTTTAGTTGCATGAACTAAGATAGGGTAAACAATCATAACATTATTACTCAATAACTATAATATCATAAGCATTAGAAAAAGAGGGAAAATAAAGCAATAATTATTGTTACCATTATTATTGTCCTCAATAACCACAATGAAAGTTCGTTAGGGTTGTTAAACCCGTATGAACTAGCCCGAGGCTATCCAAGAGGGGAGGTGAATTTGTAGTTTTAAAAATTCTTAAATGTAAAGTAAAAAACTTTTTGAAACATTTTCAAATATTTTAAAACAAACACAATCAATCATAGAAGTTAAAATGCGAAAAAATAAAGTATAGGAATAACACAGAAAGAACATACCAGATTTTATAGTGGTTCGATAAACTTGACCTATGTCCACTCCCTAGAGCCTCTCCTTCAGGTATTGCACTAAAAAATAGTGGCTCTCTTTTTGCTCCCACAGTAAGGCAGAGAAGCCTTTACAAATTCCTTTACATTGACCCTAGTGAGGTAGAGAAGTTGAACTCCTTTTACTTTCTCCTGAAGCAGGCAGAAAACCTTAATCAATTACTGAAGAAGACCTTCATAGAGCCACCAAAGAGCCAAGGATGATGAATGGAGAAGATGACTCAAATCCTTACTTAGATTAACCTTTGTGAACACCTCACAAACCCCCCCTCACAAGATTCTGTCTCTCTCTATCCCAAGCTCTTCCTCTCCTTCTCTAAGCTCTCTCAGGTCAGGAAAGTAGCAAAAGATCTTCTCAATAATAATCAAGAGATCTTATAAAGAAGGGATAAAAAATTGCTAAAATTTGTAACTTGCCATCGTCCTATACGATCAGTATATTTCAACCCTTTCAGCCAGGAAGTTTTGGGTGAGCTGGACGATTAAAACTCACTATTTTTTCTGATCATCTAGGATGATGTGGATGATTAGTTCAAAATTGTACAAATCATCCAGCACATAGTTTTAGTTGTCCAAGAGATATTTGTTGGATGATGATGAAATATAATGTATCATCCATGATAATTCTTGGATCGTCTTATATGAATAGTTCAACATTAGGTATTATCATCCAACAAATTATTCTAGTTGTCCAGAAGATACATGTTGGATGATGAAAAAATATAACTAATCATCCAGAATGATGCTTGGATCGTCCTGAACGATTAATTCAAAAATAGTGAATATCGTCTAGCAAATTATTCTAATCGTCCAGGATATTCATCTAGATGATGAAGAATTTTAACTAATTGTCCTGCATATTATTTTGGTCATCCAGGTGATTCAAAAAAATCTAAGATTTTTCTAACTGATCATTCAGGATGATCATGCGATGGTCTTGGATGATATGATCAATCAATCTAACCTTAATTACTTTCCTTAATCACCTGACTAATTTAGGCATGATTGTAATGAATCATTTAAGATGATATCGGATCATCCTATACGATTAGAAAAAAATTCTAAATATAAAATCTTTCCTAAATGAGTTTGGTGGCTGAGATTTTCTAATTTGAGCATATCAGCTAGGAAGATGTAAAGATCATCCATGACGATTTGCTTAATTTAGCTGACTTAGCACAAATGCCCTAATTAGGGTTTCTATTTTTAACTAATCATTTAGGATGATTTTGGATTGTTCTGTACGATATGATCAAAAATAGAAAACTCTAAAGCCTATAGAATTTCTCTCCCTAAGAGTGTGTATGCAAGGTTACTTAGCATCAGGATTCACCTTATTACATTTGACTCAAGAAAAGATAAAAACCACTGGAATTAGACTTACAAACTGAATCAATTATAATCTATCCAATCTTGTGTTGGTTTGATTTGCAATTGATCATGTGGACCTGAACATTTAGTAGGCAGGGCAACCAAAATAGATGTCTAATAATAATAGTAATACAAAAACATGAATGACAGAAATGTTTGTTATCATTAAAATTATAATTCTTAAATTTAATTTTGTAATAATCTCCCACTTTTTATGATGATAGTTTCTTGTTGGGAAATTCAACTCAAGCAGATTAATAAGACTGAAACATAAGGTAAAGGAGAACATTATAAACCAAGCACTACATATTTTACTAAAACAAGAAGCAGGTGATACAACAAATAAAAACACTAACATTAAATAACACTAAATGATACAATAATAATACTAATAATACTCCCCCTTTTGACATCACAAAAAGGAGGAAACAGAAAAGAAATACAGAGTATAAAATACAAGATAGAAACTAACAACAGTACAAACATATTACACAAAAATAAAACATCAAACAAACTATAAGTACGAGGGACCCTAATCAGGTGATGGAGGAAGTGGGGGTGGCTGAAAAAGATTATGAATGGAATCAAACATTTTTTTTATCAATGTAAGAATAAAATAAATTTTCTATGTGATTGAATTAAAAATTTGTAAGAAATAAATTAACATTGCTAAAATCTAAAAATAATAGAACAACCGACCTTGTTAACCCTAGCTTGGATTCCCTACAGGATAAAAATCTTTTGAAAACAAAAATTTAACTCAAAAAGGAAATCAGATAAGAAAAGTGATATATTCAAAACTTCTTTTTAGAAAAAAATATATGATAGAGTAATGTACCAAAGTAATTAGTTAAAATCAAGAGTTTAAAAAATTAAGTAATTAAAGATATCAAGTGACACATGGATTCTTCTAAGATTTTAATGTTTGAAAGAGAAGAAAGCTTGATTTTTGTGGGCTCATTTTGTGTCTCCTGTCAATTATTTGGTGCACTTTATGCATATTTTGATTTTTAATACACTTTGTATATCTTTCAATTTTAGCGATCATTGCGTATCTTTTAGTTTTTTTTTGCTCATTTTATAACTCTTGTCATTTTTGTGAGCTACTCCCTTTTAAAACCTTTAAAGACTCTTAGTTGTGAGAAAATCTTCCAAATAATAGAAAAGAAAAACTCACTCTCTACTATAAGGAAGAATAAACTACAAATCAAAATCATATTCATATGATAAATACAACAACTTGATCAAGAAAGTTTGAAAGTGATTTAATGACTTTGAATATTATTTATATGAAATAGATTACTATAGAAAGATAGAAAAGATCTCAATTTCAAAGTCCTATTTCTAATTTGAAAGAGATTTTTACTTTGAAAAGAAAATTACACCACTAAAAGAGTTAGAGAAAAGGAAACAATTAACAGTGTTTTTTCTTTAAACCGATTTAGAAATGTCAATCATTGATTATAAATTTTTAAAAATAAAAATAAGGAAAAAAGTCATTTCAGCAGTGACCAAAAGAAAATTGAAGGGAATAAGAACATAAAAATAAAAACATAAAAAATAACAACAAATAAACCAAAATAATCAATCAGAACAAAAATAAAAGAAAGGTCAGAAATAAAAGAAAGATCAGAAAACAAAAATAAAAGAAAGATAAAAAAGCATATAGTTCAGAGTTCAGTGATCATCAAGTTCATGCATTTATGTTAATTACACCCAATCTAGTCCTTAAGATACTGAATGTGTCAGAGGCCAGTGGTTTAGTAAAGATGTCAACCAGTTAGTTTTTAGTTGTTACAAGGTGTAACTCAATGTCTCCTTTGGTAATATAGTCCCTAATAAAGTGATGTCTTATGTCAATGTGTCTACTTCTTGAAAGTTGGATACGATTTTTATAGATTCAGATGACATTAGTGTTATCATATAGAACTAAAATTATGCGTACATGTAATCCAAAATCCAAAATTTATTACTTTAAGCAAAGGACTTGCGCTACACAACTTCTTAAGACTATGTATTCAGCTTTAATAGTGGAAAGTACAACTAAGTTTTTATTTTATGCTAAATCAGGAGACTAAGGATTGTCATATGAATTAACACATTCCAGAGATACTCTTTCTATCCACCATACTTCTTACAAAGTCTAAATCAGAATATCCTATAATCTCAAAAGAAGTATTATGCCTTAAAAACCATAGTCCTAAGTTTTAGGTTCCTAAAAGATGCCTAAGGATTCTCTTAACTACCTTCAGGTGGGGCTCCTTTAGATCAGCTTGAAATCTAGTACAAAAATAAACACTAAGCATTATATCAGGTCTGCTAGTAGTCAAGTAAAGAAGTGATCCAATTATTCTGTTGTATTTCTTTTGATCAACTGATTTTCTATTCAAATCTTTATCTAACTGAATACTGGAGCTCATGGGAGTATTTATTAGCTTGGCTTTATCCATTTCATATTTCTTCAAGATGTCCTAAATGTACTTTAATTGATTAAGAAAGGTTATGTCATTCATTTGTCTTATGCTAAACTCTAAAAAGTATGATAATTCTACTATCATACTGTTTGATTATATTTATATATATATATATATATATATTGAAAAATATTTAATTATCTTTTGGAATATTTAATTTTTAAAATTTTGAAATTGAACGCGTCATTATGAACAGTATATCACCTCGGGAGGTGATCATATCGTTCTCTAATGGGTTCATATTTTAGAATTTTAAATTCATCCGAATTATCGTAGTCAAACTCAAGGAGGAATGACTTATGATCTTGAAAGATCAAAAAGATGTTCAATCAATTGTTTAACTATAATAATTCGGATAAGAGATCGTTAATTTCATAATCAAAATAACGATAATAAAATAATATATCTTCCCGAATAAAGATGATATTACCTATAATTAATTATTTTAATATGACGATAACGATTGCCATTTTTATTTGAATTCCCAAAGATAATTAATTGAAGGTTTTTGATAAATTAATTTTGAAAATTAGATCTGGGTTTCTAGATCTCCTACGAGCGCAAGCCCTCGTAGTTAATTAAATCGTAGGAAATTAAAATTTCCTATGAAAACTCTCGATTAAAATAGCGGTATAAATTTTATTTATGATTTTCAAAATTTGATATCAAAGGAAAAAAATGGTAGGAATTTTCAATCGGGATTGGATCAAGGTTTAACACTTATTTCTGGAGTCAAAGGAAGAAAGGTAGGAGGTGTTTTGGGATTCTGAATTACTTCAGAAACACCTCAGTCTATCCTAAGTGTTGGGCTCGAATTTGATTGAAAGAGGTTTTTAATTTGAATGATCAATTTTATTAGAAAGTTGGGACTTATATCCTCGATCACCAGATCGGGAGATGGCCCAAAAGGTAAGGGTGAAGACTAACCTACCAAGTGGGTATGACGTCCCCAGTCAAGATCCCATGGTTTTCCATCGTCCCGGGTTCGTCGGTATCCTTAGCCTACTTAGTCGAGTGCCGACCAGAGGATCCTTGTTAGCAACCATGGGTTACCTCATTCAAGGGGACCTTATAAGCCAAGGGGCTGGGGACCTAATCCTAGGCTGACAAATAGGAAGTGCACAGGTCTTTGGACAGTGAACCTATGTCGATGTTATATAACCTAGGATGCCACTCTCATTTTGTATGCATATTAATCTATCTCAAAAACAAAAAGAAACACCGGCCTAACCTAAAGCTAGAGTCCATGTCCTAATGAGTCAATCTAGGTGTGTGTAGCAGGCTGTGTGATTTGGATATATCCTAAATCAGGCAATTGATTAAAGTTGCTTAATTTTCTGGTTGGTTGAAAGGCTTAAGGGAAGATTTTGGTTAAAGTTTAAATCTTAATGATTCAAAATTGATTTTAAAATTGATTCTTAATTATTAGTTGGATATCACCTTTGTTGCTCACCGAGGCCGTGAAGTTTATTTCACCTTCCTTGGGGCTAATTTAATAGCCTCGTAGGCCTGGGTTACCTAGTGGTACCCGGTATGATTAAATGAATTAGACTTGATTGAAGGTTCAAAATTTGATAATCTCAGTTAAGGTTGATTGATTGCTGGTTTTAAAGTTAGATTGAAATTTTCTGGATTTTTAAATCAAGTATTTAATGCTTTAAAATTATTTGAATCACTTAATGTTTTTAATCAAGGGGTTAAAATTTGAATTTTAGATTAAGAATGTTTTCTAAAAAATTAGTATTTTATTAAAATATTAGATCTTAAGACGAGTTGGATGCCTTTAAGTTTGATTGATTTAGAGTTTATTTGAATTATTTATGAATTTTTAGAGTTTTGATCATTTATTAGAATTATTTAATTGTCTTGATTAGAGGGGTTTTGATGTTTTGAATTCAATTGAGTTCCAAACTCCTTGTAATCAATTCCAAAGGTCATGAATAACCCAAAGATAGATTCCCAAGTGTCTAGGAATTCTCTGGAATTTTAAATTATTATTAATTAATTATATTAAATAAATATCAGATTCTAATGATTATTAAATTATTCTTGAACTTGAAGTCAAATCTGGTTGATTTTAATTTTCATGTATTAAGGATTCAAATCTGGTCAATTAGAAGGGTTATTTATAGTTTTTGGACTTAAATTGATTTATTAAGATTTTGGAAGGTTTTAAGGTTTAATTAAGGTTTAAACTTAAGGGTTTTGATTGTGTTTAAAGGATTCAAATTTTAGTGATAACTTTCCCTAGGGCAGGGAAGATCACTAAACTAAAGGGGTTTGATTTTGAAGTCAATTGGGTTTAAATTTGATTTACTTAATTTTTAGAAGTTTTCTTTTTAAATTCTCAGTTAAGGATTTAACTTTAATTAGATCAATTTATTGGTTTATTAAAAAAAAAAGAATTTCTTAAAGTTTAAGGTGTCACTAAGTTCAAATAGTTCAAGTCTCAAGTTAATAGGAGGTATCTCCTAATCTCTAAAAATTTCCTAAATTCTCTAGAAATGTCCTTAATTATTGTCCTTAAAGATGTCACTAGGTTTAATGGGTTTGAATCAATGTAACTAACCCTTTGGACATGCATACAAATGCAAACAAGCTATGTCGATGGATTTTGAATTTGTAAAAAGAAGAAAGCATATATTGACTAAATGCATGAGTTATTGCAAGAATTTAAAGCTGGGGGAAATAACTCAACAGGTAAATATAGAAGCCTTATGCTCTTTTAAGCTTTAAGAAAACTTGCCTGGTCACCGGAGCTAGTCAACGGTGACTCCGGCCGTAGCACCCCGTTTAGAAGAAACAGGGCGACTGAAACTCTTTGGCTCTATCCTCCAATTAGCTCCATTAGTACCTCGCAAATAAGGCAACGAGAGAAGGCGGTGTTAGAATATCATGTATGAGAATATAAAAGCTACTATGAATTGACATGTGAGTAAATATGTGAAAATATAGATTCAATCAAATTTTTGAAGCGATTCCAAAATGTGTATAACTTTGTAATAAATAATTTTAATGTACGCGACATCTTACAAAAATAATTTTAGAATATATACTCTTATGTAAAGTGAAATTTCAGCTCATAGATCATCTCACGGGAATGATTTTAGCACATGTAATGATATGTAAGAGAGGAATTCAGCTCACCACCCTGCAAACAAGGAATGCATACCAGCAGCTTCTATTATAAACATTCAGCCTCAAATAACATAAAAAATAATTTTTAAAAAAACATTTATAATCACTAGAATTTTCTTGTCCTTTGTGATATCCTAATATCGTTACATAGAAATAATGCCAACCCACTGAGAAGACACCTTTTGGTGAAATCTAGATTCACTTAAAGTTTGTACATGAGACAAAGGAGTTAACTTTGCCACATACAGGTTGTTTCACACTCTCATCTTCAAACACCACAAAACTATTTTTGAGTAAATGCAAGATCTATTCAAGTACTTTTCTCCAACTCATTTGATTACTTTCATCCAACATTTAAATTCAATGCAACTAAGAGAAATATAACTCAAGGTGATTCCATTCCCCTCGAATTAATTAAAAATACCTCTCAAAAATATGTAGCAACCTTGCATCAAACTTTGAAATATTAAGGATTCTGAAATATAAAGAGGGCTGAATTTTCTAGCATCAATATTCAGCCCAACGTATCACAAGATTAAACATACTTATTATTGAGTCCAGTAATTAGGTTGTTAAGCCTAAGTGAATGTCCCAAGGCTACCAAGAGGGGGGTAAATTGGTAGTTTAAAAATTTTAAACCCTCTTTGAAGATTAAGTTGAACCGAAATAAAAATTTCTTTTAAAGTTTGTAGAAAAATATTTTTCAACCACAGAGTTGTTAAAACTAAAATTTAAAGTGCGGAAACGTAAAAACAATAAAGTAAATGACACCAGATTTATAGTGGTTCGGTCTATAACCAGACCTACATCCACTCCTCAGAGGCACCCTCTGAGTATTGCACTAAAACCAATAGTGACTCTCCTTTAGCACCCACAACAAGGCGGAGAAGCCTTTACAACACACTCTTTTCACCACTACCCGGTGCGGCAGAGAACCATCATCCTTTTACACAATCCCCAGTGTTGGCAGAGAACCGTCGTCCTTTTACACAATCTCCAGTGTTGGCAGAGAACTGTCGTCCTTTTACACTCTCCTAGTGTGGGCAGAGAACCCTACGGCTGTTCACACTCTCCAAGTGTAGGCAGAGAACCTTTCGGCTGTTCACACTCTCCAAGTGTCGGCAGAGAACCGGATCTCCTTGACTGATCTTCTCACAAGAATCTAAAAGGAAGAAGGAAAAGAGTGAAGTAATCCAAATTCACAAGTAGAGACTCTTACCTTTGAAATCCAAGTGAAGCCTTCTCGCTCCAATGGTAGGAATTCTCCCTTGAATGCTCTCTTCCACTCTCTCCTTGGCTATTCTCTCAAGAGGCACGAAGATCAAATGACAAAAAGATTGGGTGGAAGTATAATTTGGACTATTTATATAAAAGACAAGAAAAACCGCCCAAAAACTGTAAGTGTTCAATTCTGTACGCAGTGGATCGTCCTGTACGATCATGGATCGTCCTGGACGATTTTACTTAAACGATCTGAAACAACCCTATTTGAATATGTGTACGAAATGTCTTCGTACAGATGATCGTCCTGTATGAACTAGATTCGTCCAGTACGAACGGTTATTACTAGGTCGGTTCTAGAAACTGCTGAAAATTGTTCTAAGTCGGTTAATCGTTTGGACGAGAATATGTTCGTCTGGACGAAAATTTTCCAGAGACCCGATCATCCTGGATGATTCTTTACTTCGTCTGGACAAAAATTTTTCAAAGGACCAATCGCCACGGATGATAATTTATTTTCGTCTGGACAAAAATTTTCCAGAGACCCGATCGTCCTGGACGATATTTAATTTCGTCTAGACAAAAATTTTCCAGAGGATCAGTCGCCACGTACGATAATAAAATTTGTTTGGATGAAAATTTTACAGAGAACCAATCATCTGGTATGATAATTAATTTCGTCCTGGACGAATAGGACTTAGAAAAAAATTTTCAAACAAGTTCCTATTCGTTTCATGTGCCCTATAGGAGATGACTATCTGATCGTCCCGTACGATCGGATATCGTCCAGTACGATCAGTATAAAAATTTTATGATCTCCTTATGTGTGTGTGTATGTTTTTTATTCACTCAATTACAATCACTCCCTTTCAAAATTAATTCAAAAAAAAAATGCAAACTTCAAATTGACAAAGTATCTCATGTTGAATTTTATTTGAAGTTATCGTAGTCTGGAGTCTGATTTTCCTGAAATGTTAGTACACACAAGAGTAAGTACAAATCTTCTAAAATTATTAGGATATAACTACACATTTGAACAATAATATTTGAAATCATCAAAACTATTCAAGTTGCAAAAGTATAAAAGCATTCAAATAGCAACTATTCTAATAATCTCCCCCTTTTTGATGATGGCAAAACAATTATTGTTTGTATGGTTTCAAGTTAAACAAATCTCCTATCTCCTAAACTCCCCCTGAATTGATGAGTTCATTAAAATAAGGAGGCATAAAGAACAATATTTTTGTTTTTCAAAAATTTTAACACAAACAACTACAAAGTCAAATACTTGTAAACAGAATAATCAAAACACAAAACACAATAATTTCAATAATTTCTCCCCCTTTTTGACAGCAATAAAAAGTGAAGAAGAAATAGACGAGAAATGTAAGTAATTATATGAAATTCATTTTAAAATTTAATCTAAATGGTGATTGACATAAGGTATGCAATTTTAAATTAAAAATATTAGGTCAATCATAGAAATTCATAAAATTTAAGAAGTGATATAACATTGTAAGTAAGAAGAATTTTTTAAAGACATGATTCAATTTAGACATTCGAGTATAGAAAATCATTACAAGAGAGATATAAAAAAAAATTATATTTCAAAGTTCAATAGAATATAAATGAACATAAGATCAATTTGAATTAAGAGATTAAAAGAATTTGGAAAGAAGAGAATTACCTCATGTGGCGCTTTGCGCATCTTTTTCAAAATTTTTGGGGCACATTTTTGTGCATTTTTTTTTCTTTGTTGGGCTTATTTTGTGCCTCTTTTTCACATTGCAAATCTTTGCGAATTCCTTTTGATTTTTGTACTTTTTGCACAATTTTCAAGAGTAATTGAGACCAATTCTTTCCAAAATCAATAATCTAAAATTTCAAATATTTCTAAGTGCATAAATATCACTTGAACATAGAAATACAAAATAAGAAAACATCTAAATTGCAATAGTAATATTAACTTTGATGTAGTCTAAATGAATAGACATGAATTTAAAAGTTCTAATTACAACAAGTTATAAACAACTTTTAAATTTAGAAAGACTAGATTTTCTAATATAGATAATCTCAAATTACAATCTAATTTAAGCACTATGAAGATTAAATAATACTAATGAAATTTATAAACATTAACCACATTCCAAAAACAAATCAAATTTGAAATAAGTACAACATCCATTGATATTAATGAAAGGATTACACATTTCATAATATCTAAAAAAACAAGTAAGAAAATACATTGAACTTAAAAGAAAAAACAAACATAAACACAAACACTTAACATTGAAACAGACACAACAAAAACATAAAATACGAATACAACAAACACACAGAAATTCATCTCTACTGTTCTGGAGGAGGAGGAGGAATGCCGCCAAAAAGGTTGAAGTAGGAGGCCATCAACATTACATTGGTATTAATTTCATGTTCTTCATTTCTAATATTACCAATGTTTTGTTGCTGCTGCGTAAGTTGAGCATCAAATTAATCAAACCTTTGATCAATGTGAGTCTCTAATCTATCAAATCTTTCAATCAGATTCTGATAATCTGACTGAGGAGCAGAAGTTTGCACTCCCTCTTCTTCCTCTTCTGAAGCACTGGCATGTGCTTTTCCTTTTTCCTCCTTGAAAAGCAATCTGAAGGAATCATCATTATAGTATACTGACTCTTCGTATTCTTCATCAGGATGCACTAAGTTGTATTTCTTTTTCAAAATGTAAGTGACTAAGTGTCCTAATGAGATGTTCTTTTTCCTCTTCTGATCTGCATGTCCTATTTCTGAAAGCCCATAGATATGATCTATGATAAGTTGGGCTTCGTCAATAGGATGACCTTCCATAATTAAAAAGGTTAAAGCAGAAAGGAGAGGGGTAATATTAATCCTATCACCAGCTTTAGGAATGATTGAAGATCGAAGGATATGCTGGATGATTCGGGCATCCCTGATCATTCCAGAAACTCTAGCAACATGATAGGTTAGGCCAATTTCTCTAATCACCCTATTGACTTCATACCATTCGAATTTGTTTTCACTCATTAGGGTGTTGGCTCTATATCCCTCAGTTCTTAAGTTCAAAAAGGCACGAAGGTCGTGCTTTGTGATTTTAACTTTTTGCTTGAAGACATAAGAACTAATGGAGGAGTGGTCGGAATTAAAACTCATGTTCGCTAGGAAATAGTGGTAGGTCTGCTTGTTGTAGAAGTAGATGAGAGAAAGTATGAAATGAAATTGGGTTGAGGCAAAGAGGTGCATTACCCGAAATTTTAACTCAGTTTGGATTAAAATGCGAGAGGGAGTTATTTTGGCGGATGCAAAACGAGGAAAGGATTCCTCATTCGCCTTAGACAGGAAGTTCTCTGAGGCATTCCTATTGGGTTTCTTCACCAACACCTTTTGTCTCTTGCTTGAGGAGGCCATTGTCAATTTGAAGTAGAAAGGGATTGAAAGTGAAGTTTGGAAGTGTGATTGTTAAGTTAGAAAGCCTTCATATTTAAAGAAAAACGATACGTTCATCCTGGACGAAAATATTCATCCTGGACAAAAATCATCGTTCGTTTGGACGAAATTATTTTGTACAGACGATCCAATTCGTCCAAAATGTAACGGCTTTTCGTAATCAACACAACTTACGATGTGTCCCTTCGTACAGGCTTTTTGACTTGACCGATTGTACAGACGAAATATTTTTGTACAGACGATCAAAAAGTAACTCGTTTTAATGTCTCTTGAAGATCGTTCCCTACAATGAACCGACATCTGTTTGTCTGGACGAACGAAAAATTCGTACAGACGAAGTCCATATTAAAAACTATCTTATCCACTCAACCGCTCCATTCAATCGTCCCGACGTTTGAGAAAAAATATTTACATCCTGGACGATCTTCAGATCGTACAGACGATCTAATTAAAAACTGCTCTCAAAACGGTTAAAATTCGTGCAAATTGTTCTTTCACATATCGTCCCGTACGAAACCAGATTCGTCCCGGATGATTTCCTCCAATTTTTAATTTTGATTTTTTTAATTTAAGAAAATCAAACTAAACATTCAAAAAAACACAGAAAACATAAAACAAAATCATAGACCCAAAAACAATTCATTTAAAACACACAAAATTTCACAAAATCAAAAACAAAACAAAAAAAATATCAATGTTGCAAAGACATTTTGTTTAGGCATTCAAATCAATAACACCAAGCCTTGTTCTTAAAGTACTGAAGGTATCAAAGGCTAAAGATTTTGTAAAAATGTCTGCAAGTTGATTTTCAGTTGAAACATGTATGAGTTCAATTTCTCCCTTGGATACATGATCCCTTATGAAATGATGCCTTATATCAATGTGTTTGGTTCTAGAATGTTGAATAGGATTTTTGGAAATGCAAATAGCACTAGTATTGTCACAATAAATTGGAATAGTGTCTATAGTTAATCCTAAATCAATCAACTGTTGTTTTAACCAAAGAACTTGTGCCACACAACTTCCTAATGCAATGTATTCTGCTTCTGCAGTAGATAGTGCCACTGAATTTTGTTTTCTACTAGACCATGAAACTAATAAATTTCCAATGAATTGACATGTTCCAGAAGTGCTTTTTCTATCCACTCTACAGCCTGCAAAGTCAGAATCTGAGTAACCAATAATTTCAAATGAAGAGCTAAACTTAGGATACCAAATCCCTAAGTTTTGAGTTCCTAGTAGATATCTTAAAATCCTTTTCACTGCTGTCAAATGTGATTCTTTTGGATCTGATTGAAATCTAGCACATAAGTAAACACTGAACATAATATCCGGTCGGCTAGCAGTCAAGTAAAGTAAAGATCCAATTATCCCTCTAAATTTCTTTTGATCAACAGATTTTCCCTTAAGGTCCTTATCCAACTGAACTGAGGAACTCATTGGTATACTAATAGGTTTAGCATTGTCCATTCCATATTTTTTGAGGATGTCCTTAATATATTTAGTTTGACTAAGAAAAGTGCCTTCCTCAAGTTGCTTAATGCTAAATCCTAGAAAGTAATTTAAATCTCCCATTAGACTCATTTCAAATTCACTACTCATTGTTTTAGAAAAATCATCACAAAGATATTTATTTGAAGATCCAAAGATGATGTCATCCACATAAATTTGAACAATAAGTATATCCTTTCCAATTTTCCTTAAAAAAAGAGTTGTATCCACACTTCCTTTTTCAAAAGATCTTTCAAGTAGGAAGGTGCTCAACCTCTCATATCAAGCCCTAGGTGCCTGTTTCAATCCATATAATGCCTTTTTTAACTTGAAAACATGATTTGGAAATTTAGAATTTTCAAAACCTGAAGGTTGTTCTACAAAAACATCTTCCTCAATTACCCCATTTAAAAAGGCACTTTTGACATCCATTTGAAACAATTTAAAACCTTTAAAACAGGCAAAGGCTAATAAAACCCTAATTGCTTCAAGTCTAGCTACAGGGGTAAAAGTTTCCTCAAAATCAATTCCTTCAATTTGATTATACCCCTTAGCTACTAATCTAGCCTTATTTCTAATGACTACTCCTGAGTCATTCATTTTATTTTTGAACACCCACTTGGTTCCAACAACACTTTGATCTTTTAGCCTTGTAGTTAATTCCCAAACTTTATTTCTTACAAATTGATTTAACTCTTCTTGCATGGCCAATATCCAAAATTCATCAGAAAGTGCTTGATCAATGTTAGTGGGTTCAATAGTTGAAATAAAGGCTGAATGATTGACTTCCTTGTTTAATCCACGCCTAGTTCTAACACCCTCACTTGGTTCACCTATAATCAATTCCTTTTGGTGGCTTTTAAAAAATCTCAAATCTCTAGGCAAAGGGTTTTCTCTTTCCAAATTTTCTTCCACATTTTCTTCCAAATTTAATCTATCAATCTTTTGGGAGTTTTCTTTAATTTCTTCTTCAACAACATTTGGCTCTTCCATGTTTTCACTTTCATCAAATACAACATGTGTGGTTTCTTCAATGACTAAAATTCTTTTGTTGAATACCCTATAAGATTTTCCAACACTTGAATATCCAACAAAAATTCCTTCATCTGATTTTGGATCAAATTTTCCTAAGGCAGATTTTTCATTATTATGTATGAACACCTTGCAACCAAATACATGCAAATGAGACAAATTTGGTGTTCTACCTTTTAGCAACTCATAGGGTGTTTTATTCAAATTTGATCTCACATTCACCCTATTTAGAACATAGCATGCAGTTCTAACCGCCTCAGCCAAAAAATATCTAGGAAGCAAGTATTCTACTAATATTGCTCGGGCGGCTTCTATTAATGTTCTGTTCTTCCTTTCAACTACCCCATTTTGTTGAGGGGTTCTAGGTGTAGAAAAATTATGATCAATCCCTTTTTCTTTACAGAAATTTTCAAATCTTTCATTTTTAAATTCTCCTCCATGATCACTTTGTATAAAAATTATTTCACATCCTAATTTTCTTTGTATTCAAGTTGAAAATTTTCTGAATTCCTCAAATGATTCACTCTTATGAAAAAGAAATTTAACCCAGGTGAATCTTGAAAAATCATCTACTATAACAAATCCATATACCTTCCCTCCTAGACTTATAGTGCCTACAGGTCCAAAAAGATCCATGTGTAGAATTTCTAAAGGTTTACTGGTCCTAAGATCTTTATTGGACTTAAAAGAGGACTTCACTTGTTTTCCTAATTGATATGCATGACAAAGGTGGTCCTTAGTAAAGTCTAGTTTTGGTATACCTCTCACCAAATTCTTTTGGGTAATTCTCCTAAGATTTTTCATACTAGAGTGACAAAGTCTCCTATGCCAAAGTCATGATTCATCAGAAACAGTTTTCAAACAAAAAGCAGTAGGAGATTGAATACAATTTAAATCTAGCATGTAGACATTATTTACCCTTTTTTCATTTAAAATAATTTTCCCATTTAGGCTTATTATGCACCTAGTAGGTAAAAATTTTACATTATAGCCCTTATCACATAGCTGACTTATGCTAAGCAAATTATGTTTTAAGCCTTCAACTAATAACACATTGTCTATGAAAAAGTTTTTCAAATTTCCAATCATACCTGATCCAACCACTTTCTTTGTGGTATTATCTCCAAGTGTAACCTTACCTCCACTCCTGGCTTCCAGCATTATGAATTGAGCAGTATTTCCAGTCATGTGCTTTGAACATCCGCTGTCCAGGTACCATATACTCTCACGAGGTCTTGTGTGAGAGCACTCCTGCAAAATTCTCAAATGTTAGACCTGGGAACCTAAACAAGTTTGGGTTCACCTTTATGAAATTTATAATCAGATGCATGTATGTTATGTCTAGGTTTATGCATCTTAGTTCTCCACACCAAATTAGTTTTCATCTTTAAAGTGCAGGTGTGAGATATATGTCCCAAAAATCCATAATTATTACATTTAACATTAGGAAAAATATTCCTATGTTTTCTTTCATATGATTATCTTTAAAGGGATTTCATGAATTTAGGATAATATTTAGGATTTGTAAAATCTTCAAGTTTAGGGGGGTTCCTATTATCCTCGAGAGCTCTTATTGTGAGTTTGTAAAATGAATTCATATCTTCCAAGATTCGATTGGTATAATTGATTCTATATGTCTTGCTCTCAGATTCATCCTTAAAATTCTTAAATTCTTTTTCAAGTTCAGCATAGGATGATTTTAAATTCTCAAAATTTTTATTCAAGTCATCATATTCATCAAGTAGTTTCATGTGGTTGTTATCTATTAAAGCATGATCTTTCCTAAGGATTTCGTGTTCCTTATTAAGCTCTTCCAATTCTAAAACTAAACTAGCATGCATGTTTTTCATTTTCCTATATGCATCATGCATGTGTTAAGAAACTTCAAATAATTCATCATAGGTTAAATCACATACCTCTTCTTGATCTGATTGTTCAACATTATCTGCCATCAAGCAAAGGTTGGTGAATTCTTCTTCTTTTTCAGTCTCAGATGAGTCTGAAGCTGAGTCCGCCCAAAAAGCCCTTTGAAACTTCTTCTTGCCCTTCTTTACCATTAGTTTCTCCTCTACCTTCTCCTTGTTAGGAGTGGCTTTGAGTTTTGGACAATCAGTCTTTATATGACCTGGTTTCCTGCATTCATAACAAATCACTTCATTAGAAATCTTGTCATATCTGTTATACTTACCTCTATTCCATTATTGGCGTCTCTTCTGCTTCCTCTTTAAAAAGCTTCTGAATTGTCTAGTCATCAATGCAATATCATCTTCATCCTCAGGTTGTAAGTGTTCACTTTCTGACTCTTCCACATTTAGTGCAATATTCTTGTCCTTTCTAGGTTCACCTGCATCAATCTTTCTTTGACTTACTCCTTGCTCATAAGCAATGAGTGAACCAAGAAGATTGTCAATGGAATAAACGTTCAGATCTTTAGACTCTGTAATTGCAGTAATTTTAGCATCGTATGCAGTAGGTAAAAAACAAAGAATCTTATTGACCATTTTAGCATTAGTTAATTCCCTACCAAGTGCATGCAAAGAGGTGACAATTTGAGTGAATCTTGTGTACATGTCTGAAATAGATTCATTAGGTTTCATGCGAAATAATTCATAGTCATGTAACAAGATATTGAGTCTTGATTGCTTAACCTCATTTGTCCCTTCATAAGTTATACAAAGTCTATCCCATATGTCCTTTCCGCTTTTACAAGTGGAAACTCGCATATAGTCTTCAGATTTTAAAGCACAAAAGAAACTATTTAAACATTTCGCATTTAATTGTGCTGAGTCACGTTCTTCAATAGTCCAATCTGCATAGGGTGTTTCTACCCTAACTCCATCAACTAATCTAGTTGGTTTTGAGTAACCTTCCTGGACTAGCATCCACATGCGATAATCAAGTGACTGTAAGAAAGTAGACATGCGTGTTTTCTAAAAATCAAAAAGAATATTGTCAAACAGTGGAGGTCTAGTGATAGAGTAACCCTCAGGTGTGTTTCGGTTTCCAAATGTAGCCATCTACGTTAATCAAAAAGTAGTTCAAACTTATGATTTTGAAACTATGCTCTGATACCACTTGTTGAGTCCAGTAATTAGGTTGTTAAGCCTAAGTGAATGTCCCAAGGCTACCAAGAGGGGGGTGAATTGGTAGTTTAAAAATTTTAAACCCTCTTTGAAGATTAAGTTGAACCGAAATAAAAATTTCTTTTAAAGTTTGTAGAAAAATATTTTTCAACCACAGAGTTGTTAAAACTAAAATTTAAAGTGCGAAAACGTAAAAACAATAAAGTAAATGACACCATATTTATAGTGGTTCGGTCTATAACCAGACCTACATCCACTTCTCAGAGGCACCCTCTGAGTATTATACTAAAACCAATAGTGACTCTCCTTTAGCACCCACAGCAAGGCGGAGAAGTCTTTACAACACACTCTTTTCACCACTACCCGGTGCGGTAGAGAACCGTCATCCTTTTACACAATCCCCAGTGCTGGCAGAGAATCGTCGTCCTTTTACAAAATCTCCAGTGTTGATAGAGAACCGTCATCCTCTTACACTCTCCTAGTGTGGGCAGAGAACCCTACGGCTGTTCACACTCTCCAAGTGTAGGCAGAGAACCTTTCGGCTGTTCACACTCTCCAAGTGTTGGCAGAGAACCGGATCTCCTTGACTGATCTTCTCACAAGAATCTAGAAGGAAGAAGGAAAAGAGTGAAGTAATCCAAATTCACAAAAAAAGACTCTTACCTTTGAAATCCAAGTGAAGCCTTCTCGCTCTAGTGATAGGAATTCTCCCTTGAATGCTCTCTTCCACTCTTTCCTTGGCTATTCTCTCAAGAGGCACGAAGATCAAATGACAAAAAGATTGGGTGGCAGTCTAATTTGGACTATTTATATAAAAGACAAGAAAAACCGCCCAAAAATTGCAAGTGTTCAATTCTGTACACAGTGGATCGTCATGTACGATCATGGATCGTCCTGGACGATTTTACTTAAACGATCTGAAACGACCCTATTTGAATATGTGTACGAAATGTCTTCGTACCGATGATCGTCCTGTATGAACTAGGTTCGTCCAGTACGAACGGTTATTACTAGGTCGGTTCTAGAAACTGCTGAAAACTGTTCTAAGTCAGTTAATCGTTTGGACGAGAATATGTTTGTCTGGTCAAAAATTTTCCAGAGACCTGATCGTCCTGGACGATTCTTTACTTCGTATGGACGAAAATTTTTCAGAGGACCAATCGCCACGGACGATAATTTAATTTCGTCTGGATGAAAATTTTCCAGAGACCCGATCGTCCTGGACGATATTTAATTTCGTCTAGACGAAAATTTTCCAAAGGACTAGTCGCCAAGTACGATAATAAAATTCGTCTGGACGAAAATTTTACTAAGAACCAATCATCTGGTACGATAATTAATTTCGTCCTGGACGAATAGGACTTAGAAAAAAAATTTTCGAACAAGTACCTATTCGTTTCGTGTGCCGTATAGGAGATAACAGTCTGATCGTCCCGTACGATCGGATATCATCCAGTACGATCAGTATAAAAATTTTATGATCTCCTTATGTGTGTGTGTATGTTTTTTATTCACTCAATTACAATCACTCCCTTTCAAAATTAATTCAAAGAAAAAATGCAAACTTCAAATTGACAAAGTATCTCATGTTGAATTTGATTTGATGTTATCGTAGTCTGGAATCTGATTTTCCTGAAATGTTAGTACACACAAGAGCAAATACAAATCTTCTAAAATTGTTAGGAGATAACTACAAATTTGAACAATAATGTTTGAAATCATCAAAACTATTCAAGTTGCAAAAATGTAAAAGCATTCAAATAGCAACTATTCTAACACTTATACTATATGTTTCAAGATTGAGTATGACCATATTTACCATAACCATAACCATTTAGGTCAAAATGTGGTTTTTAATACACCTTACCAGGTGCCAATGCAAGTAACACGTCTGTCACCAATAGCAAACAACTTATTTAACAGATGATGTAAGAATCAGATCATGAAGCAAATTTGTCCAGAATTCCATATGGCCATCTCCTTGCTTAATGTTTCATCAAGAAATATTGATGTTAAGGAGAATAAACATCCTTCCAAAGACTATTTACAACAAAGAATAGTCAAACCTTCAACTATGAAATGTTTGCAAGAGAAGTGGGTTTGAAAGAAAGAATCTCAACACATTATAAACAATTAGAAGGAAATTTCAGTTTTTAAAAAAAAAAAAAAAAGAAGAGAGAGTGCAAGTAGTGGCTCCTCTTTCTTTTATCTTGTTAAAAGAATTCAAAGCAAAGACTTAACAAGATAAGAAAATAGAAATTCTATTGTAGTCTCTAGCTTTAACGTTCAAACAGAATCATTACATGCTTTCCAAAATTCTTCTGAACTTCAGACTAATGATAGAGATAAGCTTGTAGAGAATGTATCATGCTTTCCTAAATAATTGCAACACAAATAATGTAGAGAAGGATCCTATAACATTACGTTAAAAAACAAAAAGTTCCATGTATTGAAAACCCAAAATAACTGGGACAGGGACAAATAGTAAAGAATTCAACTAAGCAAACCAAATGTAAATGAGCTAAACTCGAGCAAGTTTTTTTTTTTTTTTTCTTTTTTTTTTTTTTAGAACTAAACTTTTCATTCCAATAAGGCAATCCAGCCCCCTAGCCATCAAATCCGAATAATGGTTCAGAATGAAGTTAAAGTTAAGAACATTTGCTACATCCACTTGACATTCCATAATAAATATGAAATAATTCAACTCAAAGGAGACCGTGAGGCGTGAACATGACTTGTACCTAGCAATCCACTTTCTCCCTCTATGAATCAAATAAATAAGCTATTTCCCTTGGGCCATTTCTTCTTTGTGCTATGGATTGCATCAATATTCAACGAATCAAGATTGTAGAAGTCAACTAATTCACATGAGAAGAATCTTAAAAGATGCTTAACTTATGTATAGTCAATATGATTAACCAGAGAAAATTTTCACAGAGTATATTACCTCATAAGAACAAGCTCATCATATGATATCTAACAAAAGTGAATCGGCATGTATAAGCATTGAAAGAAGATTGATATTCGCAAAGCCCTCTTTTTTTTTACAACACTTACAGCTCTTTACTTTTATTGTGAAAATTGGGTAAATAATAAAGATGGGAAAATATATGATTGTAATTCATTCATCTTGCATGTACATCTAGCATTCAAACATAAAAGGGGTATATACATGTGAGATTTTCCAATTTAACTAAAACTCCCTTTGAATACACATGATATTGGGGCATCACAATGAACGCATCATTTTCTAACAGCTAGGATTCGTCAAATACACATAATCACCATTTGACAGAATATTTGCAATGAACATCAAACTCATTTAACTACTCCCATTTAACATTCACATTCGACACCTTACATAGCATAGCATCGTAACATGTAAAGAAAGTAATTAGATAAACTCATAGATCTCATCTAAATGTCATATATATACATAACCAACATCATTCTCCATTACTAATGAAAGTTTCTCATCAGGACTTATTGTAAAAATATAAGAATATGTTTCGTGAACCCAACAATTCTATATGTAAATGATGACTAGTAATCTTTAAAGAAGAAAGGCCCACCACTCCTTCCATGAAAAAAAAGATGTATGTTGTATTCTTTTAGATTTTTTTTTTTAAGTAAAATGAAAGGAAGGCAAGAGAGCTCTACTAACTCATATAAATCTCAATTTCCAAGGATATTTCTAAAAAGCCAAATCAATCAAAATGAAGTTCTCATCAACGTAAACGAAATCTAGTGCTTGCTCAGATAAATTCTTGTTCATGCAAATAGTACTGATCAATCTCCTCCAAAACACACCGGGCATTCTTATTATTCAACAAGAAAGAGATGGGATAATGATCTCAACTTCACATTTGTGCTTCAATAGAGTAATCTTTGAAATTACATCAATAATATTTTCTAAAGAATGAAATTCTCATAAATATAAAAGGGGCCTTGTGCTTGCACAAATGAATTCTTATTCATGACAATAGTATTAATCAAACTCCTCCAACATACACATAGAAGGCTTATGGGATATATATATATATATTATCTCCACACACATTGCTAATAACAAGCCTTAGAGAAGTGAATGTTAGAATGCAAAACAGCACACAACAAGTCTATTCATTTTTACAATAACGGAAACAAAACGATCAGTTAGCTAACTCATTGTCTATGAGATAAAACATCACTCATCAATAACAGGCAACATAAATGTTCTCATAGCCAAACCTGTTATAAATTTCTAATGAATTTCATGGTGAGGATCTGGAAAGAGTGACATTTCATATTGTAAGCATAAGCTTTGCATCAGATGGAAATCCAGAGAAACGTTTTCATCAAGTAGAATAAGATAGTGAATGGCACAAGAAATCGGACAAATCCAAGGAATAAAGTCACGGCATTATGACCGTTCATCCTCAAAAGAAATTTTATCCCTACCACCATGAGCATTCAAATCTATAAACCAATCCAACCTGCTTCCTTATTCAGATTTTCAGAAGGAAACAAATTCTTGAAAGGAAAATTTGTACACACAAAAATGCAGTCAAGTTGGAGTAAAGAAAAAACATATGATTTTTTTTTTTACAAATTAAATAAAGAGAACATCAAGAAGAAAATGTCCAAGTCTCTTCTATCTCTTTTCATAAAACCTCATGAAGGCTCATTTCAAATCTCAGTTAAACATAAAGCATCAACTCATTGACGATCTCCAATCGTTTGGATTCAAACAGAGTAAAAGCAAAGAACTAGCAAGAGAGAAGAAGAAGAAATTACCGTAATAAGTTACGCCAAAAGCCCCTTGTAGCTCACCTCTTCTTCTCGATGAATCCCATGCAAAGCAAGCACAACAATGGGGGAAAATCTTTGAGTGGTTCTTCCTCTTGCTTGGACGAGTGGAGAAGAGGAAATCCCCTTCTTTCATTTATGCCCTAGCCTGACTTCTGGCTTCAACTCCAATGATCCGAAGGTGGTAGCTTTCTTTGCTTAAATTTGTGGCTTTGTTGGCTTTGGATAAACAGATAGAGAGAGTGAATAGTCAGCTCTCCATTCTCTCTTTGGATCTAACATTTCTTTAGTTGGTGTTGTCGTAGCTTGATGACTGGCTTCATCTCTTGAATGTTCTAAAAAAGAGAGAGGGAGAGAGAGAGAGAGAGAGAGAGAGAGAGAGAGAGAGAGAGAGAGAGAGAGAGAGAGAGAGAGAGAGAGAGAGAGAGAGAGAGAGAGAGAGATAGCGACTGGAGGTGTGTAAACTTCCTGAAGGCGTGAAGTGCCAGCAGTTTCACGTGAGAGTGAAAGAGATTAACTTCCAGTGGCCGGCCCTAGCAGCAACCCTCTTCTCTTCTTCTTCCTTGGCCGAATGGAGCAAGCATTAGAAGTGTGGGTTGAGAGAGACGTTGGGAAGAGAATGAGAGGGCTGCTTGCCCGTGGATCTGTTGGAGTGTTTCCAACCCTAGTCGCGCCTCTCTTCCCTTTCAGCCGGCCCTAGTAGCTCCGAAAATGTAGAAGGAAATCCCAGAGGGGCGGCTGCTTGTGTGAATGAATTGATCGTGGAATTCTTCCACCCAAATCAGCGCCCTAATGCTATTATCAAGATCAAGAAACCATCGTCCCGTCCAAAGTTGATCAGATGGTTGATACCAAGCACTAAAATCAAACTGCTTTAGAGAGTTAAATTTGAGAAATAGGGTAAAATTATACAAAAAAAAATTAATGGTGTAACATCTTGATTTAAATAGGTCAATCTAGTTTGTAATAATTAAAATTTATTTGACTCAAGGGGCATTAAATTGAGTAGATTAAAGTCATGGAGCCTTAAATTGACTACAAATTGGTCGACTTAAATTCACACTCAAAGCCCAACGTCGAGGAGAATCAAATTCAAAATGAGTCGAAGAGAGGTCGATTGCAAGATTGATTGTAGGCGATGTTGATTGAAAGGTTAATTAATCGAAATGTAGATCAAAAATTGGATGGTTGAAAGTTAATCGGAACTTTGATTAATTGAATGGTTATTGGTCATTGATTGATGTTTATGACCTAGATTTAAATGTTGATTGAATGTTTGATTGAGGATTGGGTGGGTCCTGCTGACCTCATATAAAAATGAGGTCAACACATACTCATATCAAATTTCTTACTCATTATATTAGAAAAATTATCACATAACTTTTTATGAAAAGATCCAAAAAGTATATCATCAATATATATATATATATATATATATATATATATATATATATATATATATATATATATATATATATATATATATATATATATATATATATATATATATATATATATATATATATATATATATATATATATATATATGAGTAATTCATCTCCTACTCTCCTTAGAAAAAGGGTGGTGTCTACGCTCCCCTTAATAAACTCCCTTTCTAGTAGCAATATGCTATGCCTCTCATACCATGCCCTGGGTGCCTGTTTTAATCCATATAAAGCCTTTTTTAATTTGAAAATATGATTTGAAAATTGATAATTCCAAAACCTGAGGGTTTCTTTACAAACATATCTTCTTTTATTATCTCATTTAAAAATGCACTCTTGACATCCATTTGGAAAAGTTTAAATCCTTTATAACAAACAAAGACTAGTAGCACTCAAATTACTTCCGATCTTACTATAGGGGCAAAAGTTTCCTCGAAAACAATCCATTTTATTTGATTATATCCCTTAGCCACCAATCTTGCCTTATTTCTAACCACCACATTAGAATCATTCATTTTATTCTTAAAGACCCATTTGGTTCCAACTATACTTTAGCCCTTCAGTCTTTCTATAAGCTCCCAAACATCATTCCTGACAAATTAATTTAATTCCTCTTGTATGGATAAGATCTAAAATTCATCAGAAATGGCTTAATTGATGTTGGTGGGTTCTATCATTGAGATGAAGGATGAGTGATTAATTTCTTTTCTAACTACATGCCTAGTTTTAACATATTTAGAAGAGTCTCTTAAGATTAGTTCTTTAGGATTACTCAAAGAATATCTCCAACCTCTAGGCAATATATTTTGAGATTCTACCCGTTCCTCTAGATTTGTAGATTCTGCTCCTTGGGTAATCTCACCTATTTCATCAGTGTTTTAAGGTTCTACCCTTTCCTTTAGATTTGTATTTTGTACTCCTTGGGTAGTATCACCTTCTTCATCTTCTTCTTCAATTCTAGACTTCTCAGAATTAGATTTATCAAACACTATATGAGTAGTCTCCTCCACCACCAAAGTCCTCTTATTGAACTCTCTAAAGGATTTCTCTATACTTGAATAGCCTAAGAACACTCCATCATATTTTGGGTCAAACTTTTATAAGAGTGATTTCCCATTATTTAGTATAAAAACCTTACAACCAAAGATGTAGAGGTGAGAAAGGTTGGGTTTTATACCCTTAATAATCGCATATGGTATCTTATTCATGAGTTTGGATCTAACATTCACCATATTCAACACATAACAAGTTGTGTTTACCGCTTTAGCCCAAAAGTTTTTTGAAAGTGAATACGTAGCAAGTATGGCTCTGGCAGCTTTTACTAAGGTCATGTTCTTCCTTTCAGTTACTCAATTCTATTGAGGGGTCCTAGGAGCTGATAAGTTGTGAATAATCCCTTGATCCTCATAGAAGGTTTCAAATCTCTCATTTTTAAACTCTCCTCCATGGTCACTATGGATGATCAAGATCTCACAACCTAATTTTTTTAATCCAAGTGGAGAAAGATTTAAATTTATTGAATGACTCACTTTTATGTGATATAAATCTAATCCAAGTGAACCTTAAGTAGTCATCAACTATTATACATCTAAAGACTTTTCCTCCTAAGCTGGCAGTGCTAATGGGTCCAAATAAATCCATGTGAAGGACTTCTAAAGGTTTAGAGGTACTAATGTCTTTAATGGAATGAAAAAAGGATTTGACTTATTTCCCTACTTGATAGGCATCACACAGTTTATCCATAGTGAACTTAAGCTTAGGGATTCCTCTCACTAAGTCTTTTTGGATTACTTCTTTAAGTGTTTTCATGCTAGCATGACAAAATCTCCTTTGCCACAACTAAGTCTCATCAGCAACAATTTTTTAAAACGAAAAAAATACAACATATTCAATATTATTTAAATCAAGCATGTAAATATTGTTGACCCTTTTTCCCTGCAAAAAGTATTGTTATTCAAGTTTATGATGTATATATTTGATAAAAAAATTTGTGATAAAGCCTTTATCGCAAAGCTGATTGATACTAAGTAAGTTGTATTTCAAGCTATTAAAAAGTAAAATATTTTCAATTAAAAGATTCTTAGTATTTTCAATTATACATGGGCCCACCACTTTTCTGATGGTGTTATCTCTAAGAGTGACCTTGCCTCCAACCATGGCCTACAATGAAATGAATTGATTGGTTTCTCCAATCAAATAGCGTGAGCTTCCGCTATCCAGGTATCACATGCTCTCATGAGGTCTTGTATGAGAGCACACCTACAAAATCATCAAATATTAGATTTAGGAACCCAAACAAGTTTGGGTCCCTTCTTATGGAAAGAAGAATGCAATGAATGTGTTATGCTGTGAAACATGCAATTTTAGTATCCACACCAAATATGTTCTACGGTGCACGATGCATGTGTGGGAAATATGTTCTAGCATGCCACATGAAAAAACATCTAATACTAGGAAAAGGGTTTATTAATATATTTGGTCTATAGTGTCGCTTCCTATGTTTCAAAATTTTTAGCTTTGGATCAGGATTGAAAAATTATTTAAGTGTAAGTGGAATCCTATATCCTCAATTGATTTTAATTCAACTTTAAAAAATGAGTTAGCACTTTCTAAAATAGCATTGTAAACTTTTAAATAGTGCTCCCCACTCTCATATTCATCCATAAATATTTTAAACTTTTCAAGTTCAGTGTGGAGTGATTTCAATAGTTTATATTATTTTTTGAATTCATCAAACTCATCCAATAGTTTCATGTGATTAATATCGAGTGTAGAATGATCTTTAATCAAAATTTTATATGCTTTTGTAAATTAAAAAAATTTAAGTTTCAAGCTAGCATGTGATTTTTTAAGCTTTCTATAAGATGAATGAATTTTCTTAGAAACTTCAAGCAATCAATCATATGATAGTTTGTATACCTCTTCTTGGTCAAAATGAACTAGATGTTTGTTTGCCTTCAAACACAAGTTTGTTGTCTCCTCTTCAACTTCAGTCTCTGAGGAGTCAAATGTAGAATCTGCCTAAAATGGCTTTTGAATCCATTTCTTGTCCTTCCTGAACTTGGGTTTCTCTTCTCCCTTCTCCTTATTTGGGGAGCCTTAAGTGTAGGACAATCAGCTTTTATATATCCCAACTTCTTACATTCAAAACAAATCACATTAGAAGAACTTTTAGAATTCTTACTACTCTTATCTTTATTCCACTTCTAATGATGCTTTTGAATCTTAATTAAGAAGCTCTTGAATTTCCTCATAATTAAGGCAACATTATCACTTTCAAAACTAGAAGAGTTAGAATCCATATCGTTAGCCTTTAAGGCTATAATTTTCTCCTTCTTCTCACCTACATCAAGTTATCTTTGGATCAGTCCTTGCTCGTAAGCAATGAGTGATCCAAGTAAGTTGTCTATAGAGTAAACATTTAAATCCTTAGACTCAGTAATATCATTAATTTTAACATCAAAGGAAGAAGGCAAGTATCTCAAAATTTTAACTTTCTCATAGTTAGTTATCTCTCTTCATAAGGCATACAAAGAAGTGATAATTTATGTAAACCTAGTATACATTTCAGATATCGATTCACTAGGTTTAATGCTAAAGAATTTGTAGTCATTAAGTAAAATATTCAACCTAGATTACTTAACTTCACTTGTGCCTTCATAAGTAATACACAATCTATCTCATATTTCTTTACCAATAGTATAAATTGAGATACACATGTAATCTTCAAATTTTAATGAACAGAAAAAATAATTTAAATATTTTGCATTAAGTTATGCTAAATCCCTATCATCAAAGTCCATTCAATAAAAGAAAGTTTAGTTTTGATGCTATTGATTTCACATGTTGGTGCAAATATTCTTCTTTAACAAGCATCAACATGTAATAATCTATAGATTGTAAAAATATGGACATGCAAGTTTTCCAGAAATCAAAATGTATATTATCAAACAATGGTGGTCAAATAATGGAATACCCTTCCACGGTATTTCGCTTACCAAAGTTAGCCATGGATCAAAATTTAGAATTTTTTAAAAACTTAATTTTATGAATCTTGCTCTAATACCACTTGAAAGTTTATTAGGGTTGTTAGGCCCTTATGAACTAGTTCGAGGCTAACCAAGAGAGGGGGGGGGGGGGGGGGGGGTAAATTAGTAGTTTTAAAAATTCTTAAATGTAAAGTAAAAAACTTTTTGAAACCTTTTCAAATATTTTAAAACAACGCAATCAACCATAGAAATTAATATACGGAAAAAAGTGCAGGAATAACACAGAAAGAACACACCAGATTTTATAATTGTTCGGCCAACTTGACCTATGTCCACTCCCTGCTACCTCTCCTCTAAGTATTGCTTTAAAATATGGTGACTCATTTTTTCTCCCACAGCAAGGCAGAGAAGCCTTTACAAACTCCTTTCCACCAACCCCGATGAGATAAAGAACCCAAACTCCTTTTGCTTCCTCCTGAAGCAGCCAGAGAATCTTGATCGATTGCTGAAGAAGACCTTCTTAAAGCCCCTAAGGAGCCAAGGATGATGAATAGAGAAGATAACTTGAATTTTTGCTTGGAGCAACATTTGTGAACACCTCATAAACTCCCCCTCACAAGATTCTCTCTCTCTCTCTCTCTCTCTCTCTCTCTCTCTCTCTCTCTCTCTCTCTCTCTCTCTCTCTCTCTCTCTCTCTCTCTCTCTCTCTCTCTCTCTCTCTCTCTCTCTCTCTCTCTCTCTCTCTCTCTCTTCCAAGCACTCCCTCCTTCTCTAAGATCTCTCAATTCAGGAAAGCAACAAAAGATGAGATACCTAAATGATGCCTTAGGAAATAATAAATTTTTATATATTGGAAACCTCATATATGTTATGTTTATGATAGCATTTCATTCCAATTTATTTATATATGAAGATGTTGTTTCAGTGATTAGTGACTATAATAGCACATTTTATGATGATTAAAAATGAGTGATATTGAAAAAGTGAAATAAGTCATATTTGGGGAATAGGCTAGCACAAGTAAAGGTGAAAGATTTGATGAGGTAAGCTTATACTCTCAAATTTTCAAAAGTTGGGAATTCAAACCCAACCTTGAATGACAGAGCAACTTCAATTTTAAAAGTTGAGAATTCGGATTCAACTTTCAATAAAAAAGAAGGAAGGGTGCAAAAGCTTACATTTATCATATGACTTATATAAAGTGATGTTATGCTTTTCTTATGACCAATATGGAATTTACATTTATTTTCAATTAATTGTCAAAATATTATTATTATTTTTTAAACATTGCTTACATATTTCATTGAGCTATAGCTCATTAATAGTGGTTGTACAACATGAAAGGGGAAGGAGACAATAGTGCACTAAGAAGGAAGGTTTATTGAAGTTTTTATGTACATACACTTTGGGTATGTAAATGTCATTTTAAATTTTAATAAGCTATGTATTTTATTTTGGTGCATTTTAGATGTTATTCCAGTTATGAAACATGAATTAAAATCTTAAGGTTTATATGTTGGGATAGTTTGGATAGGCTATTTGTTACTCATTTGTTCCTGATAGAAGTATTTCAAGATGGTTGTCAGTAAGAGATATGTATGTTCATCTTCTCCTTCTCTGTTACACTCCATGTCGACTATAAGGGAGTCAAAATGGATGTTGATTGTAAGGGAGTCAAAATGGGTGGTGACACCTTGATTTTAAAAATAATATACTTTTGCCTTGTATATGGGGGCTTTCTTTGATGGCATTATTTCTTAGTCTTGATTGATTCTGCTTTTATGAGTGTTATTCAATGTATGCCCAACATTATATGTTCTTCATTTTTTTCATTTACATTAATTATTAATTTAAAAAATAGACATAAATTTACCAATTTATTAGATTAATTATCTTAACTAATAATATTTTTTATCATCAAAATCTTAGTTATCTCACCAGGCTCACAGGTCAAACATAAACTTTATAACAAAAACTTTTTAAAGGGAATCATAAGATTTTGTTTTAAAGTAGTTTGGATATATCTTCTTTCTTACAATAAAATTCAAACTAAATTTTAAGAGTGAAAAGGTAATTTTATTAAGAATAGACTAAGTAGCCCTATAACTTTTAAACTTGATAATAACTTGAGATCACTCTTATCACAAACTTAAGTCAGTTTATATTTTCTTTGACTAGTAAAGTTCTTATTAAGATTAATCTTTTTTAACGTTGACATGAACTTTTATTTGAGTTTGAAATTTGTTGCTTTAAATTGAATTTCATATTTATTTATAACTTAATTTACTATTTTCCTATATTTCATTTACCCTATATACTTATCAAACTCACTCAAGGAGGTGATTTCCCAGAGCAATCAAGTGGGGCGTGTTCCTTGAGCCTTGTTGACTTCACCTTAAATTTGTCTAAAATGAGTTGAACTTGTATAATTCAATGAATTCAAATCTACCAGTAGTTTGCAAAATAATTGATTTCTTGAATTTTTCCAATTTGGAATACATAATAAACTTCTTTCTAAAGAATAGAAGAAGAATTCACTGAAAATTAAATATATATTTTTGGAAAATAATTCATAAATAAAACTCTTCCCTTTAATAATATGAGGTCTTTAGATCATTTCTACTTCATACTCTAGGGAACTCTTTTCCTATGTATGTCTGTGATTGGTAAGCTCTAAGGGAAACTTGTTCATAAATGATGTCAGGCCTTTCCCATATAAGCCTAGTTTTTGTAGTGTTGATTGCCGAGTTGCAATATGTACTTGTATTAGAACCAATTGCCTTTCATGAAATTTCTTCTCTCAACTGTTTGAATTGAACTATTTTGTTATTTTCTTTTTTATATTCCTCTTGTTTCATATATGCCTAAAAAAATTAGTTTTTGCAAGAGTTTAAGATAGTCTCCATTCCTTCTTTAAATTTATTTTTTTTTCAATAATTAACATCTCCTATCTTGAAATTCAAAGTAGCCATAACTCATTGTTTTTGTAGTTCATGTTTGGTTTGGAAGAATACTTATGTTCTATGAGATAAGCACAATGTGGGGTTGCTTATTTGCTGAGGATGAAGTTATCATTATAGCCCATAAGCTATATGATAATGCTTCGACTAACTTTCCCTTTTCACCTTCCAACTTTTTCTTAAAAGGTTCAAAATTACATTATTTGTAGCCTCTACTAGACCATTTATTTTTGGATGATGGATTGAAGCAAGTCTAAGATGTATTCCCTAACTTTGACATAAATCTTTAATCTTTTTGCATAAGAATTGGGATTTCTTATTGATGGTGGCAAACATTAAGAGTCCATGTCAGATTGGTCCATCTAAAGTTTTAGATAACTTTATAATTGCCTTTATTTGGGCCTTTTCTTTAATACATTGGTGTAATTATTACAATAAACTTTCTTTAACCAATTACTACGGGCAAAATTCATACCAAATCTATTTCACATATGGTGAAAAGGACAAGGTTAAAAATTGCTACATCTTATCATGCCCTAAGATCTAATTTAAAAAATTATTTCTTTTATCCTTAATTATACAACAATCAGAGCTATCTAATATCATATATTATTAATAAACAATAGAAAATTTTCTATAATTCAAATTATCAATATACATCTATATTCATTACTCTAAAAATTATATAAAATACCCAGGAATCATACAATTATATCATGTCTATCCAAATCCTGAGTATAAAAGAATAATTAAAACAAAAGAAAAGGAATCTAAGGGATCTTCATCAATCTCTCATTGTTGCTCCCTTGCCCTGACCTGTATTCATTTAAATCATATATAATGAGCTAAACAGCTCATTAGGTCACACTAAGATCCTATAACTGAATTCAAAATATGACAAAGAAGTAGTATACATGTTGTCAAACAATTCATAATAATAACAGTCATATAATCAAGAATCGCTACAGAAATAGTAAAACTCATATGTAGTAATAGTAGAATCTATAAGCATTAAAATATTAAGATATAAAAGATAACAAATTAGTATAATAGAGAATAATAAATAAGTATGAGTGTCAAATCAATAAAGTTGTCATCATATCAATATTATCAATTAGTAAATCAATCATATAAAGAGTAAAAACCAAAGCATCGATAAAGAACTATCAAACTCAGATCAATATAGTAAAATCATATAACTATATATACATACTATCCAGTGAGTCTATATCAGTATCTTAATTACATAATCATTATTAGCAATCAATACTATGAATCAATAATAATAATAGTGAATTAGTAGTAGTATTCATAACAGTTCAGTAACAGTATCAGTGTTTGTATTAGTACTAGTAAATCCAATGGTAGTAATAGTAAATCAATACTACAATAGTAATCTATACAATAATAACAAATCTGTAACATATATTTAAATAGTCATAGTAAACAAGTAAGATGTCCTACTTATCACAGTATTTTTTTAGTATTATATCAATTTCAATAAATTGTTGGCTCAATAAATAACGTCATCACTCTTTGCCTGTCGGTACAGTAATAACTCCTTATAACTCCCAAACATTACTAAGAAAGTGTTATATCATTGTATCGGATAACACCAAACCATATTATTTAAATCAAAACTTGTTGTCCTACCATTCTATATAGGTCAATCAATCTTTAACTAATGAGTCAACCAAAATTTACTTGTCTTTCACACATATTCCAATAAAAGCAATATGGACCAGCTATTACCTAATCACATTTTTATTTCCATTCTTAAATCGTGTATAATAATATGCTTAAATAGAATACTTACTGAGTAAAAATGCACAGTTTTAAAATATAACCAAATTATCAAGGATTGTGTAAAATATCATTTCAAAACTTTAATCATGCTCCAACATTATTTCTTGAAGTCCAGATTATTTTTTGTTCAATAACAATAGCACAAATTCTAAAATACCTGGTAGAAAATTTCTAGAAAATATAAAAACATTCAAAATCTTGATATCAATAACATATAAAAATTACGCTGTGAAAGTTCTACCAGTGTAAAGTTATCCACTTTTTTTTGTTAATAGAAAAAGAAATTTAATCAAGAAATTCAAAAAACTTTGAATTTATGAAAATATAAATATGTATAATGTGACCTTCTTCGACCGAACAACATTCTCAACTAGCCCAACAGCTAAAAATGACTTGAAGTGACTAAAATCAGAGTTTATCTATCTAAAATTCTTCTCTCTACTTAGTCTACTATGATTGATTGAATGAACATAATAATGGATTTTAAAATTTTTAATAATGGGGATAATGGACTAGCACTATGGTGCTACCACCTAGTGCTATGGAGCTAGTTCATTTTTTTGCAAAATATAAAGACTGGCGCACTGTAATGTCACTATTTTGTGTCTGGTACTATGACACCATTGAGGCACTAGGACACCCAATGTTGAGGCACTCAAAAAATAAATTTTTTTTTTTCAAATTTGCTAAAATTTGCTCTAGACCTTTAGAACTCATACTAAAACATACACAACCAGTTTCAAGTATCAAAATACTTCCAAGCACATGCAAATGGGTGCAAAGAATGAATTCAAAATTTTCCTTTAAAAATTCCCTTTTTTATATATATATTTTTAAGTTGTTACACATCTTATGGGAGGGCAAGAGTTGGGGAAAAGTTTTGGCATTGCACCATCCTCTTAGAGATTTCTTTTTCATGTTGTATATAATTGGGCCAAAAATATCATTTTAACAATATTCAATGTTCCACCTTCCTTGCCCCAAAATGACACACACATTCACTTGAATGACTCTCTTCCAACAATTTTTGGAATTCATTCATCTTAACATGCCTCAAGCTAATGAATGTGACAAAATTTTTTATCATCCCCATCAATGAGAAGGTATTATGACTTTGATTTTGAATGGAAGATCAAGTCTATTCAAACTTTAGAAACTCTATAGGATCAACATAACTCACTAGGGTCTCCTCCTCCATTAATATAGTTTATGTTTCTTCAATAATAGGATGCAATAATTTTGAGGCAAGATTTTCATTGTGATTTCTCATATTAGAGAGTAGGTTTATGAGAGCTGAATTTAAAAGTAGATCAACTTTTATTTCCTTCTTCACTTTAAAAATGTATCTTTGCAAGTTGTCTTCCCCTGCTTTAATAACCATTCACCTTATTCACCATATGTTGGAAATTAGTGAAGATGGATAAATGTTTAGTTTTATCTCCTTCTATAAAGCATAATATAGTGATCAATACCACATACTCAACCTATTTATTAGTTACTTTAAAGGAAATCGTTAATACATTTGTAAGCTTTATTCCCACTAAACTTCCCATACTTATTCCAAGTCTTTATGATCCAAATGCTCCATCAACATAGATATTCCATATAAAATTGTATTTGTTTAACACCTTCCTCACTACTTTTGGAATGGTGAAGTCAGTAAAAAAGTTGGCTAAAACTTAATAGATGGGCCATTACTTCCTAACATCTTCTCATACCATCATTGAGATAAAAACCTTTTTCTCCTACTATAAAATATTATATATATCCTCCCCTATTTTTGGATTTCAGAGTAATGGTGGTGAAGAAAGGAATTACTTTGATTATTAAAAGTCATCCACACACTATTAATTCCATATGTAATTTTTTGTGCCTATCAAAGTTTTGAAGAAGGATGAGCACTTATATCTCAACTTTGAGATAAAAAAAACTTAGCCCAAAAACTCTTCTAGTTAGTTACTATAATTTCTAGGCTATTTTGGATAGACAATCAACATAATGATCTTCATTATTTTATGATTAACTTTTATCCATTTTGGGTTATGTAGAACCCCTAAGAACATTTTTAGATTGTCCCAAAAGTGCACTTCAATTAATTAAAATGCATCTTAATTTTCTTTAGTAGAGAAATTATTTTATTCAAATCAAGAATGCATTATTCAAGAGTCCTTCCCTAAACTAGTAAACAATTAACATAAAATTTACTGCTTCTCCCCATTTTTTTATTTGAACATTTGGTCTATCAATCATTGATTCACAGCTCCTGCATTCTTCAGACCAAAAGTCATCACTTTCTAATAATACTACCAATCACTATTATTGAAGAATATGTTGTCACAATCTATCTAATGTATTTAGATCTAGTGATAGCTAGAGAATTCATTAAAAAAAAACAAATGCCAAGAAAACAAACTACTATGTCAATAAATACATTAATTATTTGGAATGGATAACCATCTTTGGATAAGCTGAGTTCAAATTGGTGAAATCCATGCTTATTCTCCATTTCCACTTTTACACCATCACTATATCTAAGATCTAATTTGGATATTTTCCCTACTATAAGCTTTGAAATTTTGCATCTTATCAACCCATCTTAAATAGTAAAAAAAAATTTAATGTTTTTTATGGGACTTGTATTTTTCTCAACATTCAATTGATGATATACAACATTCATATCTACCTTTTGTATCTTCAACCAAGCTAAGACTTTAATATGTTCTTAAATGGTATGAATAGATTCCACTTTAGGATTAATGCTAATATAAGTGTTGACATTTAGAGTTTGTCCGAGTGTGCTCTTAGTAGCTTTTTTTTTTTTTTTTTGATTCAAAAGCTTCCGACATTCAACCCTCCCCCCCCCCCCCCCCCCCCCCCCCCCCCCCCCCCCCCCCCCACACACACACACACACACACACCTCTTTCAACATTTAATTATACTACTTCCTCTTACATATTTTTCATAGCATTGAAAGTAGTCGGCCTTTGACTATAATAAATGTCCCCTCAAGTTACAAACTTGATGTTGACATGCTAGTTGGAGAAATTATTTCTAAAGTTGTTTAATAATTGTCAGGAAATGATTTTATGATAGTTTATGGGCATCTTCTATGATGAAGTTTGACATGGAAGTTCTTTATATTCCCCTTCCCTCCAAGTGATGCTTGAAGTAAACATTCCTTTGATCTTCTCCTTTCACCAAAAAAAATCAAAAGGGTGGACCAATGATAAGTGTTAGCTAAGAAGCACCTAGGTTTGTCTTCTCAAAGATATTTTTAAATATGATGTTAAAAGAATCCTTATCCATCAAGATAATGCAATTTTAATAATTAGCATTTAGTGATGCTAATACCAAAATAAAAGATATAGGACTTTTATTTGTTAGCATATATCCTTTTTGTGAAAGTGATGGGAAATGCATTAGTGAAGGAAGATTTAATTGTACTCACAAAGTTTACCTATAGAGAATGAAGGTGCTTGAAGCTAGCTTATTAACAAACTTTTTCTCTAGTTCATCTAAGTATAGTTGGGACTATGCTAACTATGTGAAATGTCTTGGCTATGACTAGCTCATTTCATTACTCATCTATAGATGGCTTCCTTTGATTCATTTTTTACTTACCAAAATTAACTATTTCAACATCTTGACTATAATTTTTTATTTTAACATATGATAAAGGTCCCACTAATCCTTCATATCAAGCCCATGGTCTTAATCAAATGCATAAGATTTTGATGGATCTCTAGCATGAGATTCAACTCTCATGGGAACAAGCTACTTAAATAAGTATTTATTTTGGGTGGCCTCAATAAGTTCAAAAATTAGAATTCTTAAGGGGGAATAGTCTATGAATTACCAAGTGGGAATCAATCTCTCCCTATTCTTAACAATAGGTTGATTTGCAATTCTCAATCACCTCTTTTAGTCTCCAATGAAGAAAATGGAAGTTTTATCTAAGTCACTTTATCAGCATTAGAATCCTTGGGTAACTTTTGTTTTATCTAGGATATCATTATAATTTTCTCTCTATCATGAGATCCCTTATGCAACTTGAAGATGAAGTCGTTAATGTACAATCATACTCCTCAATTTTGATACGATTGTTGTTGAGTTCATGCAAATTAGCCAATATATATCCTTGACCATTTTAGGCTGAGGGAATATATGAAAGGATTCTCTCATAGACCTTGAGTAAGGGCCACCTAAGACACTATGGGATCCAAAAATTTCACCTATGGCATTCCTTTTTAAGACATCATAATGAATTTTGTTAATTCCCTAATCCTACAAGCACCTACCTCATTTTCAATAACCTTACAAATTCTTTAGTGGCTTCTATGCACTTTCAAACTAGTTGATGAATCTTCTTACAATTGACAAAGGATATTACTATTCCCAATGGAAGAGAAGAGAACCACCTAAAGTTGACTCATTGAAAGTGTTAACAAATAGATGGCACTTTAAATTGACATTAATGTCTAAATGGGAGTTGGCTAATTTAAATTAAGCATTATGGTGGACAAAAATCTATCATCCCTTTATAAGATTTTCGGTAGGGAATTTTGAATTTTACTAGGGACTTATCTTCTAAGTTTTATCTTGAGAAAGCATTAGTTAAATGGTACTTCCACTTCTCAATTCACTAGGGAAGGGGAACTGATTCTTCACTACTATTTAGATTATTGGCTATCTAATGATTATTCTTACACTACATAGTTTCCATCAAATAATTTAATATAATGATCTCTTTGGTATCTTCGCCCTTGGAATGATTTTAAGATTATATTTCAAAGCTCCTTGATCATCCTTATCATCCTATCTTTCATATATATATATATATATATATATATATATATATATATATATATATATATATATATATATATATATACATACTTATTTATCATGAAGCCCAAGTTCTTCATGTTCCTTTAGCCCTCTTTTGTTGACATCTTCTTGTATTGCTTGGATTTTTATTCTTAACATTAATCCATCCACATAACACCTTAAAGTATGCTAGATCCAAATGTGTCTATGGGCAATAAAAAATTCTAAGTTTTCAAACTTATAAGGCTCATATAACAAGAGAGAGAGAGAGAGAGAGAGAGAGAGAGAGAGAGAGAGAGAGAGAGAGAGAGAGAGAGAGAGAGAGAGAGAGAGAGAGAGAGAGAGAGAGAGAGAGAGAGAGAGAGAGAGAGAGAGAGAGAGAGAGAGAGAGGGGGCTTATGGATTTCATCAAGAATGATAAAAAGTATGGGATTTAGTACCAATAGACTTCATGTGCTAAAATGTCCTATTGACCACCTATTTATATGTTTGGTGAAGTGTTTTTTTTTATAGGAGGATGCTTGAAAAATAAGAGAATACTCCAAGCTACATGATACATGTACCAAAATTAAAAAAAAAAATCACATTGATAATTTCCTAAGCGAGTCACTACATGAACTTGCTAACTTGTTAGTTGAATTTGTTGATAGGTGGCGTGAAGTCACCAATTCATTAAGTAAAGTTTTCAACTTACTAAATGGAGCGCAAGATAGTAATTTTGGGTGATAAGGCTTATTTAAGGATCAAGAATTTCCTTATATGTTCTGTTTTCCCCTAGTGAGTTCACAATAATTCTGTGGGTTAACTAGAGCTTGTTTAACTTTTCTGGAATCCAATTCATTAGATACTTACATGTGCAATATATATCATTTTTTACGAAGAAGACTAATATGATGGGAAAGATAAAATTATGTCAATGAGAGGTGTGTATTATTATTGTAGCTTCTTTATATTGAACTCTATTGATGAATAGAACTGCTTGCAAGAATTAAATTTCTTATGGGCTAAACAAACTATTATTATTTTTAGTGTATTAACTTATGTAAGTTCAACTAAGTTATCACTAAGATTCTATTTCACATTGGTTTTAGTTGAAATCAATCCCTAAGTTATCAAGAGTTTCAATTTTGCTAAAACTTATGTATTTTAGCAATGTGATTTTGCCAAAATTTAATATTTTTAATGAAGATTCTTTAAAAATCTTTAATTAGTCACTAAAATTCTACTAGAAATCTACCATACAAGTCTTACTAAACTTCATGTATATTATAACTTGAACAATGAAATTACATATACTTGTTATAAAATTTATAATTAAAATGCAAGCAAAACAACTTCAAATTTTTCAAAAGTTTGTACACTGTGTAATAATATGTAGTTAATATTATTTTAGGTCATCCATTATAGTCTTAAAAATATTTTTGGCTACCTACTTAGGCATTCCAATATTTAAATGTGTTATTAGTTAGTCATGTTTTGATAAGAGATATTAGGTACATGTAAACTGATGAACAGCTAGATATTTTTCTCAGAGGAGCTGCACATACAAATACTACTAGCCAACTATTTAGGTTTTTCTTGCAATCACTTCAAACAATGAGTTGTTACTTCAAACTAGTGCTATAATCGATCATTTTTTAGTAGAAGAATTTATTAAATACCCACTAAAAAAGTAGATTACTATATGTTAGTACAATTGAACCAATAGTTCTACCCATACTTTGCAAATTTCATTGGTGCAATAGTAGGTACCCACATCCCCATAGTTGTTAATGAACTAGATCAATATCAGGGAATAGTTGGGAGGGATTCATAGTTGATATGAGGGCGTTGTGATGGACGATGGAATGTGACTTAAGAGTTCTACTTGATAAATATTATTTGGTAGATTCACGGTATGCTAACACCAACAAACTATTGGCACCATTAAAGAAATGTCAATATCATTTAAGTGATTACCATGAAAAAATATTTCGTACGTACTCAGTAGAGGAGAAGTTTTACTATCATTACCATGCAAAGTAATGCATGCACAACATAATGGAGGAACATTTGGCATTTGGAAATAGAGATTTCTAATACGAATTCATATGTGATAATTTTGTTTGGTATAGGCCAATATTGTGCTTGCTAATGCACCGCTGCATAATTTTTTTAGACGCTACCATTGACAATACAATATATATTTCAACATGTCTCAAACTAAAAATGTAGCAAGACATTGAATTTGGTGAAGTACAAGTCACTGATGAACACTCTAACATGCATGCAGCTATTAGGGAGAGAATTCAAGATGATGTAGTGAATCATTCAATCGCAATCAAATTGTGGGAAACTCATATAAGATTTCATATTATTAAGTAAAAATTAATTCAATTTAGATTATGTTTGATATTGCATTAATTCGCTTGCAGATATTGAATTAATGACACTGGTCAACTTGAGTGCATGTTATGGTTGAGTTGCCGGGAGGTGAAAACATTATATCTAATTTCAATGGATATATTATTTACATATGTTGTCCTTGTTGCTATGCAACTTTATTTTCATTTTGGCACAAGATTTATTTATATAATTGTTGTTATTTCATTGTAATATTTTAAACACAAATCATATTTCAAATAATCCTTTTAAATTATTGATTACATGGCCAAAAAGTTTCACACAATATCTATTTTGCCAGACAATTTGTAAGATTTAACACTCAGAATTTATTAAATCCATAAGAGTTAAATACTTGTATCCAAATAGTCTCTTAATGTGCCTTTATTTAGCAACAACCATATTGAGTTGAAATATTTGTTTAACTTTTTTCCACTGTTTTGAAAACCGGACCGGACTGACCGGTTCAACCGTGAACCGGTCTGCTGGCCGGTCCGGTCAGGCTTCAAAACCGGCTCTGCATCAAACTCTATCAAACCGGATTGAACCAGCGGTTCAACCGGTGAACCGTTGAACCGGTCCGGTTTGGAAAGAACCGGCCAGTTCATAAAAACATTTTATTTTGTTTTAATTAAAATTTTAAAAATATATTTTAATTTACTAAATTTTTTTAAACTATTAAAAATAATTTTATCAAATATGATGATTAATTTCATCATAATACATGCAAGTTATTTTAAATATCTCACATAAATTATTTTGTAAGAGGAGTGTACTTCTCACCTTATATAGGGTTCAAGGAAACATCCTCAAACTTCCCATATGATGTGGGACTAAAAAACTTGCATGAGTAGTTTAGAATGTGAATTGGGCTTATTTGGGCTATTTGGGCTTCAATTTTTTTCTTAGTTGGGCTATAAATTTAGATAATATGTATTATAAATTTGCTATAATATATATTATAATACTTATATTATAAAATATTAATATTATAAATTAATATATTTTATTAAATATTATTTGTATAAATATATTTAATTATAAATATATAAATATATTATTTTTAAATGATATTTATATTTATAATTTTGCATTATATATACATATATATATATATATATATATATATATATATATATATATATATATATATATATATATATATATATATATATATATATATATATATATATATATATATATATATATATATATATATATATATATAAAATTTATAAATATTATTAAATGATCATATATTTAATTATTTATATTATATTAGTGATCATACATTTTTTTATTATAAATTTATATATTATATTAAGTATTATTCTTATAAATATATTATTCTTAAATAAATTTATATGTATAAAATTTTATAAATATTATTAAATGTTCATATACTTATATTATATGATTTTTTTTTAATAATATTATTATTTATTACATCATCCGGTTCGACCCCGGTTCGACCGGTCGAACCGGTCAAACCGTGAACCTCTCTCTCTTCCGATTCGTTGTCCGATCCGATTTTCACAACCTTGCTTTTTTCTATATGCTAGTTTGTTTTATTTTATTATTTCAAGTTCGAGAGAGAGACCTAAATTTTTTTCAAAATTTAGTTCTCATTAATTTGTCCAATCTAGTATTAGCGCTTCACACGCAAGATAGGTTGATTCGTCAAGATCAGAAAAGAGAATAGTATTGCAATATATATAACAAATTTGGTGGCAATGGACCAATCCAAAAACAGTGACTGTAGTTGGAACGGGGACGACTGTTCATCCCAATCTAACAAAACATGGATGGGACTGATTCCTTAACAATGGTGGGGAAACTCAAAGTGGGAGAATCTGAATCCATATGAGATAGCAGCAAGAGAGAATGGAGGAGCATACGAGTGAGTTGAGGAGAGTTTGTGTTACTGGAGCAGGAGGTTTTATTGCTTCCTGGCTTGTGAAGCTTCTCCTCTCCAAGGGATATAAGGTTCACGGCACCGTCAGAGATCCAAGTACCACCTTGCTACCTTGGCTTTTTATATTTAGTTTCTTCTCTGCTATGAAAAATCATTCTTTCTTTCCCATTTTAAGGGGTTATTTGCTATTTTATTTCTGGCGTTGCCCGCCTTAGGAGATGGTGGATTGTACGCTGTGGAAGCACCAAGAAACGGAGATCTACAACGGTTCTTCTCGGAAAAATCAAACCTGAGAAAATCTACCGCAAACCAAAGCATGATTTATCAAATAAATTTCATAAAATTAGTCAAATAGCACCAAAGTCGGAATAGAACTCTTACATTGAAGATGTTTGTATCTAAGTAATACTAAATTGTCATATCTCATTCGATTCCTTCAGGTGGCTCATAGGAAAAAGGGGTAAAATCACCTTTGTTGCATCTATCTTCGGTAAAGCAGGATAAGGATTCCGTTATATGTCTCAAAATAAGTTTTTATAATCAGGAACTCTCTGAACACTTGTTTTCAATGTATTTGTAACCCACCCACCTACGTCTCTCTCTCTCTCTCTCTCTCTCTCTCTCTCTCTCTCTCTCTCTCTCTCTCTCTCTCTCTCTCTCTCTATAACTTACTGAAGAGGAGTGAATTAAACAACTTAAATAAACACTTGTTTTCAAAGTATTTGTAACCCACCCACCTACGTGTGTATGAATCTCTCTATCTCTCTCTCTCTCTCTCTCTCTCTCTCTCTCTCTCTCTCGAACTTTTATTACATCCAGTGAACGTACGCTCCTCTACGTTCGGTTTTAGGCAAAAACAACGCAATACCGAGTACCAAGTTGTACCGAGTTTTTCAAAAAACTCGGTATTGCGCTGTTTTGGTCTAAAACCGAACGTAGAGGAGCGTACGTTCACTGAATGTAATAAAAGTTCCTCTCTCTCTCTCTCTCTCTCTCTCTCTCTCTCTCTCTCTCTCTCTCTCTCTATATATATATATATATATATATATATATATATATATATATATATATATATATATATATATACACACACACACAAATAATAATTAAAATAGATGAACCCAAAGAAATAAAAATAACGATGCAAGTTCAAATAAGATATAATAAAACACTACAATGTTTAATTTTTAGAAGGGATAGGCGATAATCAAAACAGGGTGGATGGGCAAAAGATGGTTGATAGGGGAGGGGGATGAGAGTGATGAGGAATGATTGAAAATTAATTGACTATTATTATAAGAAAATTACAACTATTAAATTAAGTAGTTAGTCAGCCAGTAATATTTAAGTAAATAGTTGGTTAAAAATATAAACTTTTTATTTATAAATTTAAATATATGGTGCCATTTATTAAATCTGTTATATTTTATAACTTTATAATATTATAAATTTAGATATAAAACAAGTTTAAGGCACTAACTATAGGATACCATCAATTAATAGAAAATGAATCATTAAACCTCTCTATCTTTCATATCAAACATTGTCTATTGTTTTGATAAAATGGTATAATCATTGAACTTTGACTTGTCACAGGCAGTGAAAAGAATGCCCATTTGAGGAAATTGGATAATGCCACAGAGAATCTACAACTGTTTAAGGCAGACTTGCTTGACTACAATGCCATTGAGGCAGCCATTTTTGGTTGTGAAGGAGTCTTCCATATTGCTAGTCCAGTTATTTTAAGTGGAATTTCCAATCCAGAGGTTGTAATCATTTGATTTAAGTTTTGTCGATTCTATTCGTTCCACCTATTTATAGGCAGCAGCTCTCTGTTTTCAGGTAGAACTAATAAGACCAGCTCTTCTGGGCACTAGAAATATATTCAAAGCATGCTCCAAGACAAATATAAAAAAGGTTGTTATTGTTTCTTCTAATGCTGCTATCGCGATTAATCCAGATTGGCCCCATGGTACTATAATGGATGAGACATGCTGGTCAGACGAGGATTTTTGCAGGGCAAGTGAGGTAATTTATTTCTTATATTTTCGTATTAGGGGTGTTTTTTTAAGTATAAGTGATATCATTGGTTGAAATTAATTTGATATTTTCAAAATAACAATAATAGTTATATTTCAACATCATACTTTTGTAACAAGTTGTTGTTTTTTTTAATCTCATCCAAAATAACAATTTGATATGATCATAGTTCATTTAGCTCTATGATTTCGTCCTATTTGATAGATCACAAATCTTAGTTTATTTGAGGATGATGGAGACTTTGATCTAGTAACAAGCAAAAAAGCCAAAATTGGACCAATGTTGATTATCGTCGGGTCTTTGGAGAAGCATCCCACCTTCTCCAATGAGTTTGTAAGGGATGCATTGAACATTGAGGAGATATGAGGCCATAGACCTGAAATACTCAAGCAATTATGAAATAAGAATTCAAAGTTTAACTAGGGGAAATGATGAAGGCAATGCCAATAAATTGTTGTATAATTGCTACTTTTTGAGAAAATGATTACACCAAAGAAAAATCTAGCCATAACATACACATACTGAGAAATTAAATGCTTTTATATAACCATTAATGATCACCACCAAATTTCCCAACCGAATAACCTCTGCCCAGGAAGAGGGTCTCCTTTGACTTTGAGGAGAATCAACTTGGACAAAGAGAAAAGTAAGATATTTTTTTCAGGAGAATATAGAGAGATTTAGAATGATTATAATGTATTTATAACCTCTTCGGGTATGGGAGAGCTTTATATGTCTGAGAAGATGACAGAAAAAGGTTGGAGATGATCAAAGATGCCCCTTAATTAAGGCCTTGAACATTGACTTATAGATATTTTAATATTGACTAATCATTCTTTGTTGCTCAATCCAAAAAAATAATATAAGCCAAAGTACAATGTTGTTCATTTCAACATGGGACATTGAGAGCATTTCATAAGGTTAATCCTATGAAGATTACAAGCATTTTCATAAGAAAAAGAAGAAGCTCAATTCATGATGCATTGGATTGTATAATATAATGTTATAGAACAAATAATTCTAGAAGTGTGTAAATTTAGTTTATTGCCCAAATTAGCTAATGAATGTGATGTCTTTCATAGCATTAAACTAATGTTTTATCTCTCTAACCTAACACAAGATAGCGACACTAAACCAAATAATCAAAATATCCCAAAAGCTACTAAAAAAAACTACTATCATTACTCTCATTATCTCCACCATCCATCACTAACCGACCATGGCATCTATGCCATCCAAGCTAAATGTGGGCTCCAAAAATTTGTGTCTCGGCCTCTTTGCGGACCACTTTCTTTCTTTTTTGGATCATCGAGGAGAGTTTTAACGGTTAAGTTCTGAGGCAAATTTTTAAAAGGAAAATTGGGTTTTAAATAAAACACTACCCAGAGATTTCACCCTTATTTTGCGAGGACTTGATGATATGAGTACAAGTTTCCTATAGATGCAAGCCCCTATAGTTAATTACCCCTCCAAGTAGAGAGAGAATTTGCGATTAAGGCTAGCGTAAAATAGATACAGATTATCTGGCATATAATAGCAGCATGATTTGTTATTTGAAAACTTAATATTCTAAAATTAGAAATTCACCATCTTATACTTAAAGAAGATGGTGGTGGGAGTGATGAAAGACCCAATTAGGATCTCTTGGTTTCGTTATCCTGGACCATCATGATTCCTAGTGTACTTAGTCATAGAAGGTAGTTGACCCAACCTAATAGAAGAATCCTTGTCGCCAGCCATGGGTTGCTTTGTCCAAGGATACCTTATAGATCTGGGGTGAATATTTGTCTAAGGAGACAAATTTGAATCCACCTTAGTTAACAGAGGGCTTTGTTCTTTATCGATTATATCATATTGTATCTCAAGGATTTGAAGCCATTGGGGAACATGCAGGCTTTGACTAAGATCATAATTTAGTAGTACCATTTGGTGGCAAAACTTCTCGATTCAAAGGGTCCCTATCATAACCGTTTATCTATGGTATCATTTGGCAGTGAAATCGCCGGTTAGAGGACATGTGCCACATCCTTACTAGCAGGAGGTGATTTGAGAATGAATCATAGTGATATTCTCGACAAGTCATAAACTTTTTTATAGCTGAAGTAATTTTCAAATTTGTCCGCCTCGACAAAATATTGCGGGGGTGGATGTGCATTTTGCTTTAGGTGTTTAGTGTTTTATTTCAATTTTAAATATTTTATATTTTTGATATTTTTGGAATTTTGAATGTTATGTGCATTCAAGAGTTTGGGAGGCATTTTGTATGTTTGGGATCTCCTCCGGTTGAGATTTTCTGTCAATACGGCAAACATCAACTTTTTTATGGGCATTTTAATTTTATTTGTTGAATCTTGTTGACTCTGTTAACTTGTCGACTGAGGATCGAGTTCATTGTTGTCTTTATGTCTTTATTAATGAATTTTTCTTATAATGGGCTTTGAAAGCAAAATATGAATGTATGAAACAAATATCCTAGTTAATGTTGCGATGGTATATTTATTCGATAGTTCGAGCTGTGTTGACTCCTATTTATTCACATAGGAGGATCGAACTTGAATTTAGGTCCTTTTTTTTTACCCGCACAGCATACTCACGTGTGTACCCATTATATGTTCGTCAGGGCCCATGTAGGTATATACTTGAGTATGCGCTTTGCAAGATGTATTTATATGGGAGTTATATGTATGCAGTGTAACATATCTTTGTGTTTGCACGTATGATGCATTTTGCATACTAATGCAACATGCCGATGTGTATTTTGATGCATGAGGTTATTTTCGCATGATTTAATTATAGCCTGCTACACAATTAACTCATGTTAACGAGTGCGGAGGGTTTCATTTTAAGAGTTCTAGATGCCTTCTATTCGCTTGTATGCATATTGTGGATCTGGTGGCATGACGCTTCCCTGTGAGTCATTTGCTTCTATGTGCAGATAGACTGTCGTGCGCTAGCGAGTCTCCCATTATTTCTTGTAGATGATTGCATTCATCACAACTCTTCTTCTGTATTTACTAGTGATAACATGTCATATACGTAATGAGTCTCCTACAACGAATCGTAGGTGTCTGTATTTGGTGAAGGTCTTTTGCATTTGCTCATGTTGTATACCCTATAGTCTCCTATAGCGACTTGTAGGTACTTGTATTTGTTACATATTGATTGCCTCAACTTGCAAGGTATTGCTGCATTTTCTTGACACTGAATCATCGTTGATTGTATGAATGTTGTAGCATTCACTATATGTTGTTGGTTACCACTTGTTTGTATATTATTTTGCATACAGAATATCTTTCATCATTGCCCGCAGATACTTGCATTTATCATATGTTGCACCATGTGCGTTTGTAAGGAGCTTTGTTGTTTGCAAATGAGTTGATGTATCTACCCGCGTATTAGTGTTGACTACCAGGTGAGTTTCATCCATTACATAATTTCTCTATGCACATTGACTTGCAGGTTATTGTATTCATTTGCATGCTGGTTTTCTATTCATAGGAGACTTTCGCATGAATCTGCAATGCCCTTTGACATTGATTTAAGGGGGAACGGTTGCATTCACAGCTTATCCACCATTGTTGGTTGAAAATGGATTAATACCTTCACTTGTGAGTTAGTTGGTTGTTGAGTGTAGGGAAACTAGTACACCCATTGTATGTTGATTATTGGTGCTCGCAAGAGGGGGTTACTATATTTGCTTACATGACTGACTTGAATATTACACATCAACTATCATCATTTGTAGGCAATTTATTTGTTGGGGACTTTGTACATTTGCTTGCAATCAGATCATTCTTTCTCTTCAATTTCATTGCTTGCTGACTGGAAATCACAAGCCCCTTACTACCTTTAACAGCAGTTTGTAGTTTACATAATGGTTTTGTTCATTGATGCTTGTACTTTAGCCAGCATGATAATTCTTCAATACCCCATTTGAGTTTTGTGTCATTGCTTTTGCATGTATCACCACATTTTTTATTTTGATCTTTACTTGCAAGTGAGTTATACTTAAAAGTGATTTATCCATTACGGCTTCATGCCTATTCATTTTAATGTTCATCAAAAGTTAATTTAGTGTTCATGTTTCTTTAATATGATTGTGCATTTTTTACTTAATGTCTGTTTCCCTTTTGCACATTCAAATTCAAATTCATTGTAGTTCATTTGAGTTCAAGTCAAGCCCCCTATACATTTTCACTTTAAATTTTGACAGCCTCTCAGTGTCACTCCCTTTTAGGGGGGAAGTTTAGGGAGATGGGCCTTCTCTACCATGTACAAGAGCATGTAGAACGGGTGTCGGATGACATCACTGCTGTAGTTTTCAATCCTACCACGCTATAAGAGCGCTTAGGAGTTTTCAAGGTACCTGTTTAAAAAAGGTGCAATTTTTCTTTCTCGCCAGTATTGAGGTACGCATGGGTACTTAATTTTGTCCTTGTCATGCTACGTGAGTGCTTAGAGGCCTACCCACCTCGTCGCAAGCATCGCACCAAGCTCCCCTCACACAAAATTCTTCTTCTTTTTTTTCTTTTCCCTTTTTTTCTCTTTTTTTAAACTTCTCTTTTTTTTTTCTTTTTCTCTTTCACTTTTTTTAAAAAGATAATAATAAGAATAATATTAATAACAATAATAATTTTTAATATTAACCAATAATATTAGTTAATAATAGTAAGTAATACAAATAATCAAGGGTAACAAGAAAATAGAAAATAAGTTGTTGTGCAGGAGGAAGGCAGTTTGAGTGATTGTTGTCGGAACTAGGGTGGGAATTGACACAGATTCAACATCCAACATAACTTTTGATCCTAATTAACTATAAAACCCCAAACTATAGTATGAAAATCTACAAGTCATCATGAGCAATAGACAATAACTCCACATATTTAGATGTGACTTGATTGGCATATCTTCTTGTATCAAAGAAAATGCAATCATTTCTTTTGAAAGAGTTTATTAGAAAGATTTTTTGTTATAAACAATGATGCTAACTAGAGCCATAAACATTTCATAGTTCACTCTAAGACCTTCATCAAGACCTCATGCCATAAAAATAGTCTGATTACCATAATTACATTTTCATCTAACTCTTCATTTTGATCTTTACCCAACATTTTCGACATCTTTGAATACCCCATGAGCGGCTCCAAAAATCTTCCTTGACAGGAACACCATGCATCGTATTCTTTAATGGCCAAAACTCTTTGACCATTAAATTTCTCAAACTTTAGCTTTATGATAATAGATTTGAAAATCATGCTTTGGTGCCCTAATTTGTTGCAATACAGATACCAAAACACTTTAATTCAAGAATACACAAGATCAAGAACAATAGGCCATAAAATAAGGGCAAGAGATAAAGACAACATAAGATAAATGTTGCATAAATATATGTAATTTAGCTTCAACCAAGCCTACATTCATAAGGGATGAGAGATGATTTGATCCACCATCTAGGAAGCCAAATAACATGGCGTACAAAATAAATAAATACTCATCAGCCCATCATGAATCCCAGGCATGCCCATCCTCGAAGCAAAAAGGAAAATCATGTAAGATCTCATGGGCAAGATTAACTCACTATATTATTCTTCTCACATTCTTTTTTGGAAGCCGCCTATTCCTTAAGAAGCTTTAGCTACTCAGAAGGTATGTTGGTTGAGAATTTTAGAGAGAGAGAGATGGGGGGTTTGCCTACAACTGCAATGAAAACTCTTTTTAGCATAACTATTAGCAATCCTAGGTCCAAATCCCAAGAAGGAAGTTCAGAGGATCCCAAGAGAGACTTAAAGATTTCAAAAGTTAACCAAGATTATAACAAATCTCTATGAATTCTTCTTCTTTATCCCACCAATTCATGAGAATACAAAGGAAATAATTAATGTGTGATTTTAAGGATAATGGCTAAGAAAATACTATTGTTTTCTTATAAGAGGATGTGTTCGGACATTTGTTATCCTTAACGCCCCTGACCTAAATAATGCAAGACAACAAGGGGAATTATTTTACCTCCCTGCTCAGAAAAGGGTACTAGCTAAACTCCACCTAACGTCTCAAATTCATGTAATCTAATCATTTGCAAATACAAGAATGGTGTGAGGCATAGAAGGGAAGTAGGGCTCAAGCCTCACCATGGATGGTACTATGCTATGCAAAAATAAACTCTCTCTATATGATAAAGAAAAATTTATATGATTGACTCAAGCTATATATTGAGGATAGAGCTAATCAGAACTAGTCAGTAGTCACTATGAAGTGAGCTGTGTTTAAAATATTAATTACATTTTAAAGGGTGACCCAATAGGGGGTCATGTATTAGTTTTGAACAAGTGGGTTGATTTTAAGTCTTATGTTCATTTTTTTCTTTCTCAGATAATTTTATCTTTGTAGAAACCTAAGAGAAAGCATGTAATTCTAGTGCGTAATCATAGTAAGCATATTAATCATAAACAAATGAATAATAATAAGAGGCCATAAATACAACTGGATTCTGCAATACACCAAAAATTAAAAAAAAAATAGTTGAGCTTTACCATAACTACAACTCGGCCTAAATCTATATAAAAATGAAATGTTGTGTGGGTCCTTAGTTGATCTACAACTGTTTGGCCTCTTGCCTTCTGAAATACACACACAGCTGCTATCACAACCCAATCCGACTTGGACAGGTCCTACACATTGAGCTGTGACAGACAAATCCCAATATCTAGTTTTGGAAGTATTTTAAATTTTTTTGTCAATATTCATTGAAATAAACTACAGACAACAGAGCTACTAAAACATCTAAATATTGAAATTAAATTCATTCATAAAATGTTTTTCATTTCATCAAAATAAATATATACACTATAATACATGGCTACATGCAAGAGTTACAGAATTGAAAATTTAACTAGCCATAACTATACAAAAATTAAAATAGCAAAATACATATAACCTCATATATGATCTTGAACTGCTAACTAGTCCCTAACCTCTTTTTTCTTCCCATATCTTAAAAAGCAGAAGCAAAACCACAGTGAGCTACAACAGCTCAGCAAGCCATACAAACCAATCTAAATTTTAAAATATTCTTTTATCAAATATTTTGCTAAATATTTAAAAGCAGTTAAATGTTGTTTAAATAAATCACTAAACTGAGAATCACTAAATTGGAAAATGTAATAAATTCATAACAGATATTCTTTGATTTAAATAAGTACAAAATAAATAAATAAATTAAAATTCATATCACAGAGCAGTTTATATCATATGTCTCAAACCTAGAAAGATTTTTAAAGGATTCTGGCCTCTTACGACTCCCTTTTTATTTGTGCTTATAGCAACAAAACATATCACATATTCCTATCTCAGATAGAATCTAAAAAATTCTTGCCTTTATAGCTCCCAACAATTTCCTGACCCAGACAGAATCTTCTCAAAAGATTCTGAATTTTAATGACTCCCAACAAATATAATTTAATCACATAAATATATATATATATATATATATATATATATATATATATATATATATATATATATATATATATATATATATATATATATATATATATATATCATCATATTATAATAATTAAAGATTAATTGAGCATGTATCAAAATTTTATAATATTGTATAATGGTAGACAACAGAAAATCTAACTAGAAAAATAAAATACTTTTTCAGAAAATTACTAAATTATCAAGGATTGTGTAAAATAATGTTTTAAGACTTTTATTGTACTACAACACTATTTTTCAACATCTAAATAATTTTCTATTCACTAAAAATCTCTCAAATTCAAAAATTTCATGTGTAAAATTTTTAAAAAATATTCAAAATGTGCATAATCATATTCTCTATAACATATAAAAGTTACGATGTTAAAGTTTTACAGGTGCAAAGTTATCCTTATTTTTTGCTAACTGATACAAAATTTTAATCTAAATATTTGCTAAAACTTGCACATTTTTGAAAATTGAGATGGGCATAATATGCCTTATCTCGAGATTAATAAGTTTCTCCCAACTAAGCCGACGGACGAAAAATGGCTTTACGTCACCGAAAATCAGATTTTTTTCCCCTCTCTCTCTCCCTCCTTAGTTCCTTTAGTTCATTTTTTGTTTTTTCTTTTAACCATGAGTCCATTAGGGAAATGATGACATTTATAATACTTAATTCTTTTAGATATTTTTTATTTTATTATTATTAAATAATATATAATAATATTTTTATAATTAATTTTTAATAAAAAATTCATAGAAATTTTTTAGAGATTCCAAAAATTATAAAAAAATATTTATAAATTAGTAAATTTCATTTAGAGAATTTTGGTGAAATCTATTTGCAAACGGACAGTTGACGGTTCCCAAAACCCCATTTGTACTGACATGTGCCGATTTCTTAAAAAATTTCAACAGTGCCAAAAAATTATGGAAAAATTAGGGAAGCTAAAAACAACATTATAAATATTCTGATGAAGAAGATTTGTGATTTAGACTTATTTGACTCTAGAAATAAATATTGACTATCCTAGGTCAAAAATTCTTATAAAAAAATTTTTGGGGTTTCACAATTTACACCCTTAAAAAATATCGTCTCGACATTCCGTAAAGTAGAATGAGACAGAATAAACATGGATATAACTGCCTCATATCAAATTTCATCTCCCAAGTAGCCTCTCTAGCAATTTTATGTTTTTATCGTACTTTAACCATAGAAATCTGTTTGCTTCTCAATTTTCTTACATCATATGCCAAAATTCTTTCATGTTTTTCCCTATATTGTAGATTCGAACAAACCTCAATATCCTCAGTAGATAATCTCCTCCCAGAGTCAGACAGTCACTTTCTCAAAGAAGTTATATTAAACACATTGTGTATAACATACATATGATCATGTAACAATAACATGTAAGCAGAATTATCAATCCGCAAGATGATCTCAAAAGGTCCAATATTCCTTGAATTAAGCTTGCTAAATCTTCCAAATCTACTGACACCTTTCATAGGTCTGACTTTATCATAAACCAGGTCGTCAATTTGAAATTCAACCAACTTGTACTTCTGATTGTAATACTTCTTATGTCTATCCTATGCAGATTTCAACATTTTTCTTATCAAATTGATCTTTGCAGTGTTATCATCCACAAAGGTTGAACCTATCACATGTCTATCTCCCACCTCCATCAAAGTTAAACAAGTCCTACATTTCCTTCTATACAGAGCTTTATAAGGAGCCATGCTTATGCTGGATTGATAACTATTGTTATATGCAAACTCTATTAATGGGATATGATCCTCTCAACTGTCCCCAAAATTCAAAACACATAATCTCATATAAACCTTCAGTACCTGAATAGTCCTTTCAGACTGTCCGTCTGTCTGCAGATGAAAAGTCATATTGAAGTGCAACTTTGTACCTAGTCCTTTATAAATATCTCTACATAATTTGTAGGTAAACCTGTCATCCTGATTAGATATAATCAACTTTAACATACCATGCAACCTGATAATATCTTTAATGTTGATCTGTGCTAACTTGTCCACCGGATCTATCTATCGAATCGAAATAAAATGGGCAGATTTTATCAGTTGATCAACAACAACCCAAATAGCATCATTCCCCTGCCTCGATCTAGGAAAACGCATAGTAAAATCCATTGTTACCTCTTCCCATTTTCACTATGGAATAAATAACGATTGTAGAAGACCTCCCAGTCGCTGATGCTCTTCCTTCACTAGTTGACATGCCTCACACTTACACACAAACTCCGCTATGTCCCTCTTCAATCCAGACCACCAAAACGTACCCTTCATATCTTCATTTATCTAATACTTCCTCGATGAATAATATAGCCTGAATAATAAGTCTCATATAGAATCTCCTACCTCAGATATCCAAAAATAGGAACCCAAAGTCTATCCTTATAGAAAATGACACCAGAATCATGAGCTCATAGTTCATATTTCTTACCAGATCTAATTTGATCAATCAACTTCGAATATTCTGTATCTAATTTTTGAGCTTCATGAATATTTTCTTCTAAAGAATGTTGAATGATCATCAGAGTCACTATATTAGAATCCAAATCAGTATAAGAAATCACCTCCAACTGTAATCTCTTCATATCTTATATTAAATACTCATCAGAAGTGAGTTGCAAATATGATAATCCAGAAGACTTCCTACTCAAAGCGTCTGCCACCACATTAGTCTTACTAGGCTGATACTGAATAGTCATATCATAGTGTTTAATCAACTCAAGCCACCTCTTTTGTCTATAATTTAGATCTTTCTGAGTAAATATGTACTTCAAACTCTGATGATCCGTGAAAATCTCACACCTTACATTATACAAATAATGACGATAATTCTTGCAAATACAACATTAACCAACTCTAGATAATGCGACAGATAGTTCCTTTCATGTGGCTTCAATTGTCTTGAAGCATAAGCAATTACTCAACCATGTTGTATCAAAATACATCCCAAACCTCTTAGTGAAGCGTCATTGAATACTTTAAATCCTTTTGTACCAAAGAGAAGAGCAAAAATTGGAACATAAGTCAAATAATCCTTCAATCTTTGAAAACTAGCCTCGCACTTTGGTGTTTAGATAAAAGCTACTGACTTCTAAGTCAGTCTCATCAGAGGTGCTGAAATCTGAGAAAACCCCTTCATAAACTTCTTATAATATCCAGCCATACCCAAGAAATTGCGTATCTCAAATAAAATAGTAGGCCTCGGCAAATTAGTTGCTGCATGAACTTTTTATAGATTAACAAAGATAACAACACCACTAACCACATGTCCCATAAAAGAAATACTCCTCAGCCAGAATTCATATTTGGATAATTTTGCATACAGCTAGTGCTGCCTTAAAGTCTTTAAGACACTCCTTAGATGTCTGACATGATCTTTCTCAGAAGCAGAATATACTAAAATATCATCTATGAAACAATCACAAACTGATCCAGATAATCTTTGAATACTCTGTTCATCAGATCCATAAAGATAATTGGTGCATTAGTCGCACTAAATGACATGACCAAAAATTCGTAGTGTCTATGTTGAGTACTGAAAGTTGTCTTCATCACATCAGCCTCTCTTACCTTCACCTGATAGTAACTTAATCGTAGATCAATCTTTGAGAATACAAAAGATACAGTAAGTTGATCAAATAGATCATCAATCCGTGGCAGTGGATACTTATTCTTGATGGTGACTTTGTTCAACTACTTATAGTCAATACACATATGTATCGTACTGTCCTTTTTCTTCATAAATAGAATAGGTGCTCCTTAGGGAGAAACACTAGGACGAATAAATCCCCTATTAACCATCTCCTAAAATTGAACCTTTAACTCTTGAAGCTTCTTTGGTGTCATTCTATATGGAGCTTTAGATATCGGGTCCGTATCCAAAAATATGTTAATACATAACTCTAAGTTCATATTTGGAGGTAAGCTGACTAATTCCTCAGGAAATATATCTAAAAAATCTCATACTACTAGGATATCAGAAAGAGAATCAACATTTATACTCCTATCCTGAACTGATGCTAGAAATACCATACAACCCTTCTTCCACAATTTATATATTTTAAACGTAGAGATTAAATAGGATAAAACACCTCTAATTCCCTAGAATACACAGTTCTCACTACCCATAAATAACGTAACTCACTTCTTCAAGCAATCAATCTAAGCCCCATACCGACTTAACCAATTCATATCCAGAATAATATCATATGAGGAAATGAGTAATAAAATCAAACTAGATTTCCAGTTCTGATCAGAAATCTCAATATCACAAAACATAATCTACTGGCTATCATACTATCTCCAGTCGACAAAATAACATAAAGAGAAACAGACAGTGCAACTGAAGCCAGTATAGTGAATCGAAGAAATGCTCAGAAATAAATGAATGATTAGCTCCAGAATCGAATAAAATATGACATGGATGTTCAGAAATATAAATCATACATGTCACAAAATCTGGAGCATCTCGAGCCTCCTGCTGAGTCAAACTGTATACATGTGACTAAACTGGAGCTGGAGCTATAGAAATAGTAGGCTCTCTCTAACCACCGCCAGATGGTCTCCTTGCCACTAAACCCAAACCTCCAGCTCTACCAGATGATCCATCAGTAAATATACGGAGAGGAATTGCCCTCGGTCTCCCTGTCGGTCTGACAAAGCTCTCAGATCTGAACTCAAAACGTTGGTCAAATCCTATATATGGACACTCTACTATTTGATGCCCTGTTTGACTGCATCTGAAACATTATCCAGTCATCATATAATACTAACCAGAATGATGTCGACCACAACTCTAGCACACAGGTGTCCCACTAACAGAACTAGAACTAGCTTTGCTGCCATTATTATAGACTGCTATAGATGCTGATTGTCCTCCTCTCATGAAATCTCCAGGTGTAAATCTACTTTTCTTCCCTGAAAAGCTACTACCAAAAGTCTCACCACAAAACCTCTTCCTATTAGCAGTCAACTGCTGTTGAGTAGCCATCAAGTCGTTCTCTATCAGAAGAGCTCTCTCCACAAGCTCAGAGAAATTGGAATTATGAAATGGTACAAGAGGCTATCTCAGAAATTTGTAGCACTTCTCCGCATGAGTGCTAACCAATTGTGGAGTATATCTAGCCAAAGAACTGAACTCTGACTCGTACTGCATAACTGTCCTGCTCTCTTAAATCAGCTTTAGAAAGGTCTCCTGCATTTGTTGTCATGTAGAAGGTGGTACAAATCAAGCTCTAAACACATTAGAGAACTCCTCCCATATAATCAGAGAGATTAATCTCCCTTGAAATTTTTCCTCCTTTTGGCCCATCCACCATCGTTCTGTCTCTCCATCTAATAGAAAGACTGTTAATGATACCTTCTTCTCAATAGGACACTGCATACCGTCAAATATCTTTTCTAATCCTCTACTGCTCTAGGCTCAATAGTACCATCAAATCTCAGAGACTTCAATATCAAAAATATATGTAGATATATATCTTCCTATTTAGATCTAACAATAAAAACTCTGCTTTGTGCTTCACCCATCATCTGGGCTATTAAAGTAGCAAACTTTGAAACTATATATGAACCAACTATCGAAGCAGTATTATATACAGGAGCTACCTGAATAGCACTTTCCATCTATCATATCTGGGTCTGGTAGATCCATGATCACACAAAATATATAGTTGAACATATATACACATGAAACAAAAATAATGAACACTCAGACAGACTTGAAACTACCCCAATAAACTAACAGATCAATTCTTATAGCTATGTTTTACGATCCAATTCCAAAACTATTACTCTTATACCACAAAAGCTTGTCACAACACAACTCGACCAAGACATGTCCTATCGCATTGAGCTGTGACAAGCAAATTTCAAGATCTAATTTTGGAATTATTTCAGATTTTTCTGCCAATATTCATTGAAATAAACTACTGCCTGTAGAGCTACTAAAACATCCAAATACTAAATTAAATTTATCTACAAATTTTTTTTCATTTCATCAAAATAAATATCTACACTATAGTTCATGACTACAGGCAAAAACTTCATAACTAAAAATTTAACTAGTAATGACTGTACAAAAATCAAAATAGTAAAATACCTATAAGCTCATATCTAATCCTAAACTGCTAGCTAATCCACAACCTCTTTTCTCTTCCAAGATCCTAAAAATTAGAAACAAAACCACAGTGAGCTAGAACAGCTCAGCAAACCATACAAACCAATCTAAATTTTCAAATATTCTTTTATCAAATACTTTGTTGAATATTTATAAGCAATTAAATGCAATTTAAATAAATATCTAAACTGATAATCACTAAATTGGAAAATGTAATAAATGCATAATAGATATTCTCTAATTTAATTAACAGTATGCAATAAATAATAAATTGAAATTCATATCACAAAGCAGTTCATATCACGTGCCAGATCCAAACAGAATCTCAAAGGATTCTGGCCCCTTATAACTCCCTTTTTAATTGTACTTATAGGACTATAACATAACATATATTCCTATCTTAAACAAAATCTCAAAGGATTCTGGCCCTTTATAGTTTCCCGTAATTTCCTGACAAAGACAGAATCTCAAAGGATTCTAACCCCTTGTGTCTCCCAACAAATATAATTTAATCACATATGTATATATATCATCACATTATAACAATTAAAAAGTAATTGAGCATGTATCAAAATTTCACAGTATTGTAAAATGGTAGACAGTAGAAAATTCAACTAGGCGAAAATGTACATTTTAAAAAATTATAAAATTAACAGGAATTGTGTAAAATGATGTTTTAAGACTTTTATTGTACTACATCACTATTTTTCAACATCCAGATAATTTTTTATTCATTAAAAATCCTGCAAATTTAAAATCCCCTGGTATAAAATTTCTAAAAAATATTCAAAATATACATAATCATAATTTCTATAACATATAAAAAAATTACACGGTGAAAGTGTTACCGGTGCAAAGTTATCCCTATTTTTTACTAATGGATATAAAATATAAATCAAAATATTCGTTAAAACTTGCACATTTTTTAAAATTGAGATGGACATAATATGCCTTATCTTAAGATGAACAATTTCTCAATTGAGCCGACGGACGAAAATGGCTTTAGGTCGCCCAAAATCTGACTTTTTTCTTCTCTCTCCTCCCTAATTCTTTTAGTTTGTTTTTTGTTTTCTCTGTTAACCATGAGTCAATTAGGGAAATGATGACATTTATAATACTTAATGCTTTTAGATATTTTTTATTTCTTTATTATTAAAACGGACAGTTGACGATCCCCAAAACCTCACTTGTATTGACAGGTGCCAATTTCTTAAGAAATTTTGATAGTGTCAAAAAATTATGAAAAAAAATAGGGAAGTTAAAACACAATAATATAAATATTATGACACAAATGGTTTGTGATTTGGACTTATTATGACTCCAGAAATAAATATTGACTATTCTAGCTCAAAAATTCTTATTAAAACAATTTTAGGGTTTCACACCTACAAGACTTTCTTAACTAAAATTTATTTAGAAAAAGAAAATTATATAAATTCCCTGTCATATCCAACACCAAAGTGCATGAAAAGTTAGTGTTGCATAACTATCTCAAATTAGGTGAAGGTTTAAAGTTGTAAGATCGGGCTCATATTGTTCAATTTATTTGTCACAACCTGGCCTGCTTGCCCGATATAACAGGGCGGGAACAGTTGGTCGAACGAAAAACATATATAAAACATAAACAATTTCATTAAAGATTTAATGTCAGAACATAAACATCATCCAATTATATGAAAGAGTCACTAATAACATCAAATAAAAGTGTTCCAAACTCTATCTTCTTACACAATTACTAAAAATTTAAACCTTCAACAATTACATAAGCTCCCATAAACTACACAAAGACAGATCAAAGACTCAACATAAAACATAAAACATAGAAACCTTTCTTCTTCTTGAGGTCCTCTACGATGGTAGGTATACTGTCGTCTTGTAGCCATTACTTCTTATTTGATTCTCCGGAAAAATATTTTCAAAAGTAGGATGAGCCAACACTCAGCAGATAACATATATTTATCTCAAATTCATGACTTAAATAAAAACAAAACATCTATCATGAATTTTTTTTTTTATTCAGAATACTTTAATATACATAAACTGGATAACCTTTTCATACAAAAATTCCTTTAATTATTTCCTTAAAGATTTTCATTCTTCATAAACTTTTTCTTTCATCAACTTTTCTTTTCTTCTTAACCTTTCATTTGTATACATAACATACTTAATCATAAATTTTACACCCGTCCCGGAAGTACCCATTTTTTTACTGATCAGGTACATAGTCTTTTGTCCATTTCTTTTGTCATTTGGCTTCGACTAACCTCATTACCATTTTGCTTTTGTAAGCCCCTTTATCATTACCATTTTGGCACTTCCGGATCAACATGCACATGCAATTATAATAGATCTTATAGGACTTAAGTTATGTTGAATTTCATATATGTTCGTTCAATTTGTTTCATGCATAATTTTTTTTTTATGTTTATCTAGAATTCAATTACGAGACAAAAAAAAACAAATATAAAATCTTTCTTACGTACTAATATAAATAAAACTCAAACATATAGAAGTTGCATGAAATAGAACATTTATAAGCTGAACATGGTTTACTTAACATAAAAGAAAATTTAACAAATTCAGAGACATGAATTTGATTTAAATATAAGTACCTATCTCCCTTAAGCACGGTATGTCGCTTCGACACAGCTCTTTCACCTTAACGATCATAACCTAAAATGTTTACAAAAGAGATGTGTCATAAATTTAATTCCTTAAAGTTTAATCTTATTCCTAAGTCTAAACTAGTCATTTCCCCTTAACTATTCTCTATGACACTTAATGAATTTTAATTAAATTAATATTAATTTTTGGATTTAATTAAATCTAAATTTTCAGAAAATCATAAATTTTATCAATTTATTACTCTAAACTTATTCTTAAACATATATTTATAATTATATTATTAATTTTCGGATTAACTTAATTATGGAAATTATGAAAAATAAAATTTTCATTAAAAATCCAAATTCATGTTTTAAAAACATTCCTAATATCCTTAGGAATAATTTTTGTAAAAACATTTTTAAGAAATTAAAATTTTTGAAAAAATCCTAACCTTCTAACTTACAAAATTTTCCCCAAAATCTTCATTTCTACTGTTAAAATGCTCCCCTAATCATTCTCTATTGATTCCTTAAAAACATTTTGGAAGAAAATTAGATTTTGGAAAAACCCTAGAAAGTTCTTTTCCAAATAACTTGAGATCTAGAAGAGAAAACAAAATTCTAAGACATACCTTCTTCTTCCCTTGATCTCCTCTTTTATTTCCCCTAATTTTTTCACCAGAAAAACTTCCCCGGAGAAGCCTTCCCCGCCAAACCCGCCGTCTGTCCCGTCTGCCCTTCTCTCTCGATTTGGGCTGCTTGCGTGAAATGAGAGGGGAGGGTTTCGATTTTATCATATAAGGGAAAAAGGAATTTGTTAAATGACCATTATACCCCCACTTAAAAAATCATTCGCTTTAATATTAACTAAGGGTAATTTTGGTATTTTTAGGCTTCTAAAATTTTAACCCCATAAATAAACATAATTAACTATAGGTTCTATACATCAAAACGATCAGAATTTTGTGTTGGATTTTATAAAATTATTTTCGTTAAATTCCTTTAACTTTGATTTTTCACATAAGTTTCGTCGCAACGCATCGAAAAGAGTGCGATGACCTACGATCGTCATTTTGGGGTTTTACATTATTATCCCTTAAATTTCTCTTTAAGTGATTAGTTATTTAGAGTGGATTAATTGACACTTAATTTTAGAGTTACAGTTCTAATTATTAGGTTATAAAGAGTTCAAATGCATGGGCCCTAACATATGCTAGAGTTGTAATAAATTGATTGGCAAATGGCCCATCATCTATCCTACACCTAACCAAGGTTGAAATGATTATCAGGTGGCATGGTTGGTTAGTCCTCGATTTTCTAAGACTCGAGGTAGTGTCAGCGAGTGACACACTAAGAGAGCCTATTGCCCACCACAAAAATCTCAGTTTTCCTATGTCTAAGGTTGTTAATGTTAAAAGTTAACATAAGAATGAAAAACTTACTACCTACACATATGTGAAGGTTCTACTTGACTTAAAGTTTAACACTTGGGTGGTTAAGATTTGGTTTAGGCTCTTAAGGGTAGATTCAGATTTTCTTAAAGGGATAATTTATGTAGATCTTTAGACTCTTCTCCCTTAACTTGTGAAGTACATGGCTTTATCACAACAGGCAAGAGAACCAAGGCTTATATACCTTATATATATTAAGGGAGAATGTACAAAGATGAACATAAATCCGACATAGGTCATCACACTAAGGTGTGACTTGAAGTTCATTTGTTGAAGTTACTTTTGCTATCTTGAATAAAATAATTTGGCCCTCTATGGTTTAGGAATTAAAGTTGATATTCCATCAAGAAATTCTTCTGATCAAGAATGGATCTTGATGTAAGTACTTAAATTAAAATATTTCAGAATCAAATATATGACCATTTGAACTCTATTTTTTAGCAAATTTATAGCTAAAGCATGCATGTCAATGAAACAAATATAACATGCCCAATATTGCTCAATTTTGATGTCATTAAGACACTCAATTGCACAATTAACATTTTATGAACAAGAGGGATCAACCCACACATTCTAATAGTCCTTTGATTTTTGGTCAAAATGATTAAAATGTCACTCTGCGAAAATATATAAATAGATCTTACTTCCACACATTTAGAGAGGCTAAGATGATGCTACAAGAAGGATTCTAGAGCAATGAATCCAGAGCTTTGCCAAGCACCTGACACCCATAATTTCCAATAAGGCCAATGTTCGTCATCACCACCAAGTCTGACATCCACCATCACCACCAGGGCCAACGCCCACCGTCAACATTAACGCTAACACCCACTATGGACATCAACTCCGATGTCCATTGTTTCTACTTATGTCTCCTATGAGCTACTTTAAATTTATCCATTGTTGTGCACAAATTTTTCATTCAATGTCAAGATCGTAAACTCTCTATCTATTATCGTGAATGTTCCAGTACTCAATGAACTTATGCCTTGCAAATATAAAGCTGATCTGAGTTGCTAGGCCCTATCTCTAAAGCCAACGAATAAAGATACTCAATATGTAGGCCTAGCTATGCCGTGTTTCTAACTTGGTAATGTAATGTTGTATCTTACACTCATTTATTTAAACCTACAGCACATATGCAGTTGTAGCTGTTACTTAGGACAATAACAGAAAAGAAATTGTTCTCACATTTACGCAAGTCATCTGAAATTTTTACTGTATTGATTCCTGTTAATGGTGTTGGCAGAAATGGTATTGCCTTTCCAAGACAATGGCTGAGAGGGAGGCCTTTAAACTTGCACAGGAGAATGGACTAGATGTTGTTACTCTCTGCCCAAGTATGGTTTTTGGGCCGTTACTGCAATCAAACGTGAATTATAGCAGCTCATTGCTCATTAATCTTTTGAAAGGTCATATTCTATACTCTGTCAATAATCATGAATCTTTGATTTTGTTGTATCGTGAACAATAATAATCCTTCAAACCAATAGACTTAGGCTTCGTTTGGGACGGCTTTTTTCCTGCTTCTTAAAACAACTTTTTTAGTACAAAAATTTAAATTTTTATACTAAAAAGCTGCTTTAAGAAACAATAAAAAAGCCGTCCCAAATAAAGCCTTAAACATATTTTAGAATATGCTATGGGTAATGTTTTTTCTTCATTAACTATATAAAACTGCATTATCAACTTTTGTAGGATCCTCTGAGTTAATAGAGACTTATCGTAGCGGGGCCTTTGTGGATGTTAGAGATGTTGCTGATGCACTTCTTCTAGTTTATGAGACGCCTACTGCTTCTGGACGTTATATATGCTCACTAAACCAGACGCAAAATACTGACTTGATTGATATGTTGAAGAACATGTATCCTAGTTTCAAGTACCCTAACAAGTAAGGCTCCCACCATCTTGATATAAAAACTACTTCCATGTTTCCTACTCTGCACATTTTGCTGAGGGCATCTCCAACCGAACTCCAAAATCTTGAACGGCGTCGCTCGCGAGCTCCAACCGAACGGTAAAATTTCTGCTATTTGGTTGCGGGTGAACAGTGGGACGCCAATATTGGCGTTGCACTGTTCATCTTCACTATTTTTCTGTATGTACCGAACTTGCTGAAGAAACACGTGAAAGAAGATTTAGACCGTTACCTTCGCAAAAGGGGGCTAAATGGAGTTCGGTTGGAGAAAAACCAGGGCATTTTTTAGTTTCACGGCATTTTGGAGTGAAAAGTGAGATTTTCAGTTGTAGATTGGTCTTATATGGTATTTGGCAGTATCCCTGATAAGAACGAAGCAAATGATTTGAGTTCAGAAAAATTAAAGAAGATTGGATGGAAGTGCAGGACGCTAAAGGAGACCATCGATGATTCAGTTAAGTACTATCAAGAAGTTGGACTTTTGAGCATGGAGTAGAAGATCAGGTGATGTCAATTTATCAGTATTGATCAACTTTATAAATAAAGATGAGAAACCTGCAATAATCGATGAATTGTGTCATTTATTCTTGCTAAAGTTTCATAATCTTCTTACTACCTGCAGCTTTCTTTCTTGTATTGAACATTTGCCTGAAATTTTTTCTACTTCTCTTTTTTTCCAATTATGAACTGTCAGATTATAGATCAATATTGATTTTAAATATGGAATTCAAAATTATTATTAGCCTTCTGGCAATCTTCCTTGAGAAAGTTCTTTCCCTCATCGTTTATGATGACCAAGCAGCATTTCTCTGTGGAAACTTCATGTTAGAAAATCTGTTGTTGTCTAAGGCTTCGTTTAGGATGACTTTAAGAAGCAGAAAAAAAGCCCTCCCAAACGAAATTTAATTCGCTAAGGAGTTTCAATGCTGAACCTTCTAAACCAGATTTGTAGGTCATCTGCTGAATGTTGCAAGTTTTTTTTTTTTTAATTTTTTTTTTCTGGTTGCATAGTTCATAGAAGTTCCCCTATCTTGAGAATATTGTTTGCTGTGATTAATGGTCTTTTTTTTTTAATCATAGAAATTTCTATGTAGCAAATCATAATCTTCTTTTTAAATGCCTAAAAAAATTAAATCAAAGCATGGTTTGCTTTGGTTCGAGTGCCTGAATGAGCTTAAAGTGGCATGATGAATACCTTGGAGAACTTCATGAGGTGGGACCAAGTCCTTCAATGAGAACTTTACAATCGAGACTCAGGCTTTCATTTGAGACAACCTTTTTACTGTTTTATGAAGGTTATGTAGAGAAAATAATTTTGTTGTAAAAAGTATTTTTCTAGCTAAATTTTTTAAAAAAACAGCGAAATAGCGTGGCCAAATAGAAATTGTAATTGTGATATGAAAAACAAAGCAGTAAGAAAGCTATCCCAAACAAAACTTCAGTGATGTCAGAATAGCATGGCCATTGGATTTACTTAGGTGCTTTGTTTATGATTTCATCATGAAAGGGGGCATGCGGGTCATTATGTCTTCCTTTCAACCTAGTGATGAGATGGAATTGTGAACTATGAATTTCGATAATTATTTGAAGCTTTGTCAAATAAGACTAGACGGCAAGTGCACTATGAATTTCGATAATTATTACTATGGCGATTTAGAGCGAGTGTGATATGGATCCTTAGATCTTGTAATGATGAGATGGAATGGTGATATCTTTCGTATTGAATTTGATTTGAGATGCTTTGAGCTCCGTGTGTCAAGTTAAGATTATAAATAGAAGAGGTAAGGCCCTAAGGATAGGGTCCTTGCTTTTCCTCTTTTTTTTCTATTCTTAAATTCTTCTACTTATATGTTTGGCTTGTGTAAGTGTGCAAGTAGATTCCTTCGTGAGAAGAATTTACCCAAGATTCGCTTTACAGAGGAATATGTCAAGTACATCTTCCAAGCTATCTGCTTTTCTAATGCTGACTATTATATGAGGTTAGTGAATGATGAAGGGTGCATCAACTCTGTGTTGGAGGGAAATTGGTCATTCTTACATATCAAATGGCATTAGGGCTATGATTTCCTTTTTATGTTGAGATTTTGGATTACTACATAATGGTTCATGCTCAGATGCAAACAAATTATGTGGCGGTAATCATATCATTTGCTTCTTACCTACTAGATCACAACTTGTTTTGGTTGCTAAATTTGTTTAGATATGTGTTCATGGAGAAGACATCCAATGCATGATTTGTCCATTTTTCATATGCATTCAGTAAGATTGTTGGCTTAGTGAATAAAGTACGAGCATGGATGAAAGTTCATTGTCGGCAGGTGTGCCCTAATGGAGGGTGTTGATTGCTTTGATTGAGTTGAGAAAGAAGATACTGATTCTTTCAAAATTGTCTTCTAAATAAAAGGTGATACTGGCCCAAGTGAAGAATGAACCATTAATCGTTCAACACCATGCCGCCTATAAGAATGCTGAAAAGAATTTATATGATAAGTGACTCGCTTGTCTTGATGAGATAAAGTTACTTTTTTTTTTTTTTTTTTTTTTTTTTTTTTTTTTTTATTATGATGTGTGTCATTGCAAGAGAGGTCACAAGTTGCAATTTTCTCATTGACCTTGGATCTCCAAAGAAGGCTATACTGGTAGTAATGAGGTCAAAGGCAAAATCATCTTTGGTTAGTTTTAAAGTGTTTTGAGAGGTATGCTTGAAGAAGTAAAAAGATGTTGATGTGGGAACGAGCTCTAGAATGTTGGTCACAAAAAGACCGTTGACACCTGAAGAGTGAAGTTGTCCTTCCCTGCTTGTGAGGGGAAAGGAAATTACTGAATCTTTCATCGAGAGCGAGGTGTTTTCCAAGCTTATGACAAGAGTTAAGGAGTTAGTAGTTCCATGTAGAGGGAAAGAGCATGTTGAGTGCCATGCATGGCGGTTTAGATGTTATACGCCATCGGATGATGACAACATCTCTCCTTCCAACAAGGAGGGTTTTGAGAGTGATGATATGGGTCTCAATCTAGTATCCAATTGGTTCTTTGAGAATGACAATCTTCTTTACAATGACGCACTAGAGAGGTACATATCAGAGTTGAATCCACATGTGTTGTCATGCTCAACCATGCACTCATTGGTTGATGCCCGCAAAAAAGTTAATCTTTTGGGCAAAAAGCATCATCTTGACTCATTCTCTAGAGTTGAGCATCAGAGTGACATGAAGAAGCTCGTCTAGCTTGACTTGGACAAAGAAAGGAGGGTTCACTTGGAGATATCGTAGAAACAAAGTCTACTAAAGGGGGAGATTGCCTAGCTGAAGGGTCATCATCAGTTCTAACTTCACTCGATGAAGGCTATTGCGATGTCAACCATGGCTGCCAAAGATTAGGCTGAGGTAATTACTACTAATTTCTCCGCAATCGTGAAGACCAAGTAATAAGCTGAGGTGGTTATTGACGAACTGACTAGAAAAATGGATGTGGCCTTCCATATTGTTTGTGATGATGACTTTGAATGTTTGTTGGATGATTGTTATTTTGATGGGATCACCAATTTTGTTCAAAAGCTTATGGCTGGAGGCATGCTCCATCCTAGATTCAAGGTTCCTTCTTGTTACTTTAGAGAGTTTCTTGACATTGATAGCCATAAAGAAAGTGAAGGCGCAAGGGCGACTAATAAATGAGTTGCCTTCATTTGTATTTTGTTGTACTTTTCATGTAATGTGAGTAAATATACAAAGAGATTAATTTTTCACTCGATTGTTTTTCATATATTTACATACTTGAGAGGTGATGATTGTTAGTTTCATCATATTGATTTCAATCATGTTTGATCTTTAGTAAATAGTTGAGTCTTCAAGCTCCCTTTGTTTTATAATGTGAGTTGACCCTCTCGACTTCGTCGATGAGTGGGTTCATCGCTTATATGTGAAGCCTCTTGTGATGGATCACTCCTTACACAAGACTCATGGTCTTCACAGGGGTCACCATCAAGACTCACTAACTAAGAGGACTTGCGCTCTACCCTTATTTTGGAGCTTATCACATTAAAGGGAGAAGTTATCACCCATCAGGGTTGTTCACTTCCATTATTTATGATGCGAGACTTTACCTACTAAGAGGGAAACCATACACTACTTTTTATGAAGCTTATCACAAAAAGAGGGGGTATGCCTTATAGTGGTAAATGGCATGGTGCCTATAGTCACCTATAGCATTTAAGTACTTAAGACTTGCCTTTTACCTAAGACTTGCACACTGCTCATTATGGAGCTTGTCTCAATATGGTAAGTCGACCAATAGTGGCTGAGGTGTTTTGATATTAATGATGTGTCCCTCGCCTTGCAAACACCTATAATGGAAAATTACTTAAGACTATCCTTTTCTCGGGGACTCACACACTACTCATTACAAAACTTATCACAATGAGAGGAGTTTTCCAACAATGGCCAAGGCATTTAATTCAGCACCCTGGTGGAGAAAAGGCTGAGACCATAGTGTTGCAATGCCAAGAGTGAACATTAAATCGCCAAAGTCTCAAGAAAAGTTACAAATAATTTAATGTTGGAGTGCCATCAAAAGTGCCACAATGTATATGATGTAAGTAAGCACCACATCACTTATCTTTTGCAACGCCACAGAGAAATAGTTAAGAAAAAAAAACGATGCACTAACTTAGCCAAAAGTCACACTGATTCCGTCAACAACCGTGCTAGGGTAGTCAAGCACAACAATGGAGAACATGTAGTAGCGATGAGGTGCTATTTCATATTGCAATGTCATGATGCCACCTTATCGAGCACCACAGCGCCCGAGTCTATTTATGTATTAAGTCTAAATAGTTTTATCTTTTTTTGTGAGAGGATATTTTAGAGCTTATTTAAAGAGAGTCAGATAGATATAAGAGAATAGTGAGATTCATCATTTAGAGTGGTTGGTCAACATTATAGTGAGCAAACAATCCATTGGAGAGGAAATGAGTATGGAGGGAAAAGTTGTAAGGGGAGATTCACTTTGGGAAGGATCAATATATATGATATGTTTTGGATTCTTCATTCAAAGTAATATGTCTTTCATCTTCTCTACTTGTATTTTCTTTCTTAAGAAGTAATAAAATGTATGTAATTCAATTTTAATTCGTTGGCCAGCTAATCTCATATTTTTGGACTGATGATGTGAAAACCTTTGTAATTTCTAATGTAGACTCTTGTAATTTAAAGTATGAATAGTTGTTTTCAATTTCTCTCACTCATCATTTAATTTATGCAGTGGCTATGTATAAAATTTAACATTTAGTGTGATGCATTATCTCGATAAAGGAATGTTTGAATAATTAGGAGAATTCAAATGAAATGCTTGCATGCCTAGACATAGGATGTTTAGTATTCTAGGGTCGATGGAGATCGAATAATTGTAGGAAGGCTATAAACCTTTCTTTATATTCTTAAAAGCTTGATAAAGATCTAAGGATGCATATGCTCTAATTCACAGCTAGTGTAAATAAGTCTGCTTAGGAAAAACTTTGGTTATTCACTTTCCTTAATCCAAAAGACTTTAATTACTAACATCTTCATTATGTTTTACATTTCTCATTAGAGATAGAGATTTTCCTTGATTACATTTAGTAGGATAAATAGTTTAGCTTATGTAAACAATACTAGAAATATTTGTGTGTAACACATAATTTTTTCAACACTCTCTCATTCACTTTATTACTTGATCGGCATGTGCACTTACGTTTTCATAAGTTTTATATCCAAGCAAGCATAACATACTCCCATCTAGTTTTTGGCATTGTTGCTGGAGAAATTTACTTATGCCTTGCAATTGTTCTATGTTATCCAAAAATCTGCATATTTAATTTTTCTTTTTTTCTTACTTTAATGTTATTATTTGTGAATTATGAAAGTGTTATTGTTTGCAAAGTTTATTCTTTAAATTTATTTTCTTAAAATCATTTTTTTGTGATTGTTGATGTATGTGTGGTAAAGCTAGTAAGGAGCCTTCATTATTTGATTTAGAAATCGAAAGGACCCTTACATAAATAAAAAAAATCTAAAAAGACTATAGCACTTTGAATGACGGAACCAAATTAAGATCAGGATTATCCTAGACCTCTTAGGGAGTATGTTAATCCCATAGTACATGGAATTCATCTAAGTATTAACCAAACTGTTATCCAAGAAAATAATTTTAGGTTGAAACCTGTCGTTATCCAAATGGTACATAATTCGCAATTTGGGGGAACTCTTATTAAGGATCTCGACCAATATTTAGCTAGTTTTTTTTTATTTGTGCAGCATTTAAGTATAATGGAGTCACTAATGATGTCATTAGACTTTGCCTATTTTTATTTTCTCTAAGTGATAAAGCTAAATCATGGTTGAATTCCTTGCCCTCGAGCTCCATAACCACTTGGAATGAGTTGGCACATAAGTTCCTAACAAAATATTTCCCACAATCTAAAACTACTAAGCTTGGAAATTATATAACTTCATTTTCTTGATTTTATAGAGATACAATTTATGAGATTTGAGAAAGATTTAAGAAGATGCTTAGAAAGTGCCCTCATCATTCTTTGCTTGATTCGTTGTTGGTTCAAATTTTTAATAATGGGCTTATAGGATCTCTTAGGTCAATAATTAATATGGTAGCTAGAGGTTCTTTAATGTTAAAGCTTTTTGAAGAGGCATATGCCTTGATAGAGGAGATAGAAACAAATAATTTTCAGTGACCTTTTGATAGGGGAAATGATGTGATACCACATGCGAAGGAGCTTCTTAAGAAAATTAAAAGTGATTGACAATGGAATTACAATTAAGAGCTTATTGAGATAACAAGTAAAATCATTAAAGGTTCTTAGTTGTTAACTTGCTTAGGCGAAGGAGTACAAGTAGATTAACCAAAAACTCATGGATAATCAAGGATAGTAGCAATACCAAAAGCTATTAATCAACAATCCGTAATTTAATAACGAGAGTTTCACCTTGGGGATTGATCACTCAACTACACTAGGCTTAGCAGGAGAAGATCTTCAGCACACCAAACGATGTCATGAGGAAGGTTGCAACGCCGATGGTCTTGAGCCACGGAAAGGTCGACGGTGGTGGAGGAGACACGGACGGATAGCCATTGACGGTCCACGAATAGTCCTCGAATTGCTCGTCGATGACGTCTACGAGCGTGGGGAGGATGCGATTCAAGTAGTCTTCAACGATGTCGTCGAAATCAAAGCCCACATCAAAGAACGGTGATTGGTGGATGTCGACTTGACCTCGATCGTCATGCACAAATCCAAAGTTCCATTCGGATTCCGCCATGCATGCTTGGCGTCGAAGAATCTTCCACACGAAGAGAGGAAGAACGTGGTGTTGAAAGAGAGTACTTGTCGTTTGATAAGATGGGAGAGGAGGGGAGAGGGCCGGCGGGAATCTCAAGGAGAGAGGGTGGGGGCCGGCGGGTGCAAGAGGAGGAGGCTAGGGTGAGAGAAAATTAAGTTGGATGCTTCTCAAAATGGTTTACTAAAATCTGAAATTTAATTGCAGGTTTTAGTAAATTTGGAGGGAAGTATTTGAAATAAATTTCAAATTTTGAATGTGATTAAGGGACTTAATGAGGGATTAACGAGGCCCATTAAGAGGGGAGGCCGGCGGCTTGTAGAGAGGGAGGGAGAGGTTTGAAAACTTCAAACTGAAATTTAATTTCAGTTTAAGTAATTTAGGACGGAAAAACTTTGAAATCAAATTATGATTTCAAAACGGTCAAGGCATTAAACAAGCAATTAATGAGGAAATTTCTCCATGGGGGCCGGCGGCATGCATAGTGGAAGAGAGGGGAATTCAAGGGAGAAAGGATTCCAATTTAGGATGATGATGTGGCAATAGGTTTCATAACCCCAATCTAAATTAAATTGAAATTGAATCATATCATGAAAACGTTCCTAAATTGGAGTTCCAAATAAGGAAAGAATTAAAAATTTTAAATTTTCAAATTTCAAATTTGAAAACTATGTAGGGAAGGTGGTTGGGTGGGAGAGGGGAAGTTGCCGGCAAGGTGGCCGGCCGGGGTTGTGGTGGTGGCCGGCGGCGGGTTCCCAAGGGGCGGCGGCAATGAAGGGTTGGGAAGGGATTTTCTTGTGGTGGATGAGAAGGAAGATGGAGGTGAATATGAAGGAGAAGATAGAAAACCTAACCACGAGCCGCGGACTCTTCCAACGACTGGTGGGCCTTGCGATTTGCTCCCCTTGAGCTCTCTCCCTTCTCAAGCTCTCATGCAAGAAGAAGAAGTAGAAACACACAAATTTTTCATTCAAATATTCATTAGCTATTACAAGAGAAAAGACCCATATATATATGATGAGGGCATCAGATTCCAACATGTGTACCATCGCCGTAGACGTCGATCGACGGCCTTGATTCAGAGTCTTTATTTTTGATGTCTTATTCTATTCATGTCATTTATATTTTGTCTTTTCCGTTTGTACCCCTATGAGGGAAGTAGTGTTTGTTTTTGCCTAAGGGCATCGTAGTCTTTTATTTTCCGTAAGTGGTGGAGCCTATATAAAGGCTAGATTTTGTATTTTGGACATTTATTGATTGAATGAAAATTTTCCAAGCTTTGTTCTCTTTGTGAGTGCATGAGGTTCTCTTGGTGAGTGCTTCCCCTTGAGATCTCTTAGTGAGTTCTCTAGTTATCTTTCTTGTTTATTATTTACTTTGCTTGCTTAAATCTTTCTCCCCCTCTAGAGCTCATCAAATTTTCCCCTTGGCCTTGCTCTTGCCGCTAGCCCTAGGATCTTCCCCAACCGCCGGCCACCCCAACCGGCCCACCCGACCACCTCCCGCCGCCCCTCCCTTCCCCGGCCAACTCCACTCCATCATCCCATGTGAAGTTGAAAATTGAAGATTCAAATTTTGAATTCTTTCCAAATTTGAAATTCCAAATTAGGAAAGTTGCATGATTGAATCAATTTCAATTTATTTTAATTTGGGAGTTTTCAATTACTTATCCACGTCATCATCCTAATTTTAGAAACCCTTCACCCTCTCTCCCCAACTCCCTCCTCCTCTCACATGCCGCCGGCCTCAAGCCCCCCCAATCAAGCCCCAATTGATTTTTGTATTTACTCCCCTCTTGTGATTTGAAATCACAACTTAAATGCAAATAATCCTCCCTCCTACTTTCATCAAAACTGAAAATAATTTCAGTTTTTAAAATTCTCCCTCCTCACCTTGCCGCCGGTCCACCTATGGGTTTAATGGCAATTGATTTCCAATTAATGCATTAATTGCATTCATTAGGAGATTCAAAATTGAATGTTATTTCCCTCCTAAAGTCCTTAAGCTGAAATTAATTTCAGCTTTTCTCAAAACCTCTCCCCTCTCCTCAACCTAACCCTACCGCCGACCTTCTCCTTGCTCCCAACCCGCCGCCCCCTTTGCTTCCCCGTGGACATTCCGTGATAGCACCGCTCAATCCCTCGTCAATGTTGCATGGAGGTCCCCGAATGGAACTTCGGGTTTGAATACGACAACCGTGGACGAGTGGACATCCTCCGATCTCCTTTCTTTGATGTCGGATTCGACTTCGACGACACCGTCGAGGAGTATTTGGCCCGGATCGTACCCACTCTAATAGAGACCGTTGACGATCATTTTTCAGTTTACACTTGGATCGTTGAAGGACATCGCATTGCACCACCTCCCCGATCCGCGCCGACTTCTTCCTCCCTACGGATCTACGGCACCATCGCCCTAGGGGTGGTCTCATCAATCGTGTGGTTCTTCTTCTCCCAACAAGCTTAGGAGTAGGTAAATGAGAGCGGCCTCAAGGTGAGACAATCGCTTTGTTAACCTTGGGATTCTAGTTGATTTAATCATTTGCATTAATATATTGAAGTCATTATTTTATTGAACTTGCAAACTTTGCTGAATTTTCTTGCCTAAAGCGTGGTTAACTTCTAAGATTCCCTTTCATCAATTTAGTAAAGCTAGAGGATGTACGATCTTTACTTTATAGAACTTCTATTAATTTCATAAGATTCGATTCCTGGATTCACATCATATTTGGTATCAGAGCATGGTTAGCATGCTTAGCTCATGTTAGATGCATCCTAGGAAGTCCCCACTAGCTTGCCATTTAGCATTTACATGCATAACATTGTTTAAAATGTTTTATTCACTGCTTTTGTTTGCTGTCCAGTAAATTCCAGCATCCTATTTTCATTACTAACATGCATGCTTAAGTTACCCAAGTGTTAATTTAGTCACTTACTACCCACCGAGTCACTTAACGCACTTGCTACACTTAAACTTCTTGCTGTCTTGAGTTTTTCCTGCACTGTTTACTGGCTGTTAAGTGCCCAAAACATTTGTCTAGTGGCTGTCCACACACCACAACCCACCCTAGTCACCTAAACCATTTTCCCCACTGTGTTAGGTTATTGTCCCCGACTTTCCAGCGGCTGTTTGGTGGCTGTAAGAGCTGTTTCCAGCAGCATTACAGTGCTGTCCCCCATCCCAAACCTACCCTTTTCAACCTTCAGCCAATCCCATGGATCCGCAGCACCTCCAAGCCACCCTAGACCTCATCTTGGGCCAATTAGGGACCGTTACTCAACAAATTCGCAACACCCAAACCGATCTAGCTGACTTTAGGCGCCACACGAGTGACCGACTAGATAACATCGAGCGTAACGGGAATCCTGCAATTTATACACCATCTAGACCTCACTCACCTTATGGTGAAGACAACCGACCCGATCATGAACCCCATCGAGATCCCGGACGTTTTCCCGACCATTACCAACGCAACCCTAGGCCACCTCAGGAGCCCATAGGGGAAGACAACACTTGGAGAGACAACGACACTCAATTACTGAAGAACATTAGGATCGACGCTCCGACCTATGATGGAACCCTTGACCCTCAAATTTTCCTAGACTGGCTGAAGTCAATGGATAGTTATTTCAAGTGGTACAACATCTCTGAGGCTAGGAAAGTTAGGTTCGCAGAAATGAAGCTCATTGGTCGAGCCAACTTGTATTGGACCAATTTAAAGAATATGCGCGAGGCTCGAGGCGAACACCCGATCACGGACTGGAGGACGATGAAACAGGAACTTAAGAGAAAATATCTCCCTCCTTCGTACTACCCGAAGCTCCTTGATAAATGGAATAGATTAACCCAGGGGAGCAAGCCCGTCAAAGACTACATCTCGGCCTTTGACGACTTCCTGGTCCATTGCAATGGCGAAGAGTCCGCCACCCCAACTCAAATCCTTTATATGTTTAGAGCTGGCCTTAGGGAAGACCTGCGTACGGAACTCTTTGCTCGAGGTGTAGACTCTTTAGAGGCAGCCTGTAGCCTAGTTCTCGACCTCGAAGATTCTAGAACCCAATCCCAGACTAGGCACTTCGACTCCCGCTCGAACTCGTATAGAACCTCGTCTGGACAATCTCAAACCCGACCCTCGGGATCGACTGCAAACCGAACCCCTGCTAGTTCGGCCCCACCTCGTACGGACCTCAAAGGTAAAGCTCCCGAGCGAGATGCTCCCAAACCCAATTCTGGAACCAAGTGCTATAGGTGTCAAGGGTACGGACACATTGCTTCGCAATGTTCTAGCCCTTACAAAGTCACCATAATTGAAGAGGTGGACGAAGAGGAAGAAGAACCTGAGACTGATTTGGTTCACCAAGTGGATGAGGAAGAAGACTCTTTTACTGAAGAAGAATCCGTTATCTTACAAGTTGTTAGGTGTGCTTTGGCCCAACCTAAGCTAAGTGATGATTGGCATAGAACCTCAATTTTTCATACCTTCATTAAGATCGGAGAAAAGAGCTGCAAGGTTATCATAGATAGTGGAAGTTGTATCAACGCAGTCTCGTCAGCCATGGTCTCCAAGCTCAATCTTAAGGTGACCCCGCACCCAAATCCGTATAAGGTTTCTTGGATCAATTTGACTACCATAGAAATTAAGGATCGAAGCCTTATTCCGATAGAATTTGTGGGATATCAAGACAAGATTTGGTGCGATGTTCTAACCATGGATGTAGGTCAAATTATCCTTGGTCGCCCTTGGTTATTTGACAACGACGTCCATATTTATGGGAGGACGAACACCTGCGTGTTCGAACATAATGGAAAGAAGATCAAGTTAATGCCCTCTCAACCTAAACCTCTCAAAACTGAAGCTAAGCCTGTCTCAGCCAAGCAAAGTAAAGGCCTCCACTTACTGACTGCGAAGGAGGTGGAAACTTAGATCACCCAAGGAGCACCCATGTACGCCCTAGTGGCTAGAGAAGTAGATGAAGACCAGAAAGAACCTATCCCCAATGCCGTTAAACCACTTATTGAAAACTTTGCGGATGTTTTCCCAGAAGATTTGCCTAACCAACTGCCACCCCTGCGGGACATACAGCACGCGATAGACTTGGTGCCAGGGGCATCCCTACCCAACCTTCCTCACTACCGTATGAACCCGACGGAACACTCTGAGCTTAAGAAACAAGTCGATGAACTCCTACAACGAGGATTCATTAAGGAGAGCCTTAGTCCTTGCACTGTTCCTGCTCTTTTAACTCCCAAAAAGGACGGCTCGTGGCGAATGTGTGTTGATAGCCGCGCTATCAACAAGATTACTGTCAAGTATAGATTTCCCATTCCTCGGCTTGATGACATGCTGGACATGATGACTGGAGCCACTCTCTTTTCCAAGATAGATCTTAAGAGTGGGTATCATCAAATTAGGATCCGTCCCGGGGATGAATGGAAGACGGCATTCAAAACTAAAGATGGACTCTATGAGTGGACTGTTATGCCGTTTGGACTGAGCAACGCCCCTAGTACCTTTATGAGAGTTATTACTCAAGTTCTTAGGCCTTTCTTAGGAAAGTTCGTAGTAGTTTACTTTGATGACATATTAATTTACAGCACTTCGGTTGATCAACACCTCAATCATATAACTCAAGTCTGTGAAGTTTTGAGAAAAGAACAGCTGTTCGCCAACCCTGCTAAGTGTAAATTCCTCACTGATAGTGTGACCTTTCTTGGATTTATTATTTCAACTCAAGGGATATCTGCAGATCTCGAGAAGGTGCGAGCTATAAATGAGTGGTCAGAACCTAAGAACATCCGGGACGTTAGAAGTTTTCATGGATTGGCTACTTTCTATCGGAGGTTTATTCGAAATTTCAGCACCATTGTAGCCCCCATAACTGATTGTCTTAAGAAAGGGGAATTTCATTGGACAACTGCCGCAACTAGAGCGTTTGAGGATATTAAGAAAAGAATGGTAGAAGCCCCTGTTATGCGTCTCCCAGATTTTTCTAAAGTATTTGAAGTAACCTGCGACGCATCAGGGATCGGAATAGGAGGAGTCTTGTCACAGGAAGGACATCCGGTAGCATACTTCAGCGAAAAACTCAATGACATACGACAATGGTACTCTACCTACGATAAGGAATTTTATGCAATCATTCAGTCCCTTAGGTATTAGAGATACTACCTGCTGCCCCAGGAGTTTGTAATCTTTTCAGATCATGAGGCTTTGAGATACATCAACTCCCAAAAGAAGTTAAATGCCCGTCATGGTCGTTGGGTTGAGTTCTTACAGGAATATTCGTACACTATCAGACATAAAACCGGAACTGAGAATAAGGCGGCCGATGCTTTAAGCCGTAGGATAATGGTCACAAGAGAAATGAGAATAGAAGTTGTTGGATTCGAACGCATCAAGGACGACTATCAGGAGTGTACTGACTTTAAAGATATATATGCGTTACTTGTGGCAGGGGATAAGCCATCCGTAGATGATTGCTTGCTAGAGGGTGGTTACTTATTCAAGTCTCAGAAGTTGTGTATCCCCAACACCTCTCTCCGTAAATTTCTTGTGTGGGAGCTACACGCAGGAGGTTTAGCTGGACATTTTGGACAAGCCAAGACTATCGCAGTCGTCGAGTGTAGATTCTTCTGGCCCAACCTTAAGCGCGATGTCACTAGGCTAATCAAATGTTGCCATACCTGCCAATTAGCTAAACAGAGAAAACAAAACACGGGCCTCTACATGCCACTCCCTGTCCCCAACTGCCCTTGGCAAGACGTTAGTATGGATTTTGTCCTAGGTCTACCCAAAACCTTTAAGAAGCACGATTCCATCTGTGTCGTAGTAGATCGTTTCTCTAAAATGGCCCACTTCCTCCCTTGTGCCAAAACTTTTGACGCCTCTAGGATTGCCAAACTTTACTTTGATGAGATTGTCCGACTCCATGGACTCCCTAAGACAATTGTGTCGGATCGAGATGTAAAATTTACGAGCTATTTCTGGAAGACTCTATGGATTAAGATGGGGACCAAGCTGAAATTCTCCACCGCCTTTCACCCCCAAACGGACGGCCAAACAGAAGTCGTTAATAGGAGCCTCGGGGACCTTCTAAGAACTTTAGTTGGAGACAACATTAGGGACTGGGATTCCAAACTACCCATTGCCGAATTTGCCTACAATAATTCCGTCAATCGAACCACCGGTATGAGCCCCGCTGAGATTGTTTATGGGTACCAACCTAGGCAGCCAATAGACTTACTCCCCATGAGTCCTAGGCTTAGGGTGTCAGAGTCTACATCTGCATTTGCATCGCATATCCAGGAATTGCATCAAGAAATTAATAAAAGAATCTTGCAAAGTAATGAGAAGTACAAACTTAATGCTGATCTTAAGAGACGCTTCAAGGAGTTCGAAGTTGGAGACTATGTCATGGTTCGGATTCGTCCGGAGCGGTTCCCTCCAGGGGCCGTTAAGAAACTTCATGCTAAGAGCGCAGGGCCCTTTAAAATAACTTCAAAAATAAACAGTAATGCCTATGTCTTGGACCTTCCCGAAGGTTTCAACATGAATCCCACGTTTAAAATAGAGGATCTAGTAGCCTTTGATGGACCTGATTTTAACTCTGAAAATCCACTACATCTTGAGCCTTGTGAGTCCATACCTTGTGAGATCCCCAGCCTGCCCCCACTTCCCAAAATTCCCCCATTACCTAATACGGAGAAGATTGAAACCACACTCAGTGATGAGATCATTTCCACCAGGAACGGCGGTCGCCAAAGATACTTAGTGCGTTGGAGAGGAAAGCCGGAGACGGAGGACACGTGGCTGGATCGTGAGGAGATACAGAGACTGGATCCCGACATCTTGGAGCTGTACGAGAGTTCTTAGGACCCTCGCTCGACAGGGTCGAGCTTTCTCCCACCTGGGGAGAATGATGAGGGCATCAGATTCCGACATGTGTACCATCGCTGGAGAAGTTGTTTGACGGCCTTGATTCAGAGTCTTTATTTTTGATGTCTTATTGTATTCATGTCATTTATATTTTGTCTTTTCCGTTTGTACCCCTATGAGGGAAGTAGTGTTTGTTTTTGCCCAAGGGCATTGTAGTCTTTTATTTTTCGTATGTGGTGGAGCCTATATAAAGGCTAGATTTTGTATTTTGGACATTTATTGATTGAATGAAAATTTTTTCAAGCTTTGTTCTCTTTGTGAGTGCATGAGGTTCTCTTGGTGAGTGCTTCCCCTTGAGATTTCTTAGTGAGTTCTCTAGTTATCTTTCTTGTTTATTATTTACTTTGCTTGCTTAAATCTTTCTCCCCCTCTAGAGCTCATCAAATTTTCCCCTTGGCCTTGCTCTTGCCGCCGGCCCTAGGATCTTCCCCAACCGCCGGCCACCCCAACCGGCCCACCCGACCACCTCCCGCCGCCCCTCCCTTCCCCGGCCAACTCCACTCCATCATCCCATGTGAAGTTGAAAATTGAAGATTCAAATTTTGAATTCTTTCCAAATTTGAAATTCCAAATTAGGAAAGTTGCATGATTGAATCAATTTCAATTTATTTTAATTTGGGAGTTTTCAATTACTTATCCACGTCATCATCCTAATTTTAGAAACCCTTCACCCTCTCTCCCCAACTCCCTCCTCCTCTCACATGCCGCCGGCCTCAAGCCCCCCAAATCAAGCCCCAATTGATTTTTGTATTTACTCCCCTCTTGTGATTTGAAATCACAACTTAAATGCAAATAATCCTCCCTCCTACTTTCACCAAAACTGAAAAATAATTTCAGTTTTTAAAATTCTCCCTCCTCACCTTGCCGCCGGCCCACCTATGGGTTTAATGACAATTGATTTCCAATTAATGCATTAATTGCATTCATTAGGAGATTCAAAATTGAATGTTATTTCCCTCCTAAAGTCCTTAAGCTGAAATTAATTTCAGCTTTTCTCAAAACCTCTCCCCTCTCCTCAACCTAACCCTACCGCCGGCCTTCTCCTTGCTCCCAACCCGCCGCCCCCTTTGCTTCCCCGTGGAGATTCCGTGATAGCACCGCTCAATCCCTCGTCAATGTTGCATGGAGGTCCCCGAATGGAACTTCGGGTTTGAATACGACAACCGTGGACGAGTGGACATCCTCCGATCTCCTTTCTTTGACATCGGATTCGACTTCGACGACACCGTCGAGGAGTATTTGGCCCGGATCGTACCCACTCTAATAGAGACCGTTGACGATCATTTTTCAGTTTACACTTGGATCGTTGAAGGACATCGCATTGCACCACCTCCCCGATCTGCGCCGACTTCTTCCTCCCTACGGATCTACGACACCATCTCCCTAGGGGTGGTCTCATCAATCGTGTGGTTCTTCTTCTCCCAACAAGCTTAGGAGTAGGTAAATGAGAGCGGCCTCAAGGTGAGACAATCGCTTTGTTAACCTTGGGATTCTAGTTGATTTAATCATTTGCATTACTATATTGAAGTCGTTATTTTATTGAACTTGCAAACTTTGCTGAATTTTCTTGCCTAAAGCGTGGTTAACTTCTAAGATTCCCTTTGAATCGTCAATTTAGTAAAGCTAGAGGATGTACGATCTTTACTTTATAGAACTTCTATTAATTTCATAAGATTCGATTCCTGGATTCACATCAATATAGGTCTCAAGCATACATGAATAAATAAAGACTAAATTGCCCTCAGGGCCCCAACATGACTCAACTCAACATAAGGGTACAATAGGAAAATATATAAATAAAAATGCATAAACAATTAGAAAAATAAGCTCTGAATCGTGGCCATCGATTGGTGATGCTTCCGGCTATACACATGTTTGGACTTTGGATCGATGTCCTCATCAGGAAATCTTAAGAGAGTAGATAATGTTTATGAGTCGGATCCTTTATGAATTTTGTCTGCACAGGTAGTTATTATGTTTAAGAAGTTAGATAACTTTAGAGTTAGTTCTATTTGATGATCACCTATGCATTTTGAAGATAATGATGTGAATTTGTTGGTTAGTCTGTAGCTCAAGAGATTGAGAATGTTAATTATATTGGAAGACCTAACAATCCCTGTTCTAATACATATAATACAGGTTGGAGGAGTAACCCTAATTTTAGTTTGAGTAATAATAATGGTGTAAATTAGTGAAATCCTAGAAAAAATTGGAATAATCCTCAACAATCTTTAGGGAAACCTTGACCATCTTATCTAACAAGTTTTAATCAAAATAATCAATTCAGAGATAGGAATACATCTTTGGAGGATTTAGTGATTTAGATAGGAAACCAATTGTAGAGTCAAGCTGCTTCTCTTAAGAGTTTGGAAAATCAATTAGGATAATTTGTAAAATATTTTAGCAGTAGGCTCCATGATACCTTACCCAATTCCATTGAAGTTAACCCAAAGGAAAACACAAAAGATCATAACTTGAAGCATTTGAGGATTAGTAATGTGCATTGCAGCCAAAATGAAAATCGAGGCATGTATGGTTAAAGACTATAAACTTAGTGCTCCTTCAGAGGCAACCCAATTCTTTTGATGTTAACTTTTAGCTTTGTTACTGATATGTGATATTTATGTTCATTATTTTAGTGTAATCACTATGAAAAATATCATGTGTATGTGTTATCTGTGAGTTTACTAATTACTGTTATGACTAAAATAATTACATATAAATTTTTTTTAATTTTTTTTATAATTGTAAAAAGTTAAACTAGCATCGCAACATCAGGTTTTAAAGTATTGGAGTGTTTGTTTGCCAAGCGCCACATCATCTAAATCTAGCATTATTATGCTGAAGTCTCGGGAAAATTGGGTGTAATGCAATGCTACAGTGTTGTAAATTTAACCGCTATAGCACTACTCTTTTCTTACAAGCACTTAGTGCCAATCCATGTAGCGCTATGACATCAAAAGCTTTATTTATGTAGTACTGAAACATTGTATTCAATGATGCTACACGACACACCTTTTCCATTATGATTCATTATTTAGCATCGTAGTATGCCTTCGATGCCATAACATTGGGTCAAAATCATAATTAGTCAGTTATAGCAATGTTACGACAATCTTTATCTAGCATCGTAGCACTAGTCACTACAAAAAAATCCGTGTTACCGGCGGAAAAAATTTGCCGGAAAATGCCCAAAATCCATTAGAAATAAAGTTTTCCGGCGGATTTCCAGTAAAAAATTGTTTGACGGTCAAGCGCGCATAAAAAACATTTTACGGTCGTAAATTAATCCGCCAGAAAAATTTCCGGCGAAATTCCGACAAAAAATCTGTTAGAAATATTTCCGGCGGATATAAATTTCGTCGGGAAAAAAAAAAAAATATATATATATATATATATATATATATATATATATATATATATATATATATATATATATATATATATATATATATATATGAAACCATCAGCACATTGAAGCCCCCCGTTCAGCCCAGCTGGGCTCACCCATGGCCTTGCCAGTAATCGCTACCCGCCATCCCACCCTGGCCCGCCCATGACCCTCTGCCAACCTAGCTTGTCTCGCCCGCCATGCCTCGTATGGCGGGGTTCGAACCCCGCCCTTTAGTTCTTCTACTATCCACCAAACCATTATGCCATCTCTGTAAAATAGTATAATGTGATGAGTTGTTTTTTATTTATATTATAATAAAAATAATTAATATATTTTAATATCAAAATAATTAATAAATTTAATATAACTTATTTAAAATATTTGAAAGCTGAGTTTATATTTTATTTAAAATATAAACTCCATAAAAATTAAGTAATTAAATTAATTTATAAAAGCTGAGTTTATTTAATTTAATTTATAATATTTTAAAATAATTACTATATTTAAAAGCAAGGTTTTTTTTAAGATCAAAATAATTATTATTCTTAATTTAACAATAAATTATTAAACTTTTAAATTTATTTTATTTTAGGAATATTTAATTTAATTTAACAAAATGAATAATTTTAAATATTTATAATTGTCATTTTCTAGAAAATTTAAAATTTCATCGAAAATTCATCAGAAATTCCACCGAAAAAGTCGGAAAAAAATCTACCAGAAATACCTCCAAAAAATCCGTCTGAAATCCGTCTAAAAAACCGCTGGAAATTTTCCGTCGGAATAATTTTTGGGATTCCTAACGGATTTAGTTTTGCCGGAAATCAACATTTTTCCTCTAGTGAGTGTATGTTAAATGTTGCGACAAACTGTTGTCAAAAAGCTTGCATTTAGAGTTCTAACATAAGTGTTATAGTGCCAAATGTTGTTTCACATGTGATGGCACTGTTCATTTTATTGCATTTTCATTTAGTGCTTTCAAGGGTGGTGGCATCACTCATCACATCTTTTTAGTGCTCATCAGAGCCCTGCATTGAGTTTTGGGTACCCATGCCCACACCCACCCATGTACCCAATGGGTATGGGTAGGCCCATGATCTTGTTTGTGGATATGGGTGTGTACTCAACATCGGGGGATAAATCAATTTACATTGTTAATCACTGTATATCTTATATTATTATAATCCTCACTATGTAGTGTGCATCACTTAACCAAGCTATGATTACGGTAAATTATGATATGCGGCTTGAAAGTTTACAATCAAAATAAAGGGCAACAAACCTTAAGACCATTAGTTTGTGGTAGACTGCATTCAAAAAGCATGGAAAGTGGGTGGGTATAGGTGGGTACGGCATCTCGAAAGTCACCATGGGTGGGCGAAGCTCGTCCAACTAAAATATGAACCCAACCAAGACCCCATGTAGGACTTTGGTGCTCATCAATTTATATAAATAGGACATGCATGTTTTAATTTTATTTTTTTTTACTTAGCTTTAAGTTTCTCCTCTCTTATTTTTATTTCATGTTTTCTTGTACTCGTACACAAATTTTTCAATGGCACCTAAGGTGCAAGCCGGTAAGAAGAGGGCTTCCTCTTCCTATGATAGGAGGTAATTCATTTTTGCAGAGGCTGAAGAAAGTATGCTCAATTGTTGGTTATCAAACACTTGATTCCTAAGACAGGATTTTTTAATGTTGGATGGGAAGTTATGTCCATAATTATGAGATGGGATTTGGAAATTTTATGTGAGGAACCTAGTGTGTGTATTGAACATTGTGAGAGAGTTCTTTGCAAATGCTAAAAAAGCCTAGAATAATAGATGTTTTGTAAGGGTTCAGTAGATACATTTTTATCCCTCTTCTATTAATAAAATCTACAAATAAAAAAACATTGAATTTGATGACTATTTTGCTTTTAATAATACCCCTATTGACCCATAAGAGCTGTTGAGAGTGTTAGCTAGTCCTAGGATGGGGAAAGATAAGGAAATGTCATTAATTTCTCTTCTTGTTTAACTCAATTGTCCAAAGCTTGACACTACTTCATTTCTTCTAGATTCCTGCCAAGAAAAAACATTAGTGAAGTGGCTAGGGCAAGGGTAGTTTTAAAATGTGTAATTCAGGTGGGTCACTCGATTGATGTAGGGAAAATAATCTTTTTCTCTTTAATGTATATCATTAGGGGCACCACTTATTTTTGTTTCGGTTACCCCTCTTGTCTATTCCCTTTGTGTCACCGTAGGTGTGTTAGGTGAGTCCGGTGAGGATCAACTTTTTCTCATTTATACTCTTACCATGCAGAGGATGCAAAACCTAGTGAGCCCTATTTGTCCAGCCAGTGCAATACGAGTCGGTCAAGTGCCCGGACCCCTAGATCTCTAGGAGAGTAAGTTGCATATCTTAGAGAATAGATGGAGGGGGTTACTTCTTTTTGTGATGAGAGTAGGGAATGGCAGCAAGGTATGTCCTACCGTGTTGTCCACTAAATGGACATGTAAGAAAGGAAATGCAACAACACTTCACAATTCAACAAAGAATTAGTTGGCATGTTTAGGATGAGTCCATTCATTGAAACCTCTGATCATCTTTAGTTCCCACATACCCCTACTTATGATCCTTATGTGTCGGCAGCAGCAGTAGTAGATGATAATGATGACGAGGAGAAGTAGGAGGATTGTGATTGATCCTCATTAATTCCTTTTTTTTTTTTCTATACTTTGCTTGAGAGAGAGGAAGAGGAGATATTTGATGTTTTTTTTTTCTTTATGTTTTACTTTCTTTGCTTGGGAAGGTCCTCGTGATATCTATTTTGGTGATGTTCTTGAGTGAGTTTAATGCGTGAGGCTTTTTTTATTGTTGTATTCTAGATATTTTATTATGTTTTTATTCCATTAATTCCATTAAAAATGTGTATTTTAGTTCATTTCATGCAGGAATGTCTAAAGAAAATGAGCAAAATTGTAAGGTTTAGAAAAAGCTCCATAATATCTTCATCGCACCAATTGCAAATTAGGACATTGCAACTCTAAAGATTCAATAAAATTTCATTTAATTTAGTGCCACGATGGTGTAAAGGCCAACATGATAGCTCCATGTAGTGTCACAACACAAGGAGTAAACATTATAGTGTCATAGTTTTAAAAAAAAAAGTTTAAATAATTCAACACTAAATCACCAACATCAAAAGTGTCGGAATGTGGATGATGTAAGCGGGCGTCGCATCCCTCATCTTTCGCAGTGCCACGACAAAATAGTTCAGGAAAAGAAGCATCACAATGACTAATTCCAAAGTTACATTGGTTCAATCAACATCACACAATGTAGCACTGCAACAGAGCACATTTAGCAGCATCGAGGCGCTAGTTCATGTTATAACACTGTGGTGCCACCTTGTCGAACAGTGCAATGCTTGATTCCATTTATGTATTAAGTAAAATTTGTTTTTTCTATCTTTTTCTATGAGAGGTTGTTTCAGAGCTTATTTAAAGAAGTCTGAGAGAGACCAAGGAATAGTGAGATGCATCATTTAGAGTAGCTAGTCAACGTTGTAGTAAGCAAACAATCCATTTGAGAGGTAAGGAGTGTGGAGAGCAAAATTGGAAGGGGAGATTCACTTTGAGAAGGATCCATCTATAAGATTTGTTTGGGATTCTTCATTTTGGATGAAATTATTTCATCTTCTCTACTTGTACTTTTTTTCTTTAGCAAGGAATAAATTTTTTGTTCAATATTAATTATATGGTCGGCTAAACTCATAGTTTTGGATTTATGACATAAAGATCTTCATAATTCTTAATGTAGACTCTTGTATTTTAAAATATGAATGATTATTTTCAACATCTCTCACTCATCATTTAATTTATGCAGTGACATGTATTAAATTTAACATCTAGTGTGATGCATTACCTTGGCGGAGGAATTTTAGAATAATTAGGAAAGTTAAAATCGAATGCTTACATACCTAGACATACGATGTTTAGTATTCTATGGTCTATGGAGATAGAATAATTATAGGAAGGCTATAAACCTTTTTTTTATATTTTTATAAGCTTAATAGAGATCTAAGGATACATATATGTTGATTCACAACTAGTGTAAATAAGTATGCTTAATAAAAACTTCGGATATTCATTGGCATTAGTCCAAACACTTTCATTACTAATATCTTCACTGTTTTCTACATTTTTCATTAGAAATATAGATTATACCTAATTTCATTTAGAAGGATAAATATTGTAGCTTGAGTAAACAATACTAGATATATTTGTGTGTAGCACATAATTTTCTCTTGGGATCAACACTCTCCCATTCAATTTATTACTTGATCAAAATGTACACTTGTATTTTCATTAGGGTTATATCCAAGGAAGCATGAAATTAAACACAATAGACCCCCATCAGTGTCCTCTTGAGTGGCTTTTGCATTCGCTTGAGTTAATTTTGATAAGCATTTCTTCCTTTTGGTCATTTCTCCTATTTTAGTCTAAGCCAACAAGGTCCTACACCTTGCCCCATACATAGCATCATACGAGGCTATACTAATACTTACCCAGAAGATATTATTGTAAGCAAATTCAATTAAGGGAGCATGATATTCCCAACTTCCTCAAAAATCCAGGACATACAACCTTAATATATTTTTTAACACCAAAATAACTCTCTTAGACTATTCATCTATCTAAGGATAAAAAGAAATATTGAAATTCAACTTCGATCATAGACCTTCTTAAATATCCTTTCATAGCTTGAAAGTAAATCTACCATCACGGTTTGAGGTAATAACCTTGAAAGTTCCATGCAACCTAATGATTTCTCCTTCACAAATAGTTGAGCCAAATTAACAACAAGATCAGTATGTCTCATATGTAAAAATGAGAATATTTTATCAATCTACCCACAACCACCCATATAACATCATGGCATTGCCTAAACATGGAAAAGTCCATGCCAAAATTCATAGTTGTCTCTTTCCACTTCCACTCAGGAGAAGGCAAAGGTTATAGTAATCCGTTGGGTCTTTGAGGCTCAACTTTCATTACCTGACATGCTTAACATTTAAAAAAAAAATACACACTTATCACTTCAACCTAGGTAACCAAACATCGACCTCAAATCACATTACATCTTAATATTGCCTAGATGAATGGTATACCCAAAATAGTGGGCTTCATGTGAAAATTCATTTCTTAGATCACTGCTATCTAAAACCAATAATCTACTACCATAAAAGATTATGCCCTGATCATTCACTTGTAGTTTATATCTTTTACTATAATCAATATGATCTATCAATCTCATATACTCTTTATCTACCTTCTAAGCTTCTTTAATTCTACCTTGCAATATGCTAGAACTATCATCTGGGGAATAATTATGGCAGACACCCCAGATGAACATGCCATTTTAAGATCCATCCTTTCCATCTCCCAAATCAACTATTGGTCAGAAGTGATCAAACTAGTTTCACTCTCACAGACTTCCTACTCAAAGCATCAGTAACCCCATTTACTCTACGAGGTTTATAAATGATGCCCAAATCATAATCTTTAATCAGCTCAAACCACCTTATATGCCTCATATTAAACTCCTAAGGAAAAAATATGCTTCAGACTTTTGTGGTCGATATAGATCTCACACTTCATATCATACAAATAGTGCCTCCAAATCTTCAAATAAAATGTAGTCACCATCAATTTCATATTAGGAGATAGATTGTTCTTTTTATGTGGCTTCAACTGTGAGAGCTCGTAGCTCGTTTCTTTGATTTCCTTCTGGGATCGTTCGGGACGATGTCGAGATCTCCAGAACGATCAGAAATGGCTGATTTCTGGGTGGATCGTCCAGGCCGATTTTGGATCGTCCTGGGACGATCAGTTCATGGCACAAGTCAGTGAGCAAGGGTTTATCATCCAAGGAAAATTAATTATCGGCATGAAATATCGTCCTGGAAGATTGGATTTTGTTCACATCGTCCAGGACGATGTGGCGATCGGCCGGGCCGATCAGTTCAAAGATATAAGAAAATCAGCTCGTTTTGAGGAGAGAGAAAATCATTTTTTAAAATCAAAATATCTTAGGAGAGAGAAAGAGAAGGAAAGTAAAGGAAAAGCTAGTTTTCGGAGACCGCGGAGCTCTTTTCGTCCGTCGCCGCTGTTGAGTAAAGTGTTGATCTCGTGGTAAGGACTCCGAATCCTATTTCTGTTTTCAGAAATATTGAGTTTTGATCGTATTGTGATCTGTTTTGTGTTTTTGTAATCGAAAAATGGACCCAATTTTGTATTGACACAACTTTCACCGCACAACTTTTAATATGTTATAGATATGATTATTCTACACGATTTGATTCTTTTCTGGAACGATTTTATCGGTTATTTTGGGTTCTACGCGATTTTGATCGAATAGAAAAATATCAGGATGTTTATTGATATTGATTCAGTAGAAGTATAGTCTTATATTGTTGTCGTGAACATTCTATTGTAATTTGATGAATTGTGATTTTGTAGGATTTTTGTGTAAATTTGATAGACTGCCGTTACGCTACCGAAATTTCGTATGATTTCCGATTTGTCTGAGATTGATGAATTGAATAGATATGCATATGAATGTTGATATGGTTGCTCTACATTGTTCTTATATTGACTATATTGACTATTGAATTGACTATTGGTACTGAAAGACAAGCCTGGTTAAACATTGGTTGGAGATTGATTGACCTGTACAGGATGGTGGGCCGACGGGCTTTCCTTTAAACTATTGATTGATATATTGATTGGGAGGCATAAGGAGATTCTTATGCCGACGGGCACAGAGTGACGACTCTTATTGAAACCAATATATGGATATCTACAACAGCAACATCGATTTCTACAACAGTAATTATTGATAGCCAGTGATTGTACTTGTTCAGTATTATTGTATTGCATGCGTACAGTATTGACATATGGATTTACTGCTTTTTAGATTTGATCGGATTTATGGATTTATTGTATCGTACGATTTCATTGATTTCATTGATTGACTTCTGAGCATAGATATTGATATGGATTGATATAGATATTGTATTGATTCATTGATATTATTGTTTCTACACATTTTTAACCTGCTGCATTTGATTCATTGCTAGTATAGATTGAGTTTGATTTATCGGTTCTTCTATTTCTACATCGACTATTGATTTCATCGACTATTGATTTCCGTACTGCATTGACTACTGATTGGATTTCCGCTGCATAGACTCATTGACCATTGACTGACATGCATATTGATAGCAGTACTGTGCTTTGATTTCAAATGTAGGCTTGGGTGACCTGCTGGGCTATTTAAGCTCATTATATGTGGTTAATATTTTCAGGTCAGGGCAAGGGAGCAGGTGATTGAGGTTGATCAGGATCTACAGGTTTCTGTTCTTTTTGATTGTAGTGATTCTTTTGTACTCAGGACATGATAGATTTCAGTTCATGTATTTGGTGTAGTTCCTGAGTATTGTATATGATCTTTTGAGATGAACAGAACTGTTATATTGATGTTTTAAATATTATAGAATTTTGATAGACCGTTTGATTTGATTGTTATAGATAACTCTGGTAAATTGTTGATGGTTTGATTGAAATTCTTTTCAAGTTAGATCTTGGGGCGTCTCATCAACTACCTAAAAGTACAAGATACTACCTTCCCATTTTGTTGCAACACACATCCCAAGCGTTTCAATGAAGCATCACTATACACATGAAATCCTTTAACTCTAGATGGAATAGTTATTACAAAGGAATACACCATAAACTCTTTCAATTTTGGAACTTCTCTTCACACATTGGGGTCTAATAAAATAGAACACCTTTGAGTCAGTCTCATTAGAGGGAATGTAATATGTTAAAAGCCTCTAACAAATTTTCTATAATAGCTTATCATACCCATAAAGCTATGAACTTCTGTCACCAATGTTGGCCTCGGCCATTCAAACATATCATGCACCTTGTAAGAATCTGTAGTAATTTCCTCCTTACTACATGTCACAAAAAGATATAGAAGTAAACTGAAATTCACATTTTAAAAAATTTATGTGCAATATGTGCTACCTTAAAATCTCTATAATCAATCTCAAATGATTTGTTTGATCTTCCGCAGATTTAGAATACACCATGATATTATTAATAAATACAATGATGAATTAATTCAAATTAATTTTTAATCCTCAATACATCAAATCCATGAATATAGCAGTGTGTTCGCCATGCCAAATGACATCACTAAAAACTCATACTGCTCATATCTAATGTTAAAGGTCTTCACCACACCTTCAGCCTTTATCCTTAACTAATGGTAGTTGCATCTAAAATCAATTTTATAGAATATAGTTGCACCTTCTAATTAATTAAGTAAATCAGTTATCTAAGGCAGTAGATACTTGTTTTTCATAGTCACCTTATTTAACTCCTGATAATGAATGCACATAATGATCCATCTTGCTTCTTTTCGAACAACACAGGAGCTCACCACGGGGATCCAATCAGCCTAATAAAACTTCTATCTAGAAGCTCCTGCAATTTAACCTTCAACTCTTATAACTCTCTCTGTATCATTCTATAAGGTGTCTTCACCATTAGGGTTGTACCTAGCACCACCTCAATACAGAACTTCACCACCCTATTTGGAGGAAAGCTAGATAGCATTTTAAGGAAAATATCAAGAAAATCCTTTACAACTAAGACATCATCTTCACCCTTAATAGACTTGTTCAAATTTCACACATAAACCAAGAAACTTAACTCCCCTTTCTCCATGCCTTATCAACTTACAAAATAGATATCAAGGATGATAAGACACTTCTAGCATCTTGGAAATAAAATACCTCTCCTACAACATATATGCTTACCCCCTTCTTACTACAATCAATCTGAGCATGATATTTACCTAACTAGCCATGCCCACAATCACATCAAACTCCTTCAGAGGTAGAACAATCAGCTTGTATTCCAACTCCCTATTTGTAATTTCAACCTTATATCTACAGAACTGACTAAAACTTGAAAATTTTTTATAGGCAATAAGACAAATACACTAGAAGCTAACAATTTCAAAACTAGGCTCAATTCATTCAACACATGCTCAGGCATAAAAGAATGACTCACTCTAGAATCAAATAAAATATGGCAAGATAGCACATAAATAAATGTCATACCTAACATCACATCTAGTGCCTCCTTCACCTCTTATTTGATTAGACTATAAATTATGGGCTGCACTGGAGCTACATCAACTACTAGAATATTCTCTCTCTCTCTCTCTCTCTCTCTCTCTCTCTCTCTCTCTCTCTCTCTCTCTCTCTCTCTCTCTCTCTCTCTCTCTCTCTCTCTCTCTCTCTCTCTCTCTCTCTCTCTCTCTCTCTCTCTCTCTCTCTCTCTCTCTCTCTCTCTCTCTCTCTCTCTCTCTCTCTCTCTCTCTCTCTCTCTCTCTACTCTTTCTCCTCCTCCTCCTTCTATAGAACCTCATGGATGTCTTCTTCCAAATCTTATGCCTTATAACCACTAACTAACTCAATTTTAAACAAATGTTCTTAAATTACTTTAATTACTTGAGTTTGCATAATTAATGTTTAATAACTTCAAAATAGGCTTCAAGTGCTTAATTTGGGCTCATATCAAGTCATTTGTGGTATTGGCGGGTTCATGTCGTCGAGGAAATCAAATGGACTGTAAGTTTGATGAAATCAAAGTTTTAATGTTAATGAAGTTAATTTTGAAAATTTTGAATTCAAATATTACCTTATGATTCATGCAAATTAAGTGAATTTTCTAGAGACATGTCATTTACCTTTATTTTTGGACATCAAAACATATGTTGTCCAAAATAATATGTTAAAATAAACTTGTTTGTGCCAAAAACTGGCTACATATTGGATCATGTTGATCAATCGGCCACCATTGAAAAATGTTATCACTAGCCTACACTATTTGGCACAGGTGCCTATGGCAGCTCATAATTAAGATGTTAGAAGCACCTCTTAAAATGGATTTTTTTTTTAAAAAAAATTAAGATTTTTTTATTTTTCAAAATTTTCCTATGATTTTTTTCCCAGTTACATTTTTATAATCTCCCCTCTCTTTCAAATATAAATAACCCTCATAAATGGGGTGGAGGATAAAATTTTCTTCTCTCTTTGTGGGCTTCTGTTATTTCTCTCAAGACAAGCTTTCTTCTATCTTATATAGAAGGTGAGTAACTCTCCCTTTATAGGCTCCAATAAAATATTGTCTTAGATAAGCGATATATATTTCTCTTAAATGCTCTAATGCTCCATTAAAGTAATGATTTCTCCTTTGAAGTTGTGAAAAAAAATCTAAATATCTCTTTTTTTTTTAAATATAAGTTTTTTTTTCACATCTTAAAAAAAGTTGAATGCTAGTATATAAGTAACACGTAATCCTCCCATCAAAGACTCATATAAAATTTATCCTAAATAGGTGGTGTTTATCACTCTTACACACACTAGTGTTATCTCTATTAAGAGTATTGAACCATCGCACATATAGAGTTGTGACTTACACCCAAGCTTTTCAATATTTATAGAGGAATTATGACCATCCTTTTAAGGGAATTATAATCCAAAAAAGAAAATCATTCTATTTTGAAGCTCAAATTATCTCTTAATGGAGATGTAATAATTAAAAAAAAATATCACTCCATCACTTATGTTGCAAAAATGATGTTGATAAAAGTATTTTAATTCGTAGATATTAAAGTTTAATTCTAATATTGGTGATAGTACGTACCAACATTGGCATTAAAATCATCATAATCATTTGTTGCATATGTGTAATTTTTTGCTTCATTTCCCTAAATTTTAAGAGGAAAGAGATTGCTTATTGAAACCTGATGTAGGAGATTGGAGATTTATTGAGTCATAAGTCTAGTTATTTTATATGTGACTTTGAAATGAAAATTTCTTCATGTATAAGCTTGTATGATATTCACAATAAATTAATTTGAAGTAAAGAACTCTTCATCTTTATGTAAGAGTAATTGTGATTTTTTAGTAGTTGCACCCCAGAAAAAAGTAAGTCCTAAATATGTATTTGCGATAAACCTAAAATCTTTAAGTTTTACAACAAAATATTACCCTCTAGTAGGAACATGATAACATTTATTTTCTAGTTGATAAAGATCCTCTAAGTTTTATGCCTTCTGACATTTTTTTTTTGTTTGAGAACCACAAATATTTATACCATCTTAAGTTTTTAGCGTTCTAAAAATTTTAGAAAATGGAGAAATATAAATCATATGAGGATTTTAGCCTTCTAAGATTTTTAGAGAATTTGGGAAACCTATAACTTTTGAAATTGTTATGTACCTATATTTTTTTTGCTTAAGTCTTCTAATATATTTGGATGATCATATACCTCATGCACCTTATGCCTTCTTAGATTTTTTGTATATAAGTACCTTCTGAGGCATATGATTTGTGAGGTTTTTTTGGTGTGCCTATACCTTAAAAAGCTTACGCATTCTAAAATATTTAGTGAATTATACTTTTTGAGAATTTTGTCTTTTTATATTTTTTTGAGTGAAGACTCTATAAATTACTTGCTCTTATTCTCCTCATTATAATGAGGACCTATTTAACACTAGCTTGCCTTCAAGGAGACCTCATGGTCGTGCCTTCCAAGAATGTTGAGTGGGGAGCCTATCTGGCAATTGTCAACATGGATATTTTAGTGAGGACCATGTCCACTTCTAGCTTCCCATCCATGCTACCTAATGGAAATGCCTTAAATTACTTTAATTACTTGAGTTTGCATAATTAATGTTTAATAACTTCAAAATAGGCTTCAAGTGCTTAATTTGGGCTCATATCAAGTCATTTGTGGTATTGGCGGGTTCATGTCGTCGAGGAAATCAAATGGACTGTAAGTTTGATGAAATCAAAGTTTTAATGTTAATGAAGTTAATTTTGAAAATTTTGAATTCAAATATTACCTTATGATTCATGCAAATTAAGTGAATTTTCTAGAGACATGTCATTTACCTTTATTTTTGGACATCAAAACATATGTTGTCCAAAATAATATGTTAAAATAAACTTGTTTGTGCCAAAAACTGGCTACATATTGGATCATGTTGATCAATCAGCCACCATTGAAAAATGTTATCACTAGCCTACACTATTTGGCACAGGTGCCTATGGCAGCTCATAATTAAGATGCTAGAAGCACCTCTTAAAATGGATTTTTTTTAAAAAAAAAAATTAAGATTTTTTTATTTTTCAAATTTTTCCTATGATTTTTTTTCCAGTTACATTTTTATAATCTCCCCTCTCTTTCAAATATAAATAACCCTCATAAATGGGGTGGAGGATAAAATTTTCTTCTCTCTTTGTGGGCTTCTGTTATTTCTCTCAAGACAAGCTTTCTTCTATCTTATATAGAAGGTGAGTAACTCTCCCTTTATAGGCTCCAATAAAATATTGTCTTAGATAAGCGATATATATTTCTCTTAAATGCTCTAATGCTCCATTAAAAGTAATGATTTCTCCTTTGAAGTTGTGAAAAAAAATCTAAATATCTTTTTTTTTTTTTTTAAATATAAGTTTTTTTTCACATCTTAAAAAAGTTGAATACTAGTGTATAAGTAACACGTAATCCTCCCATCAAAGACTCATATAAAATTTATCCTAAATAGGTGGTGTTTATCACTCTTACACACACACTAGTGTTATCTCTATTAAGAGTATTGAACCATCGCACATATAGAGTTGTGACTTACACCCAAGCTTTTCAATATTTATAGAGGAATTATGACCATCCTTTTAAGGGAATTATAATCCAAAAAAGAAAATCATTCTATTTTGAAGCTCAAATTATCTCTTAATGGAGATGTAATAATTAAAAAAAAATATCACTCCATCACTTATGTTGCAAAAATGATGTTGATAAAAGTATTTTAATTCGTAGATATTAAAGTTTAATTCTAATATTGGTGATAGTACGTACCAACATTGGCATTAAAATCATCATAATCATTTGTTGCATATGTGTAATTTTTTGCTTCATTTCCCTAAATTTTAAGAGGAAAGAGATTGCTTATTGAAACCTGATGTAGGAGATTGGAGATTTATTGAGTCATAAGTCTAGTTATTTTATATGTGACTTTGAAATGAAAATTTCTTCATGTATAAGCTTGTATGATATTCACAATAAATTAATTTGAAGTAAAGAACTCTTCATCTTTATGTAAGAGTAATTGTGATTTTTTAGTAGTTGCACCCCAGAAAAAAGTATGTCCTAAATATGTATTTGTGATAAACCTAAAATCTTTAAGTTTTTCAACAAAATATTACCCTCTAGTAGGAACATGATAACATTTATTTTCTAGTTGATAAAAATCCTCTAAGTTTTATGCCTTCTGACATTTTTTTTTTGTTTGAGAACCACAAATATTTATACCATCTTAAGTTTTTAGCGTTCTAAAAATTTTAGAAAATGGAGAAATATAAATCATATGAGGATTTTAGCCTTCTAAGATTTTTAGAGAATTTGGGAAACCTATAACTTTTGAAATTGTTATGTACGTATATTTTTTTTGCTTACGTCTTCTAATATATTTGGATGATCATATACCTCATGCACCTTATGCCTTCTTAGATTTTTTGTATATAAGTACCTTCTGAGGCATATGATTTGTGAGTTTTTTGGTGTGCATATACCTTAAAAAGCTTATGCATTCTAAAATATTTAGGTGAATTATACTTTTTGGGAATTTTGTCTTTTGATATTTTTATGAGTGAAGACTCTATAAATCACTTGCTCTTATTCTCCTCATTATAATGAGGACCTATTTAACACTAGCTTGCCTTCAAGGCGACCTCATCGTTCTGCCTTCTAAGAATGTTGAGTGGGGAGCCTATCTGGCAATTGCCAACATGGATATTTTAGTGAGGACTATGTCCACTTCTAGCTTGCCATCCATGCTACCTAATGGACATGCCTTGTAGGGGTTTTGATAATTCAAATATTATTTTGCACCTCATGCACCTTATGTCTCTCCCTTATTTTAGAAAATTCTAAAAAGATGAGAGGAGCCCTTAATCATTCTTTATTTGGTGATGAATTGTTTAATGAATTGTCAAGTTAGTTAAAAAAAGTAGAAATAATTAATTATTTAGGGAAGATATTGCAAAAGACTGCACCATAAGCCAGTTGAATATGCATGATGGTTCTATAATATTTAATGTTCACATATGGAATAAAAGTCTCATCATATATCAATTATAGACAACAAATCCCACTATAATATATTTTTGCATATTTTTATCAATTAAAGGTAATGACTCTTGAAAGTTTGTTTTAGGGATAAGTTCATTTCTTTCTCTCAAATAGATTTTCTCCTGAAAAAGGTGTCATATCATCTCTCTTAACATCATGAGAGTCATCAATAATGTGATGTAGAGTTGAATTTTTCATGGTTGTTGTAGGATTATAGGTTGGTCGAGCACCATGGGAAGGAAAGGATGAAATGTTAGTGTCTAAGAAATATGATGAGGTTATGGTAGAGGGGGAAATGGAACATGAGGAGATACTCTCTAAGTGGCTTCAAATTGATAGGACTCAAACTATTGTTGACTTTAGGATGAAAGAACTCTATTATAATGTGATGGTGCTTTATTATCAAGCCTCCTCTAAAAATTTTAGGATTTGAATTTAAAGTTCTTCCATCTTACACACATGATCCTCCAAATTGAGGCTTCAATGGTCTTCACCACCTATATTCTACTGCTCTTCAAATATAATGAATATAATAGCTAAAATTACATATACTATACTACTACTTGAAATGTGGCATGTGATTCCTCTTATGACGCACTAACATGTTATTATAAAATAGAACATAATGTTAACATGTTTCATAATTTACACACGTGTGAAACACCTCTAATATGAATCATACTTGTTATTCTAGTGTCCAATTTAACAAAAAAAAAAAAAAAAAGAGAGAGAGAGAGAATCAAATAGGTATGTTTGATATTGTGTCATTGAATGATCAAGTTTAAATGCTTAAATTCAAATTTGTTATGCTCAAGTTTAATTTTTTTATTCACACCCCCTTAATGCTAGCGCCCACATTAGCCTCACATTCCTCGTGTATAGACACAATAGGCTTGCAAATCACATGTGGCTTCCTTTATTTTTCTTGGGTAAATTTTAATTTCTCTTTCATTTTTATGAACATAATATTTATGAATGATAAGGTACTTTTTTATAAATTAATTTAAATTCTTAAATATCATATTTTCTTACATCCTTATAATATTTTAGTTTTTTATATTCATTTAATATTTTATTAATTTATGTAATAAATGAATGTTCAAAAATAAATGAATGACAAAATCCAAAATCGAATAAAATATGACATAGATAATCAAAAGTATAAGTTGTTCCTATAACTACATTTGGGGCATATTGAGCCTCCTACTAGGTCACGTTATACACAGTGCCTGAATAGGAGCTGGTGTAACAGAATTATCAGACTCTCTCTAATCGCTATCAGATGGCCTCCCTGCCACATAACCAGATCCACTGCCTCTACTAAATGGTCAAAATGTATGAAGTCGAACTGCCCTTGGTCTCCTTATTGGTCTAACATAACTCTCACATCGGGACTCAAATCGTCTATCCAATCCTACATTCCTACCTATGGAAACTCGACTACTGGGTGCCTTACCTCGCACCTCTAGTCATACTCGCACCTCTAGTCATCTTGTAACACTGACCAGAATGTCGTCTGCATAACTTTGGTATACATGTGCCCTACTATATGTTTATATGGCATGTAATTCTTTTTAAAACTCAAAAATCAATTTACTCTTTAGTTAATTCAAAATGGACCAATATGAGTTATAAGGTAGCACATAAGTTGACATTTTTTAAAATTCAATTTTGAGTTAAATTTTACTCATAGAAATTAACATATAATCTAAAATTAAATCCATTAAATTTTTATTTAAATATAATTAAATTAAATAATTTTAAATCAGTTTATAGTAATAACTTGTTCTTGATAGCCCTATGCCAAAACTTCAAGGTTGATATAGAAAGATATGATAGACATATGCTACCCAATTTGACTTTTTTGTTGGATTCTTTTGGTTCTAACCATAAAATTTTAAATAGGATAATATAAATATTTATTTTTATAAAAAATTTAAAATATCACTTAAAATTTTTGAAAATAATAATAATAATAATGGCTCCTAGGGTCCGGTAGGCCCATAAGCCTCGTGGGGCCCTCTGCTCCTGTTATACAACTTATTTGGCCCCGTCACCCGCGTTCTCCCTCTCCACTTGAAGTGAATCGATGTCATTTTCTTTGGTTTTTTCATGACAGTAGTCCCATTCCTTCTTGGATCCTGCTCTGCCCACGACGCTAGAAAGCTAGGGTTTTACCGAAAATCGCTTTTCTGTGATGATTTCCAGGGTTTTTTTACTTTGATTAGCAATTTTCTTGATCGTTTCTACGTTTGTTGTAGTATCTATTAAATTCGGAATCTCTAGTTTTTCGGATTGGTTCTCTTCCGGGCAGTGGGAATCTATGGCCTACCGCCCGCCGGTACCTGTTTCAGCGTCGGGATCGGTTTCGGGGTCGAGCTCAAGCTCTGGATTCCATTTTTTCAATTCTCCTTTTGGCGACACGACGTACACGAAGGTTTTTGTTGGGGGTTTGGCGTGGGAGACGCATAGCGAGACGCTGCAGCGCCACTTCGAGCAGTTCGGCGATATTCTGGAGGCCGTCGTGATCTCGGATAAGAATACTGGAAGGTCGAAGGGCTATGGTTTTGTGAGTTTTACCTTGTCGTTTTTCTTCGATGCTTTTGTGCGATCAAGTGAAAGCTGGCCACTTTTTATCACAAAAGTGGTGAACATTTTAGGCTTTTATTTTATTTTTCTGTGATTTCAGCTGACTGTTCCTTTCGATGATGGGTTTTTGTGGAGGATGTAGGTGACATTTCGACATCCAGAATCTGCAAGCAGGGCATGTGCCAATCCGAGCCCGATCATAGATGGACGAAGAGCTAACTGCAATTTAGCTTCTTTAGGCCGACCTCGACCTGCTCCCCCTTATGGTAGGTTATTCTATCCGACTTTCAAATGTTACTCAAATTTCTTATTCAAGCTTTCATCTTTCCCTTTCTTATTTCTGATGATATGTCATCATTTATGTTTGCCTTCTTTAAATTTGATGTCATGTTTTCATCAGCGCATGGTTTTTGATTGCTTATGTCTTCTAGTTTGTGCATTTTTGGAATATGTTGTAATTTATCATATAGTTTTATTTTTGTGAATCAATTGAAACACATTCATCAGTAAACCATACTGCTTTGTTCGTTTGGATCATCAGTAAAAAAATTCTAATTTTGATGGAATGAACATACTATGCTCTTATGCACCCTCTGTGGATTGATTCTCTGTCATTTTATATGATTTCTATTGCTGGAGCTCAATGAAGTGTGCCTTTAGGTGCATAGAAAACTTAAGTAGCAGCTTTCCTGGAAGTCTATCTGGAAGTATTTTTGGCTTCATTGAGTAATTTATTATACTATTGTGTTGTGCTTTGCCGCACAATATATAATATATCTGTAATGTGAAACCATAGTGGATTTAAAAGCAAAATGCGTAACATTTTGTTAAAAGTTTGGCACACATCATACTTGTAATCAATGTTTAAAATTGCGTATTCGGGTATTGAGGCGTTTTTCATTCGTGAGGCGAGGCGTAAGCCTCAAGGCGTTTTGAGGCGTAAGCCTCTAAATCAAAAGATTGCGTAAACATAAAATGATAATTTTTTTATATACTAATGAGTGAATAATATAAATATAAAAAAACATAAGATTTAAAGTGAAATCAAAATATCTCAATAATAAGACAACATGAAATATAGGTCAACTCAAAATTCTATCTTTCCAAAATCCAAGTATTTTTTTTCATTAACATATAATTCCAATTTCTAAAAATAAATAACAATGACATATCACATAAGAACTCATAAGTCATCAAAACTGTAATCACTAAGGGGTTCTTCATTTGAATCATCGTTATGGTGAATTGCTCTCTCCCCTTCCTCCTCTCCTAAAGAGTCCATTGTCGGACATTTACTTCAAGATTTATGTAAGTTTTAATATATATAGCGTGAGGCGTAAGCCTCATGCCAATGAGGCGAGGCGGGCTTCAAGGCGGGCCTCAACCAAGTTGAGGCGCAAGCCTCATAAAAAGAACTCGAGGCGTAAGCATCGAGGCGTTTTTTACTGGAATTGCGCCAAGGCGGGCCTCAAGGTGAGCCTCATATTGCGCAATTTTAAACCATGCTTGCAATCATTATTTAAAATTGTGTAATACGAGCCTTGTCTCTGTGCAATTTCGGTGAAAATGCCTCGAGGCGTACGCCTCGAACTTTTTTTTATGAGGCATGCACCTTAGCCAAACTAAGGCACTCCTTGTCTCGCTAGTGTGAGGTGCACGCCTCACTATATTTATATATTTTTTATTAAAACTTATCTAAATCCTAAACTAAAGTCCCAAACAAATCACGTCTTCATGCACCCCCGAGCTGCAACAACTTTCTCTTGCATGCCTCGACCTCCAGGCCGCCACCTCTGCCATAGCAACCATCGTTGTAGACATCGATGGGGATCACTTAGAAGTCGCACACCACTACCATCCCTTCCTCTAAAATTCTTTGAGTATTACTTTCATCTTTATATTGATGACAAATATTTATGAAAGAGGAATATGACTAAAATAAATGAAGAAGCTGATTGTGAGGCATTGGACTCCACATGATGAGATAGAGGTAGATCAATTTTTTATGACGATGACTCAAATAAAAAATTTCCTCAATGATGATAGTGCAGATGATTTTTGAGTTGTTGTCAACTATTTTAGTTTTCTTTAGGAATGAAATGTGGATAAGTAGGGACTTGAGAAAGAAAGAGTTTGAAGTTTAATTTGATGTTATATGATACTTTTATGTAATTTATTTATTTTATGTTATTTTTCCCTACTAATATTTTGATTTCAATTATATTTCATGCATTTTATCACTTTCCACTTTATGTCTTGTGCAATTTTTTTGTTTTATATATATGACAATTTGTTACTTCATTGTTCAATAGAAAGTTAATGTCATTTTTTAAAATACTATTTGGGTATTATATAAAAATCACTTTTAACTTTTATTTTCACTTTATTCAATTTTTTGTTTTGAGGCGTACGTCTCAACTCACGAATGAAAAATGACTCAATATCCAATTGCACAATTTAAACCTTGCTTGCGATTTGCCATGTTTTGAAAAGGCATAGCAAAAGAAAGAGTAATCCTTTGTTTTGTTCACCTACATTTGGTATATCTCTACGATAATTTACTTAATTCAAAGCTACTTGGTAATGTCCCCTTCTTGTAATAGCTGTATCTACTCATATGAACTCTTTAAGTTACTTATATATATATATATAATGTTTTACTAGGTCACTTATGATGTTATATTTCGTAAGGAGAGACTAAAGAAGATTAACTAGAGTTACAGTGCTCCAACATAGTAAAATGTTATAGCTACTCGTGAAAGATTTCTTAAATGTGATGCATGTAGATTCAAATATCTCAATGACTAAGTTCAGGCAAAGTTGGTCCAATTCAAGACATCTTGGCAAAACAAGAAGGCTAAAGATAGTTAACTCATCATGGTCATTGTGAACTTGCAAAAATCATGATGAATTTGTAAAACACATAATAAACTCTCTAGGATATATTCAACCCAATGCCTAAACAGGCCTACTCATTCAACCGTACAAGGTACTTGTTCACATTCATTCGAACAACTCAGAAACTTCATCTGACAAGTTAATGGCTTCATCTAATATGTTGGCTACTTCATGCAGCACATTGGAAATTTCATTCATCAAGTTGGCCACTTCATCCATCAAGTTGGTGACTTCAACTAATGACAACTGAATAAATTATTCATGCAGCACATTGTATTTTAGGATACACGCCTTATATGTTTAATAGTAAAAAGCTTGGTTAGTATTTTCATTTTTGTATATCTTTTTCCCATAACAACAAATCCTGGCTTGAACCTATAAATAGGGGATCAAGAGGAAGCTTTGCCACATCAAGTTAACACAAGTATTTACTTTTGGCAATCTAATAAAATCCTAGAACTTCTCACTCTAATTTTTTTTTTCTATATTTTCTATCCCTACTATTTACTCGGTGTGCCTTGTGAGTCTTATAAGTAAAATTTTTTGTGTTGTCTACTGACAAATTTGGATTCAACAATGTGCATGATCATTTACCAATTGTGGTGAGTAGCAGGCAAAGCTTGGGTAGGATGTTATCTATGCAAAAAAAAATTTATTAATCTTAAGTCTTGATGAGAAAGGTTGACTGATAATGTTTGATTAACTTTAAATTTCAAAGCATATATTAAAATCCTTAAATTGAGTGCAAATTTAATGTTTTTTAATGACATTTTCAAATCGTTTCTATCGTCATATTAGTAAAACCAAAGTTAGAGAGGCTTTAAAAAAAATGAAGTGTGGAAAAGAAATTGGATCTGATGATATTCAAATAAAGGTGTGTAAATGCTTAGGAGATGTAGGAATTTCTTTGTTTATTAAAATTTTCAATATTATTTTGATGACTAAAAAGATGCTAGATGAGTGGAGAAAGAGTTTGTTGGTTCCTATTTTTAAGAATAAAATGATGCACAAGAGTGCAAATTATAGAGGAATTAAGTTAATGTGTCATACATTAAAACTATGGGAGAGAGTAATTGAGCATAAGTTACGATGTGATACTAATATTTTTTAAAATTAATTTGGATTCATGTCGAGGGGTCTACTATGGAAGCTATACATTTATTAAAAGGTTTGATGGAAAAGTATAGAGAGAATAATAAGGATCTAATTATGATATTTATTGATTTAGAGAAAGCATGTGATAAAGTTTCAAGAGAAGTGCTTTAGAGAGTTCTAGAAAAGAAAGAAGTTAATAATGCTTATATTCAAGTCAATAAGGATATATATGTAGAAGCTGTTACTTGTATTCAAACACAAGGTGGTTTGACCAAGTATTTTCCTATTTCAGTTAGATTACAGTGAGGATCATTTTTAGGACCATATCTTTTTGCTTTAATTATGGATGTTCTTACTAGACATTTGCAAGAGGTTGAACCCTGGTGTATGTTTTTTGCTGATGATATTCTTCTTGTTGTTAAGCCTAGAGAGGGAGTTGAAGGAAACTTGAATTATGGAGGTTTAACCTTAGAGTCTAAAAGTTTTTGTTTGAGTAGATCTAAAACCAAATATATGGAGTGTAATTTTAGTAGTAATAGATCTACTGGGGGGAGTGTGACTTTGGGTGATCAAGTCATTAAAAAGAGTACATGTTTTAGATATCTTGGGTATATTGTTCAAAGTGTTGGTGACATAAATGGGGATATTGTTTTTAGAATTCAAGTTGGATGGTTGAAGTAGAGGAATGCATCGGGCCTGTTGTGTGATAAAAACCCCTCAAACTTAAGGGAAAAATCTCTAAGATGGTCGTAAGACCTGTAATGCTTTATGGTGCAGAATGTTCGCCATTAAAAGAGAAGCATAAAATTAAGTTAAGTGTTGCATAGATGAGGGTGCTTAGGTGGATGAGTGGCTTTAATCTTAGAGATAGATCACGAAACGAGTATTTACGTGAAATGATTTTGAGTAACTCTAGTGGCAAATAAGATTAGAGAGCTGCCTTAGATGGTTTTGTCACAAAAAAAGTAAGCCTTTTGACAAGTCGGTGAGGAGAGTAGATATATTAGATCTGGCCTATGTTAAGAAAAGTAGGGATAGACCACCTAAAAAGATTTTGTTAGAAAGTATTAGAAATGATATTCCTTTATTAGATTTAAATGAGAATGTTACTCTTAGTATGACATAATAGATAAAAATGATTCATGTAGTCGATCCCATGTTGTAGGATAAATGCTTGATGTTGTTGTTTGTTGTTGTTGTTGTATGAGATTTCCAAATCACTGCATCTTTACCAAACTTGATAATGGTGGGAAGTTGCCGAAGTTTGGCTAGGTTTTCACTTGTAGGTTATACGCACCAACTAAGCTTTATGGTAAGAAGCAGCCAAGTTTGGCTAGAATGACTCCACAAATAATGCATATCCTAACCTAATTGTAATTAAAAAAGGGCAAGCTTTGGCTAAGTCGTACAATTATGATTGAAGAAGAAGAATTATTGTATGTTTACGAGAAACTAAATAAAAAGGTGAAAAATTTAAAGACAATAGTGAAGGTTGTTTGCTTGTTTGTTTGGAAGGTAATCATTTTGAATTAAGTATACATAATAATTGGTAGATTGTTAAAAAGATAAAGTTGTTGATGTTTATAGGGTTAATTCTAAGATGATTTCTACTAAATGAAACATTGGCATATTGTAACTATGGCTACAAATGAATAACTAGTTCCATACTTCCATGTCGCCTGGGAAGCCTTACTCACGTCCATTCCTTTTGTGGGTGCCAAACAGCCATTGCTTACTTAACCACTTATTGCAAAATCTGCAAGGGTTTTAATGTGAACCTCAGAGAACCCTTAAATGTCAACAGTCATTTATAGTTTCTTCCAGGGTAATGGCTATTCCTGTCTACACTTGCAATGACTGGTTCCATGATGTTGCCCTATTACAGGAAGGTGTTGACCATAGTCCCATCTTACTAATTACCTACATGCTAACCAACAATTGTCTTGCTTTCCCAACTGCAACTATTGATTGTCCACCATCACCTGCAAACAATAGGTTCATTAAAGGAGAATTATTGGTAGCTAAAGCAATATGCTTTTGGACTGGCTGAGTGTTAGTTGATCCTGATCTTAGTTGGATTGATCATATTGTCTGACATAGGCATTGCCATACATTCCAATCAATAGATCAAACTTGCATCACTATTGAATATGATGTAAAAGTGCATGTAAACCACTATTAAATTGAGGGTATATCAATCATTCATTCTGCTTACATGCTTGTTAAAGTTAAAATGGTGCTTTATGTTGACTTATATCTTTAGATTCAATGGTTTATCTAACAAATCTATTTATAGTGTGCTGGAACTTCCATAAAAAATACCATATACTTGGGATTCAAGTACAACTTAAATTAATAACTTTTATTCACTCAAAGCTTTTACATGTTTATCATTGAGGTATTGAGTTGTATTAGTTATAAATATGTGATTCAAGGCATCTTAGAGATAGGTTTTCTAATGTAAATCTAATACGAGATGTAGAAAGTCATTCCATTATGCAATGTGCACACAAAATTTCACAGGGCATTAGTTTTTTTTAATATTCATTACTTTGGATGAAAATCAAAAAATAAAGGCACAGGAAATTGATTCTGAAGATAATTTAAGTCTTCTTCTAGAAGTAACAAAGATATTTAGAATCTAGCAAATCATGTAATGAGTTGTAATCCACACGATCTTTGAAACCTAAATTTAATTAGAGTTGAATAAATTTATCCGAATAATAAACTTTTGAGCAATGAATGCAAAAGTAGGAAACTAGTCACTAAAATATCAGTGTTAATCCTCATGCATGTAGAAGGAAAGTCTCTTTTAGAAATTTTATCGTCTCTCACAAAATTATATTATAAGAGTTTCGACTTTTAAAAAATAAGGTGTAACCGACATTCCGCTCAGTACCGAGACCGAGCATGTACTACTCGGTACCGAGCATGTACCGAGCGTGTAAGATCTCTATCCATAATTACAAAACCTAATGAAATTCCATATTCATCATGAGCGTGATACCGAGAATGTACTGCTCAGTACCGATCGAAGCATTACTAGTACCGAGCATACCGAGCGTGTACCGAATTCTGCTCAGTACCGAGATGCTTTGTCAGAGCATAGTACTGCTCAGTATGGCGCAGTACCGAATAGTACGAGCCATGGCGCACGGTACCGGCGCGGCGGTACGGCGAGCCATGTTCATGGCGAGACATGAAAAATAACGGGAAGAAAGATCGCCTATTTGCCGTGAAAAAAGAACCATTCGCATTGCGCACGAAGCTGGAGAAGATAGCGAGACATGAAGCTAAATGACGGAAGATTATGGGAAGAAAGAGAAGAAATAATTCGTAAAAGTATATCTATATTTTAAGATAAACTCGACTATTCGAACTGTGGTCGTCGAAGTCGACGGATTTGCTATTTAGTTGCATCACGCCGAAGCACAGGTCCCGCAGTTCCCTAATACTCGACTCTTATACGACTCTCACCGCTCGAATCTATATACTGACAAATCGAAGCGGTTTTCCTCGTTTGCTGCATTCGAGGCGTTACGAACCGAAGCCTACGCCCTGTGCGAAGTAAGTCGTCCGCCGAAATCCAACGTAAGCCTCGCGCAGTAGTGCTTCGCCTCGCCTGCCAGTCGCGTATCCGTACGCCCCCGCCTTTTTAATCGTCTGTTCCAATAAAAAATCTTACCAGCTGACTCCAATTTGCAACCTCCGTCTATTCCGCACAGCTCTGTTAATTTGTACGGTTATTTCTTACAAGAATTTACAACTTAACAGGTATGCTCGGTACCGCTAGGTACATGATCGGTACTGCTAAGTAAATGCTTGGTACCGTTATGTAAATGCTCGGTACCGTTAATTACATGCTCTGTACCGCTCGGTACAACTAGGTACACGCTCGGTACCGCTATGTAAATGCTCGGTACCGCTAGTTACATGCTCTGTACCGCTCGGTACAGCTCGGTACAACTAAGTACAGCTCGGTACAACTAGGTGCACGAGCTAACAGGACAGATGATGAGTCTGATGAAGAAAATGACTTTATTGCTGGAGAGGAAGATTTAACTTGGACAAGTGTTGTTAAAGCTACTGGTGTTTATGATAAAAGCTATAATATTCGGGAAAGATCTAAAGGGAAAGAGAAAGAATATTCAATTAGGCATGATGTTTCTATTGAGAATGATGATGAGGAGGGTGATGAAGAGGATTATGAAGTAGGAGACAATGTTGAAGAAGATAATGAAGCTTTTTTAACATTTGTTGATGATGATGATGATTCCTAAGAATAGTAGATTAAATTCTTATTTGATGTTTTAAAAAAAGATTGTATTATTTGAATTATGAGATATTTGGATGTTACTTAGTCGAACTTATATATGTTATGGTTGTCTTTTATTATTATGATAGCTTGTCTTTCATTTTTAATAATATTTCATATTCATGTTTATTATTTTATAATTTTTATATAGCTTGCGTCATGTTCAAAATAGCACGCACCGTGCTGTGCGCTATGCGCCATGGCTCCAAAGGGATCTTTGCGCCATGGTGCGTCATTCGCCATTAACAGGTATGGTCAGAGCTTAATAATAGAGAAAGAAGCAACAAATATCAGCAACGACAAGACACAACAAAGCTGTGTTTAAAATCATTGGAGTAGGTTAAGTTGTAAATTCTAATTTCTACAATACTAGAAATTCGTTGTAGGAAATAGCCACAGGAATATATAGTTATGTATGTGGAAGAGGCTCCTATAAAGACTTCAACCAACTTATATCAATTCTTCCTTATAAAAAAAAAAGATTGTTCGCTCAACATTGTTCCAATAAATCTATATTAGCTTTTGGATTTCTTGTAAAAATATCCATGAGTGGATTTCTTGTAAAAATATCCATGAGTTATCATATATAAGTCGGTCTATCCATCACACAACTACCTTTGATACTCACCATCAAGAGTGGCCATAATATCGCCATTTATTATTACTTTTTGTACAAAATTTGTATTATGGAAATTACGCATGTGATGTGTTGGATGTAAATTCAAGAGGAGGCATATAAGGCATTAGTTTGTTGTTTATATAGAAAGTTAAGTTAGGTGCATTAAAATTTAGACTAATGACATATTTTTCTGAGATATTTAATTCCTATGCATTCATAAATTTGTTGAATAACTGTATATGGCTCCATTATTTTAGCAATTTTTTTTTTGTTCCTATAGGAAACTATTTAGTGTTTAAACGAATTATTATTTTATTACCTAATTTAAATTTCACATATCTCGAATTCACATATTTAATAGTTATAATTAACTTAGTTAGCAGTGCGTTTTTCAGAATTTTCTCATGCAAATCATGCATATGACTATGATTTTGCAAGAGGATATGATGATTAATTATTTATATGTTTCTTAACAGATATTGCATTGCTATTTCCTAAAGGAGGAGAATTTACAGTATTTAAATTTATACTTATTAGATTCTATAAAAACATTGTCATTATCAGGTCCCAAGTCTTGAATGAGAAAAGTGGAGGGTTGTGTTAGGTAGTTGACAGCCAATGTAAAATTTCTCAAATAATCATGTCATGAATTATTTAATGCGTTGTATTAATGCTAGGGCATTCTCTGGAAGCGACTCGTTGTATGGCTTGAATATAACGAAAAGTGTGCAAGGGCCGCTACACCGACGCTCAGGTGTAGTGTTAAATAGGCAAGGGTTCCTACATCATGGATAGATCTGGGCAAAAGAAGCTAGTCCATGAAATTAGAATTAGGATAGGATCTTGGAATGTAGGTCCCCTTACATGTAAATTAATGAAATTAATTAATATTTTGATTCATAGAAGATAAATAGTCTATGCATTTAGAAAACTAAATGGGTTGTAAGGAAGGCTAAGGAGATTGATAGTTTAGGATTTAAAGTTTGGTATTTTGGTAAGTGTCATACTAGGATGAGTATTTTCTTAATCTTAGATTCAAGCATCATGTGTGGATCCATTGCTTTTGTAGTAATTTTATCGGAACGGAGTACCATACGTGTTTAAACTATTATAGGCTACAGATTTTGTTCCATTCTTCCATAAAAAAAAAAATCTAAATCTGGGTTAAGACTTTTCATCTTGGAATTATTAATTTTGTTGATGATACCGACCGCACTTTATAATTTCTTGGATGAACTTTATTATTTTTATTTGATTGTTTTTTGTTTACTTATGAACTTTTTGTTTATAGCACACCTAAGGACTCCTAGCCCTTATGTTGGAGGTTTACCCATTCCACGAGGAGCTTACATTGGAGGCTCTACATATCATCATCAAGTGCTTCCCTACAACTATCATCATCCGATTTCTTATCCTTCTGTTGGGTAAGTTAATTATCAGTTATTCCATTCTCATTTTAATTATAATATAATAATCTGAAATTTTATGGCGAGCATTGCATCTCAAAGCTTTGTTGCTCAATTTTGTGAAAAGTTTCGCATATTTTTTAAATGTATTTGAAACTCAAATCATCATCATTAGTCTTTTCCTGATTATTCATAGTTTGTTATGTGTTCCCTATCATTCATTTTTTTGTGTTCTATATTATGAGTTAATAATAATTATTCTTGGAGGTTTTTCTTACAAAACCAACAATCTTATTAAACTTCAGAATAATGTTGAAAGCTGGATTTGTTGGTATATATATATGACTAAGGAATAGAACATAAGAATGGAAGGATGGCATGCTATCTGCTCTAAACTTATCTTGTTCTTGTCTGCCAAGTAAAAACATACAATAAGACCACCAAAGCAAAGAACCCACTAATAAGAATAAAATAAAATAAAATAAAAAAACTAGATTGTATTACGGATAGTAGGCTTATGACATTTTGCATAAATGAAATATGGATTAGTGATAGGAAATACTTGAAGATCTCAAGTAAAACCTAACAATCTTGGCAAAAACAGCGAGCAATATCCACTAAACTCTAACAGAAAGCTAGAAAGCAGTAATTTTATTGCAAAAATCTAATATTATGGAAGTAAAATTTCAAGATACAGTCGATCCTCAATTCGAGAGGAGGATTTATCTCTCCCAATCTCTAGACGTCGCTAGAGCTGAAGACGCTAAACTCCAACAACACTAAAACAGCCACCAATTATCCGATCATCCTAACCTTGGGAAAATCATCTATTTGAAGAAAACAATAAACATAAAAAACCCAAACAGCCCACCCTCAATTCCCTCATATTTCCTTAATTATCTCCCTCCCAAATCAGCCTTCGAATCTGCCCTCTTCAATTAGGAAACATTTCCTAATTAACCCCCTTCAAATTAGCTCTCAAATCTGCCCCTAAATATGTCCTCTTCAATTTGGAAACATTTCATAATTAATCCCCTCAAAATCATTCCCCAAATCAGCCCTCAAATCTGCCCTCTTCAATCAGGAAATATTTCCTAAGTAATCCTCTCTAAATCAGCCCCAAATATACTCTTTTTTGCACATTCCGTTGATTAAGAAATTTTTTAATTCCCTTCCAATCAAATCGGTCGGTCCATCAATTAGCTAGTTGTGTGTTTTCAACGGAATGTGCAAAAAAGGAAATTTTGTTTACTGGTAGTACTAAATCTACCGAGTTTAACTGTTTTCCACTTTAATGTTTCATCATAAGGATTTTAATTTTCCTTATGCAGGTACACAGCATATGGCCCAGAGTATGCCTATCCTCAGGTTGGGTAGTACAAAAAAAAAAAAAAAAATCTTTGTATCCTTTTTCCAATTAACTTGGGATGCTTTGTTTATACTTCCTCGTGATAGTTTATCTTGCTACTGTCATACAGAGCATCCATAACCCATTGATGTCGCAGCAGTATGTTCAAATTTATGGTGTTCCTGGGGCAGTAAATACAGCTATCTACCCTTATGGTCAGTTGAGCCAACCGATATCCATTGCCCAAGGTTTTGCAACGATGCAGGGCTACACAGTGCCTGGGCATCCTTTTATGCAACCGGGGGGACACAGTATCAATGGCTTAACAGCTTCACCACGCCCTGCAAATCAAGCACCATACCCAAGTATGTGTTCTGATCGATAATTCTTGTCAAAGTTCTTTTATCCGCTTGCTTCCCACATGTTATTTTATGTGATGTTCTTGTGACTTGGGAAACGTTTCTAATGTATCCTTTTTTATTTATAGACATCAATTTTTAATTTGCCAAAATCATGTCTTCATCTATATGCTTGTTGTTCATTAAATAGTTGTGTATCCTAACCAACAGTTTTGGAAAAACAATAAAGGTTTTTGTAATCCTGTAAATAATGTTCCTTATCAAGTATTATTCATTTTTTTTACATTGAGACTTTGAAACTAAAAAAAAAGTTAATTTTATGTTCTATTATACAGGGATTATTCTTATCCCCTGCAATAAACTGCGAGTGTCCTAGACTTTTTTTTGGTTATTTGTTTTTGAAAAAGGAAGCTTATTAGTTTGAAGTTCCTTGTCCTGGGTTAAAGGGGTTGTGATACCTGCACCAGCTCAGCCTCAGTTCATTATTCCTGCAAATTCATCTCAATATATTTACGGCAGCGGATCAGATCATGCAGCAAGCTGAGAGCATCAGGGAAAAAACCCTCAGGTTGTAAAGTGCAAATGTTCATAGCCACGCTTTGATGATTTCTATCTATGCTAATGCACTTTCCATTTTCCTATGAATATCAGGTATCCTTAGATTGCAACAGGACTAAGAACAGCAGTGCCACTATTAGAGTGGCATGCCTGTCTTGCCTTGGAACCTTTCATCTTTGCATTCTAGAGGTAGGTTTGAGTCCAAATTTTTGTTGGTTTGAAATTAGCCTTTTTAGTTACCGCTCTATTTCTTTTGCTTGATTATTTTGTTTGATTTTAATACTCTTTCTAAACTATGGAAACTTTATTTTTGCTTTCTTACCGATACACTATCCTAATATTTGATAATGCCAAACGAATTGGTTGTTTCAGAATTTCTTTTTAAGCAAGTGTAGTAGTTTAGGCCTTTCTATTTTTCCCCATAATATGGATCAGATCCCACCAATATTGTCTAGGATCCATTAAAGCGATCATGAATATATTAAGCTGTGAATCTAATCCAGACAAATCAAATGTTTCTGGGAGAGTTTTTTCCATGACTCATACTAAGTACTCTCCGTTTTCACAACAGAGCTTTTATTTCACCCAGCATTACTCTGTTACTAGGAATTTCATACTATCTCCAACTTTGCATGATTTATTTTCATCCCACAACCTAATTTTCAATTTTCACCTACATGAAAGCTCAATTTTTTGCTCCATCTTCATTGTGTGCAGAGTGCTACAATTTTATGTTTTTTTTTTAGGGTTTATTTCACCAAATTTAACATTATGTTAACCAGGTTTAACTTTTATGCTTTAATTTTACTTCCCTTTGTCTATTAGACTGTCAAGATTAACAAAACTGTTTGGCAATCCAATGCAGATTTTTCTGGTCTAGGTCACCAGAGAGCATTATAGCATTCACAGCTGCTCCGACGAATGGAGCTGAAGACACATGGGAGCAAGGTGCTCTCCTTGGATACCTGTTAAAATATCTGTAAAATCCCTCATGCGCTACTGGGAGCTCATTAGTACTTAATGGTGCATTAACTGATGGATGCCGGAATTGGAGTCCGGCAAACATCATATTATCAAAAACAGTATATGATTCTTTCCACATCCAGATTTGGTCATTGTGGCTTAAGTCTCATGTCATTGGCTTTCCATCCCCCACACCCACCCTTCCATTATTTGTGTCTCATAACCTCTCAAGTGAATATAGTGTTTATAACTGCCTATCTAGTAACCAACCTCTCTAAACCCTATTGTCATCAGTTTTTAGACAGCCTAAGAAGAGGCTAGAGAGCGTCTTTCAAGTGATGACCTCTATTTCTTCTACCAACAACTGGCATCAACATACTATAGTACTCTGCTGCAATCTGATATAGGCTTTGGGACGGCTCTCTTGCTGCTTCTTAAAGTAGCTTTTTAGTTCAATAATTAGAAATTTTGTACTAAAAAACCGCTTTAAGAACAACAAAAAAGTCGTCCCAAATGAAATCATAATGTCCATATATTACAGGAGCTATTGATGGTGTATTACGTTATTTTTAATTGAAACGTAAGCTAAGCTGAAAGTTTTTAATATGACAAGTATTTAATGCTGTAAATTCTCCTTTGTTCCCACTTGGTTTCAGGAGTAGTGTGAATGTATGTATGGTCACCATTTTTGCTTTGATTGATGCTATTTACATTTAGTTGTGCTTTACACTCTTCCGATATTGAATAGGATTGAATTATGTTACTTTTATATCTTTGGTAGAGTTGTTGGGTTTGGTATTTCGGTTCTTTTATCTTTTCTGCTTGAATTTTTTACTGTATCCCTCCTATATTTCTTGTTCACACCAGTCTTTCTACTTCTTTAACGTTAGTTAATCTGCCAACATAAACCATTTGCCACCAATTCAACGTGCTAAAAAGTCCTTTGAGAAATGTTTGAAGATGCATGTCGTCTTGGTCTATTGATTGAGAATTTTGACTTATCAAACTAAAGATTTTGAATTTAAAGCTCCGGTATGTGTTGGCTAATGAGCTAATTGTGATTCTGAAAGAACTTGAGTTCAGTTGCGTTTTGATTGTACTGTGTCAGTTCAAGTTTAAATAGAAATATGAATGTCTTTATATTCAAATTGAATGAACTTGAATTAATCTTAGATCGACCCGTTAGCATGAGATTAGATTAAAATACCGAGATTTTCCTCTCTCTCTCTCTCTCTCTCTCTCTCTCTCTCTCTCTCTCTCTCTCTCTCTATATATATATATATATATATATATATATATATATATATATATATATATATATATATATATATATATATATATATATATATATATATATATATATATATATATATAGGGAAAGAGATTATTATATTTTAAAAGATTAAAAGTACTCGCTCATCTTTCACCATTTGTTAGAAGTAATTGTCTTTCTAAATATATTGTATCATATATTATGTCACCTTACTCCAACTTCCATCCCTCTCCTTGATCTCGTGTGATCACCAATAAATTTTGACAAGTTTTTGTTTTGATCAATGGATAAGAATGAAATCACTGGTGTTAAGTAGATGAGAGAGCTATGGCATAGGCACTAAAGAACTAAGCATGAGCGCAGGTGTTGATGATGGAAATTGGTATTCATTCACCTTTGAGCCACTAGAGTTGTGGTAGCAAACATGTCATTCAACATTTTAGTAAGGGAATAATGGGCATTTGGTGAGCTAGTGTCTGAAAGAACACAAAAGTGATGGTCAATTTGTAAAATTTAGAATTTGTCATTGGAATGTCGTCAATACTAAAAAATGAGGGTCAATTTATTAAAGAACTTTATTAGATTTACACATCTAATTAAACTTGCTCAAAAGTCATTGGCTTTTATTTTGAAATTTGATTGTTAAAAAATTATTTAGAGACTGAATAACTATTAACATATGCTCTAGTTATGACTATCTCATTAGGCACAAAGGGATTTTAGGTATTTAGTGATATTTCACTGAACGGATTATGATGTGTTCTTATGCAACATGTGTGGGTTATAGCATATGTTTCCAAAAAATTGAAACCGCATGAGAGGAATTACCCAATACATGATTTAGAATTAGTGGTTGTTGTATTTGTATCGAAGATGTGGACGCACTACTTGAACGAAGTTAGATGTGAGATTTTCACCGATCACTAAAGTCTAAAGTAAATATTTATTTAGAAGGGTTTGAATATGACCAAATTGCACTATTGACCAAGCTTAACTAAGTTTAGCCTAATGAGTTATCTACTAGAATAAAAATTCCATGTTCTAATTATGTCTAGTTAATCTAACCAAATCTAACCAATATGGGCCATCATGTCATATGTAGAAGATAGATTAAATTTGAGTTTGAGATAAAGCACTAATCAGAGATTTGACCCTCATTTTGTGAGGACATCATAATCTATGTTTAGATTTCCCATAGTTGATTAAGGTTGGTCATTATGTAGATATTATATATCCAACATATAATAGCGACATATTGATTCTAGAGCTTAAAATTAATCATTCTTTTACTTAAACCAGATGGTTGAGAAAATGATAACAAACCCGATCAAGATCTCATGGTTCTATCATCCTAAGTTATCATGATTCTTAATCTAATTAGTCAACAGAGGTAGTTGAACCAACATGATCTAATGATTCTTATCAGCATCCATGAGTTACTTCATCTAAGAGTGATTTGTAGAGTTAGGGTGAATGTTTATCAAAAGAGACAAATATGAGTCATATCTAACAAAGGGTTTTGTACCCAATCAAATACACCTTATGATTCATTACTTAATAGACTTTTAACTATTGGATAATATATGAGTTTTGATCATGACCGTAATATAATGATGTTATTTAGGCTTCATTTGGGACGGCTTTTTTACTGCATTTTTGTACTAAAAAGCTGCTTTAAGAAACAGTAAAAAAGCCGTCCCAAACAAAGCCTTAATTGTAAAATCACCTGTTCAGAGTGCACGTGTCACATCATGTTGGGAACATACGATTTTTTCGTATGCATCATTTGTAAGCTAAAGTTATTCTTAAACATATTATCGTTAACAAATGTTTGTTAATGATACAAAAATTTATGGTATATATTTTGAATAAGAATTTTTTCTTAAAGAATTTAGAATTTGTAAAATATAGACTTTTCTTATTTTTATTTATATTTAGACAATAATTTACCTATAAAATTAAGGAGCATTTTTGAAAATAAGATTCACATACAACATTCTCGAACATTATATTTGTATGTTTAATGCATTTTATCAGAGCGCATGTGTAGATTTCGACTTTCTTTAAAATTATGTTCATGTATTTTGAGGTAAAGTCGAATTGAAGTTTGGTTTTTATTTCTTCTCAAACCTATATTTAACCATTTGATCATTGGTTAGAGCACATACAAGTTAGTTGATTATTTGTTTTTAAGTATTATGCACATTTTTCAATGCATGCTAAAGTCACTGACATTTTGTTTTAATTTCAAATAATAATAATAATAATAATAATAAGTTAATAACACACTTTTTAAAACAATGGCATATGTTCTTCTTTTTTAGGCTATATAAATTTTAAAATAGTTTCCTGATTATTTAAGCAGTTACATGCTTTTGGAAAAAGTAACATGCTTATTGAAGCATGTGCATACTTTTTAAGGCAATAGAACCCTTCTTTAAAAAGTCTTAAAATTTTTCAAAGCAATACATGCACTTCAATGCAATGGCACGTTTTTCAAAGTGATGTGATTTTTAAAGATATTATGTATTTTTCAAGATAAGATCCGCTTTCAAAATGAGGGAATATTTTCCTCCCGCGAGCCTCTACTCATGTGCAAATTATTAGGTCCGATCATCAGACATATTTCTAAGTCCTGACATCTACTTAAAAATCGCCACATGGTATGTACACGTGTCAGTGGAAATTTAAGTCAAGTGCATCAAAAGTGCGTGTAAAGCGTAGGTAAAGTGCAGGCAAAGCACAATCAAAAACACACCTAAAGCGCAGTCCACGAGACAAGTTTTCATTGGATTTTTGGACCTATTTTTAGGTCCGCTGACCGAACCTAATAATTTGCCGCATTCATGGGCACCTGACATTCCAAAAAAAAAAAAATAGAGTATTTCTTTAACGGATTTGATCTCTTTTTAAAATGACAAAACACTTATCTTTGTCGAGATGCTCATTCTATCTATAAATCCATAAAATAAAGAGGATATTTGTTTCTTAGAAGACTTTAAGTGCTTATAGATGCTTGATTTAAGTCTTCTTAGACTCTGGCCTAATCATTTTTAATATTGTTGGATTTATCTTATTCAACCACATTATCTGGATTGTAAGTTTATTAAACTTTAAATTATTTAGTTGCTCTCAAAATCAATTTTCAAAGGTCTGGTTTAAACTTTCTAGTGCTCTAAAATTTTACAAATTGAATCAAAATTCATATTTTAATCATAGAATTTATTTTATAACATGTCGATTAGAGGTGCAAACTAGTTCAGATGGGTCTCAAGCTTACTCAAGTTCAATCTGATAATGAGCTCACAAGCCGAGCTTATCAAGCTTCGAGCAGTTTTTCAAGCTCGTGAAATAAATGAGCCTGAGTTCGATCAAACTCCGACTCAACTCAATAACTCGTCGAGTTGCTCAAATAGCTAGTCTATGGAGGCGAAATAGTTGGCAGATTTAGACGAGCGGGTTAAATATTCTAGCGCTTAGATCCGTTCTAGTTTCACGAAACAGAGTAGTGAATGATAGGCGAAAGTAGAAGTGTCCTTCGTTCCAATTTCGTTACAATAGTAGGGGGTCATTTTGTATCGAGAAAGATCACCCATTGTTCATTCCAAGCTTCCAAGTAATAACCCTAGGTTCATTTTTTTATGTTCTTTCAACAGAGACCTTGAGACCTACCGATTTAATTTCAGAGACCTTGAGACCACTTTGTCGATCTTATGTTTTCAACATCTTTGTTTCACACTTTTTTACAAGTTGAAGAAAACATGGGTATTTGAATATCAACTTATTTTGAGCTCGAGTTCAAGCCACTTAAATAGTTTGCGAGCCAAGCTCGAGCTCAAGAGGACTCGAGTTTACTCGACTCATTTTCCATTGTAGAGTACTATTAAATGCTAAGATCATAGCATTTATGAACTCAATGAGAAGACAATTAGATAAGAACCACCCCTGACTAGAACACTAGGGCACTATGAAGTACTAAATCAGTATAATTTATGGAAATTCAAATGAAAGTGAAAGGCAGAGAACGACAAATTGTAAGGATTTTATTATTGAATCCAAATGCTTTCAAATGACTTCCTTCTCTCCTAAAATTATCATATAAACCTATATAAAGAAACATATTCATTTACATAAAACGTACTGCCCAAAAAAGTATATAGCCAAAAAAAATATAAAAAATACATTGATAATTGACATGTGGATGGTTATCAATCGAGGACCAATAGAGTGAACCTCATGATAAGTGATGAGTAGGCCCGTCGAGTGACAAGTGACAAGTGGAATCATGAGTTCGATGAGTTCATGTATGGGGATGAATTGAAAAGAAGTTTTGAAAGTTTAATCTTTTTTGAGAAATTTTGTAATTGACTTTGAATTTCAATCTTGAAATCAAACATGTCATCAAAAAAGGTATACCACCTTGAGAGGTTGAAATAAGATTTCAAAATGGGGTTCATATTAAGAATTGCAAATTCCATCTCAAATATCGTAGCCAAATTTAGGAAAGAACGACATATGACCCCGAAGGGTTAAAGTGAAGTTTGATCAAATATCTAGCTAGGATAATCTAGATAAATTATCATTAATTTCATATTCGAAGTTTTATCAAAAAATGATATATCTCTCCAAAGGAAGAAAATATCATTTATTGATCATTGTTCGAACATGATGATAACGATCATCAATGATTTTAAGTTTCCTAAAGAAGATTAATTAAGTTTTGAAAATTGATTTTTGAAAAGTTGATGTGGGTTCTAAATCTCCTACAAGTTCTCCATATTTAATTTTTTGAGTGCAGGTTCGTCTGTACGAACCGTAAATTCGTCTGGACGAACTGAACAAATTTTTTTGACAGAGCCCATCGTCCATGGATGAAAATCCATTATCGTCCATACAATCATTATACATAGGAGATCGTCCCGGGACGAACGAGAAACATCGTCTGGACGAACGAAAATATATTTTCTCTATTTAAGTGTCATTTGAGAGATATTTTGAAGAAAGAATGTCGATAAATCCTTTCACTATAGATGTCTGGGACGTCACAATTGGTATCAGAGCAAGTTTAGTGAAAGGATTTGCTTATATCCATAGTTATAGTGATGATTGCATTATTTATTGATTTGTATGATTCATGGATTTTGATTGAACTTTATTTAAGTTTTGATTAGATGGATTTGTTTTATATTGATCTTTGTTCGAGTCCTTAAGGGAATGTTGAGGATGGTATTTTTCTTAAGGTGGGTAGATTGTAAAACCCTACAGATTTCATTTTTTGAGTATAGGTTCATCTGTACGAACCGTAAGTTCGTCTGAACGAACTTAACAATTTTTTTTTTTTTTTTGACAAAGCCCATCGTCCAGGGACAAAAATCCATTTTCGTCCGAACAATCAGTGTACATAGGAGATCGTCCCGAGACGAACGAGATAAATTGTTTAGACGAACGAAAATATCTTTTCTCTATTTAAGTGCCATTTGAGAGATATTTTGAAAAAAGAATGTCGATAAATTCTTTCACTATAGATGTCTGGGACGTCACAAGAATAAGCCCTCGTAGTTAATTAAATCGTAGGAAATCGAGGTCTCCTATGAAAACTCTCGATTGAAATAATGTTAGAAGTTCTGTTTAGAGATTTTTTTAGGAGTGATATCAAAGGAGATGAATTTGGAGTTGTAATAGGGAATGGATCAAATTTTGAACATTTATATTCAAAGTCAAATGAGGAGGGATAGGAGACACTTTGAGACTCTAAAATAATTCAGAAGTATCCCAACTTAATCTAAGTGTTGGTCTTTAAATTTTAGATTGAAAGAATTCTTTTTGTTTTAATTTGAGTTAATTGTATTATTAAAAATTTTGGATTATGTTCCCAGATGTTGGGGTCTTATGATATAAAATCTGCCTCGGATCCTAAATCTAAATTGGGCACTAGATCACAGTAGCCCGAACCTAGCTAATGCAATGCAAAATATGGACTTACCCCGGTCTGGATTGGGAAGCAAGCTAACTACATGTCAATTTAAAATCCATGAGTCTAATCTTTATTATGAGAGAGTGGTAGGGACATTATTGTTAAAGTTTTTTAAGAATTAAGAATAGCATCTAGAGCATATCCTAATTGGTCCATTAACTCATGGATGGTAAAAATGCTTAAATTGAATCTGATTAAAACTTTATACTTATTTAATTGATTTCTAATACAATGCATGCTAATTCACTCGATTAAATGCATAAAATAAAATATAGTAATTATTTAAAAAGGCTTAAAATTTATTTTTCTTTATAGATTACACAACACCCCCTTAATATATATACACCCTTGAATGTCAGGTGATCTGCCAAAACCCGTAAGCTGGGAGGTGCCTAATAAGGAAGAGAAGATTTTAATATGCTTTTGTTGACTCCCGATGATCCCTAGTTTACTTCTTAGATCGTTAGAGTTTCTTTGTTAGCATAAAAATTTTATTTAAATTTAAGTTAAAAAGTTTTTAGCATACCTTCACGAGTCTCCGTGTATCCAACCTAAAATAAAAATGACATGCTAATCACAAAAAATTTAAGAAAAATAGACAACCATATACGCAGGCAAAGTAAATCAAACACATCAATAAATTAAATCAATTAAATAAATGTCTATATGCAATTGTCTATTTATTACAATCCATAAATTACATAAATTAAAAGTGGTCGGGCACCACTAATCACAAACCAGAATTCTAATCCTAAAATTGATGCAAGTTAACTTTGAGCGGGATACTCTTTGTCTTCAACTCCTTGGTCATCTCTTCTTTGGACTCCTTGGATTCATCATATCCAGATACCCAAATGAAAAGAGAACTCTTCCCCCAAATAGTAGGTTATTTTTTTTATTTGGGTAGTAAAATTATAAAAGTTTTGCATTCCAAATGAAAAATGACTATCCCCCTAAAGAGTATCCTTTCCTTTTTGGAATCCAATTTTGGATATATGTATCCCGACTCAAATATCTAACTTTCACAACCTGACACTTTAAACAAATTACTTCTATATCAAAAAAAAAGAAAAATCTAGACTCTCCTGCAGGGTTATATTAAGGTTTTAAAATCAAATTAATCCCAAATAGTTTATATATGCCTTAAAAGGTAAATAACAGTTGGTCACACTCTTATTTATTTGAAGGCTAAGCAGTAGAAGCTCCTATAGCATTTTTATTTATTATTAATCTAACCCTCTTTTATTGTTCTGATTTAATTGGTTAAAGATTAAAGGTTCATAAACTTGAATTAAATGTGTTGATTGCTGATTTGGATGACTAAATTAAAATTCTCTAAAGTTTAAGTTAATTATTAAATTTTGAAATTATAAGAGTTATTTAATTATGTTAATTAAAGGGTTGAAATTTATCTTTTAAAATTAAAATATTTTTCAAACTTTTAACTTTTTTTTAATATTAGGCCTTAAGATGAGTAATTAGACTTTAAATTTGCTCAGATTATAATTTTCTATATTAAGTTATTAATTTTTAAATTTTGGATATTTATTTGAATTTTTAAAATTATTTAATTAGAGGGGTTTTAATGCTTTGAATCTAAAAGAACTCCAAACTTCTTAAAATCACATCCAAATGTTAGAAATGACCTAAAGAGGTGTTCTCAAGTGTTTGAGAATTTTTTGAATTTTTTATTATTTCAAATTAATTAAATTAATAAAAAAAATCACTAAAATTAAATTAAATTTGAAATTAAATTCCAATCAAAATGATTTTGTTTTTCTTTGATTAAGGGTTTAATTTTGGTAAATTTGAGGTATTTTATATATTTTTTGAATTTAAATTTGATTTATTTGAAATAATATTCGTAAATTTTTCAAATTTAATTTGTTTTATTTTAATTAAATATTAATTAAATATTTAATAATATTTAAAATATATAATTTATCTTTAATTAATTTTAATTTAAAATTAAAATATTTTAAAGTAATTATCTGATTATTTAAAATATTTAAAATAAATTTTAGAATTTTAAAAATATTTAGTTAATTAAATATAGAAGTATTTAAATAACTTAAAATATGTGGAATTTTTTGAATTTACTTTAATTTTAAAAAATTAAAATATGTTTTCTAATTGATTATGATATTAACTTAATTTTTATATTTTAAAAAATTATTTAAGTTAATATTAATTAAATATTAATTAAATGTTGAAATATTAATATGATTTAAGAAATTAAAGAAAAATGCTTTAAATTAAACTAAATTTTAAAATAAAGTATTTTAAACATTTTATCTAAATATTTAAAATTTAAAAAAAAAATTTAGAGAATTTTATATTAATGTTTAATTAAAATCTAAATATTTAAATATTCAAAATAATTTAAAATATATTGAATATTTTAAGTTAATTTTAATTTTAGATTAAAAAGGATTAAAATATGAACAATTTGATATATTATACTAAATTTTTGGGCTAATAAATTTTTTCTAATATTTTATTTTAAAATAATTAAAAACTCATCTTAATTAAACTACGACCACAGGAGAGTTACGGCGGGCCATGCGGCGCGATCTTAAACGTCGAAATGACACCGCAGTATCAGGATCGTCAGATCAAAAGTATGTTGATGGACAAGCATTAATGGCCAATGATTACGTTGCGGCAATCATTGATCATTAATGTGAGACGTGGCGCCTTGATAGCATTGTTCACTTATCTGATTCATCAGCGACTCATAGCTGTTGGATCGAGCGGGGTATGAAATAGATGGTTCGATTTGAGCCAAATATGAAGATTAACCACAAGATCAATCCATGGTTAATCAGTGCCACATAAAAGCTCAATTTGGCCCATTAATCACGTGATCAATGGTCCAGAAAATGTACACTTAACGAAGACTACAAAAATGCCCTAGAATCACTATTTTGCCTTATTCTTTCGATCGGATGCATCAAAGGGGATGAAATTTAAACTCAACTTTTATACATGAACAAAAATAATGGGGAAATGATTTCAAGTCTTAAAAAGTGCTTAATAAAAAGTTATTTAAATATAATTGTACTTACCTATGGTTAAGGATTTTACCAAATCCAATCATTGGATTTCCAATCATTGGGTTTTGATGATTTTGGATTTTATGAGCTTGTAGACATTCCTCGTATGAGACTCTAGAAGAAAACCATGGCAAAAAATGTATGTATTGATTGTTAAGAGACTGGAATGGAATAGGTGGTTGGTTCGCTGGAGAAGTCGTTGATGGCAACGTGCAACCAGTTACATTTTTTAGTGGAAAGGGAGAGGAGCTCTAGGAGAGGCAAAATGAAATAAGAGGCAGGTTGAGGAGCTCTAGAAATAAAAGTTTGAATGTCTTCTCTAAATGAGACCCCTTAGTTCATTTCAAGCTTAGGGTTTGGTTTGAACGATCCTTATCGATCAGGCCTTTCCCTTTGATCATTGACACGTGCCCCAGACAGTTAGGATGGCAGGAGGAAAGCTGGAGAAACCCTAATGCTATTTGTTGAGTCTTGGAAAGGAGGTGGACCACATGCCTCTTTGGGTTAAATTAAGGGTTTAACTTGGTTTAGAAAATTGCTAGAGAGCTTTAGGACTCAAATAAAACCCTCCAATCAGGTTAAGCCAAGAGGGAGAGTCACATGCCATAAGGCTTGACTAATGGGAAGGGTTTAAGCTTGGTTTGATAGATTTGACCAGTCAAAGGTCAATGGTTTGATGAGGTGGCATTCCAGAGGTCTAAAATTACTTTGTCATCTCAACCATGATCTAATCCATGGTGAGTTAGGGAAAGTTCCACCCATGTATTGAAGAGGCTTTGGAGACTTGATGGAGTTTGGATACGTCTTGTTTGAATGAATAGGAGGATTTAACCCAAACAAGATAGGTTTAACCAAACTTTGACTCAATTGACCAAGTCAACTATCAACTGGTTCAATATGTCTAATCAGGCCCAAACCACTAGGAGAGGTGTTTAAAGAAGTTTGACTAAATTTGGAGTTGATTTGAGATTGAACTGAGTGACCATATGGTTTATGATTGGTCTGGTCAATCTAAGTTGACTTGGTCAATCAAGTTGAATCAGGGGTAAGGGCTAGGCTCAGCAAGTTTGAATTGATATTTAGGGTCTAGTAGAGGTGATTCCAATGGTTGGATTGGTCATTTTGGTCAACTTGACCATTTTGACCCTTAAGGGCTATTAGGTCAACCTAGGTTGACTTGGTCAACCAATTTGGCCCAAGGGGTAGGTTTGAGCTCAACAAATTTGAAATAATCAAAGAGATATGTTGGAGTTGGTTCCATGGACTGGTGAGGTGCTTTGGTCCAAAATGGGAATTTGGACCCTTTAGGGGTATTTTGGTCAACCATTGTTGACTTGCCCAATCATGTTAAACCAAGGCTTGAGTTTGGGTTCAATGGATTCCAAATGATATTTGGGATTCATGGAAGAGGTTTTAAGGGTTGAAGAGATTAAACCATGTTAAGTTTTGGCCAAAAGTTCATTTTGGTCATTTTGACATCTAATCAACTCTGGGTCAAACTGGGTCAAGAAAAATATAGTTTAATAGTCAACAAGTCATAATAGAGGTTTTGGAAGTGGTCAAAGGCTGTGGAGGGAGTTCCAAAGTCAAATTCCATAAGGTGACAAGTCTAATGGCATAGACTGTAAATATTTGAAGGTTTTTCAGCCTTTAGAAATAGATTTAGTTTCTGGGGTTAGAGACCTCAATATGAGCTCAAATTTAAAGGGTTGACTCTAGAGACATTTTGGATCAATATGCAACTGATAGTTCATGAAAAGAAGGTCAATTATCTAGATTTCTAGGTGATGGAAAATTCACCCAGAATAGGCTTCAGAACTTAAATTTTTTGCCTTGGATTTAGGAATTTTGGATTTGGATTGAGTCTTGGACTTGGTTGAGTGAATTGTATTGTTTATATTAGTCTCAATCACATGAATGGTTGAGACTAATTGGACATGATTGGAATTTGATTAAAAATTGATCTAGGATTTGGAATTAGAAATTCAACTGGATTTTGGATTAGATTTGATCAGGGATCTTGATTGGATTTTGAATGGGATCTATATGACTGACATGTGGATAATTATCAGCTCTTAGATTACCAAAGGAATATTTGGATTGGACTTGATAATCTCATACAAAAATGAGGTCAACAATTCACTAAGATTATGACAAGTTCACAACTTGGATAGTCCCTGATGTTGTAATCCAGGATCCCGAGCTTATGTATGAGACCACACAGTTGGAGAAGGTAAAAGGGAGACTTTTGGCTGCTGAAGAAACTTTGTGAGAGAGATCCTAGATAGTGGAGAAGGAGAAGGTAGGGTTTGTGAGAGGGAGAAGTAGTGTGGGAATTTTCACACAGTTGCTCCAAGCAAGCTTGTATCTTGATTCCTCCACTGGGCTATGTGGATCTATTGAGGCTGCTCTTGAAAGAAAAGTAAGGTCAAAAGTTGATGTTCTTTGCCTTCAACAAGAGGGTGAAAAAAGATTGCAAGGTACACTGCCTTCACCACAAGGGTGAAAAAGCTTCCAAGTTTGTTGCCTTCACCAGGAGGGTGAGAAGAGCTTCTAATGTTCTCTTCCTCACCAAGAGGGTAAAAAGAATTTCATTTCTCCGCCGCACTAGGCGGGTGGAAGTCATTCATGTAAGGGCTTCTCGGCCATGATGTGGGGTCTAAAGGAGAAACACTAAGAGTTAGTATAATACCCGTTAAGGATGACTCTAGGGAGTAGTTGTAGTTCATTGTTTGACCAAACAACTATAAAATTCTGATGTGCTCATTCTAATTTTATTTTTGTAATTATTTTTTATGCTTTACTTTTCTGTAATTTATTGTTTTATAAAATGCATGTTGAAAATATTGTGGTTGATATGACATTTATCTAATTAAATTATCATCATCATAGTAATTATTGTTATTTTTATTCTCTTCTACACCGCGTGATCAAAATACTTGATTTATGTTTTTGAAAATATCAAAAAAAAATTCTTTGTGTTAAAGAAATTTTTAAATAACCAACTCAACCCCGCCTATAAAGTGCTTTGAAATTATTCTATTTTAGGTTTATTTGATATATCTTCCCCTTACAAGGGAAACAAATTAAAAATAAAAAAGACACCTTCAATGAGCACAAATTTCATCAACCTGGATAGCTTAGCTTTTTTGCAAGTTATCTACCTAGGAAACTTAATTCTTCTTTAGAGAGTAGTTTTATCAAACTTTTAAATTTAACCTTGAGCTTAGTGTTAACCTGCCGTATAAAACAAAAAAAAAAGAAAACAAAAAAAAAAATTCATTTCGCGTATTTACCCGACATCTGCACGACGATCGCACGTCGTCGCCGCTAAAATCCCGTAAATCTAGCAATCGCGTCATTTCTCCACGATCTCGCACGACCCTGTGTCGTTAAAATAAAAAGAAAAAGAGGCAGAAACGGCCTCTCCGAACGCTGGCTCTCCCGCTCTGATCTCTCTTCTCCCGCTCTCGTTCTCTTCTTCCTGTGAGATTGAAAGTTACGACAATTTGATCGGAATCAGCAACGGAGCTCGCTCCAACTCCTTGTGGACGTCCGACTCCGCTTCTTCCTCGACTTTCCTGGACGGATCGGAAGTTACTCCACTTTGATCGGAGCTAACGACGGGAGCTCGCCGTAAAGTTAACTTTCTCCCTTCGGCGCTTTTTCCTTGGCACCTCCGTGGTTGTTCGACGACACCTCCTGTAGGATCGGAAGTTAAGGCATCTTGATCGGAAGCAAGGAGAGCTCGTTCGCTGTGAAGTCACTCTCTCCCTTCCGTGCGGCTTCCCCGTCCTCGTCCGTGGCTGTTCGACTTGGCTCATCCGACTTTCCCTACCTGTCGGCTCGGAAGTCACTACATTTTGATCGGAGAAACAACGGGAGCTCACTAGAAGTGAAGGTAACTTGCTCCCTTCCATGCTCTTCTCGGCCTAATCCCGTAAATCAAAAAAAAAATTTATTATAATAAATATATTTAATTATAATTATTTTTAATTAATTTTAGTTAATTAATTAATTATTTTAATTAATTATCATAATTAATTATATTTAATTTTAATTAAAATTATTATAATTAAGCTAATTAATTATAATAATGTTAATTAAAGTTAATTTAATTAATTAATTATTAATTAATTATCATTAATTAATTATGCTTTATTAAATTTAATTAAAAGTTAATTAATTATAATTAATCATAAATTAATTATAATTAATTGTTTTAGTTAATTTTAATAAAATTTGATTAATTATCTTAATTAATTGTAATTAATTATAAGTAATTAATTAAAATAATTTATCAATTAATTTTAATTAATTAATATTTATTATAATTAAATATATATATATATAAAATAAAAAAAAGAAGCATGCCTCCTCGACCTCGATCCACGGGCCCTCTTCCGCCTCGAACCTCCGCCAGACTTCAAGGTATAATTTCTAACTCCAATCCCGTTCTCGACGCTTGCAGCGGACCGGAGAACCACCTATACGCGCTCTTGTAGCACGGTAGGAGGGAGCCCGGTGCGAAGCATACGACGAGGCGGGTAAGCCCTATACACGCTCTTGTAGCGTGGTGGGGACGACCTCGACCTCCGACACCGACACCGCCGACACTGCTACGAAAGGTATGTTGTTCCAAATCTCATTCTAAACGTTTGCAGCGGACCGGAGAACCACCTATACGCACTCTTGTAGCACGGTAGGAGGGAGCCCGGTGCGAAGCATACGACGAGGTGGGAGAGCCCTATACACGCATTTGTAGCGTGGTGGGGAAAGTCACCGCTGTTCTGGTACGTCACTGCTGTTCTGGTACGGATACTGCTGAAGGCCCCATACACGCTCTTGTAGCGTGGTGGGATGAAAATTTGTACGGCCGCGGTGTCTACGGACACCTACTATACACGCTCTAGTAGCGTGGTGGGAAGGCCCAGCTCCCCAATTTTCCCCCAAACGGGGGATATGCCGGGGTGCTGCCAAAACTTGTTCACCCTGTGTACTGAACTACATCAAAGGATAACAAGAACCTATTGATGCAAATTCAAACTAAGATGCAATACGAAGATCCTCCGAAAATTTGAAATGGGAGCTTCTTCAAATGTAAGTTTGAATCGCTCTTTGTGGCTTTTCATCTGAGGATTGCCTGAAGGCAAAGCTTGATACGGTCTCTTAAAATGCACAAACAATGTGATGCTAATGGGGATGCAACTCGTTTGACGATCACCTGAAGACTCGTGACGAACAAGACCTCGATGCATGAAATCCTACGACAATGCCTGCATGTGCCTGTTGATTGAGAAGGCAATATGAGAGACCAATAATGGAAGGACCGTCCCCTACAAGCAAGTGTAATCATCAAACCACCTGAGATTGGTGATAGGTGGGCATAATGTAGGAAACAATGGGTCTCCTACGAATAGTTCCAGGAGCTCGTGGCGGACGCAACGAGTCCTCGTAAATGGATACAACCAGCTTGTGGATAACAACAGTGAGTACCTCGTAGGCACAACGAATCACTATGGACACAAGTACGGATATTACCTACAACGACAGTCCCCTGCAAAGGGATTCTTGTGAATAACAACAGTGTATTGAAAGAACAACGAATCACTGTGGACACGAGTACAGATATCACCTACGACAATGGTGATCAAGATCTTCAAGTATATCGGGTACAAAGGCAGCCCGATGTACAAAAAAAGGACACCCCTGGCAGAAGGGAGGACATGTTTGAACAAATTAGAACCAAACTTCCTGGTGTTCTAAACTCTCTTCTTAGTTCTATACCCGAGAAGAAAACAATTCTGATGTCTACAAATACCGAAAATGACGGTCTACTACACCAAAGATCCTGAAGGGAGTTCTCCCCAAATCAGCAGTCTTTGACTCCCGAATCCAGAAAATCCTTCCCCGGTGATTGAGAAAGGGGAAGTCAACATCAAGACACTACGCCACCGGATCTGCAACACATATACAAGCAGACAGAAGGCGTCTACGATCTACAACTCAACGCCACCGGATCTGCAACACTCCTACTAGCAGACAGAAGGCGTCAATAAGATCTGAAATAAATACCCATGCACGTACACTATAAATTGTATACACATAGGTACACCAAAGAGGTATATAAAAATCATCCGCATGGGCCCCGACGAGCGTGTTATTGATACACACGTGACGCTTAGGGATGCTGCGCGGGTTGACAAGTGAATTCAAGTTCGAATCCGATCCTTCTATACGGATCAATAGAAACCGACAAGATTCGAACTACCTAACAAAATACACGGTTGTAGCGACCGGTGTATTTGTCTAAATACATTCTTTTTAGGCCTTCAAAGCTTAAAATCAAGAGAATTCACTAAACAAAAGGCACAAAGCCTACGAGAAACCCGATCCCCTATCGATAAGTTGATAGGGTCGACAAGGTTCAATCAAATGGAAATGACCCCTAAACACCCCGATGATGGCCGCGTTGATTGAAGATCTCAACCGGAGGGGTTCTCAAATATTTCAAATGTCTCCCAAAAACCCAAAAACTCCACAAAAATCTCAAAATCCCAAAATCCAAAAATATTTAAAATATGAAATCCAATTATCCACACTTAAAGCAAATTCCATCCACCCTCCGCAACAGTTTGTCGAGGTGGACAAATTAAAATCAACTTCAGCTCACAAAGAGGCAAATGCCTAGTCGAAAATATCACTAGGATCCATTCTCAAACAATCTCTTGCCAGTAAGGACGTGGTACGTGTCCTCTAACCGGCGGTTAGCCGCCAAATGGCACCGCAAGATGAACGGTTACGACGACCCGGGGCCCTCTGAACCGAGTGGTTTTGCCGCCAAATGGCACCACGAAATATCAGTTATGGCCAGAGCCAATACGTTCCTTATTGACATCAAATCCTTGAGATATGAATCAATAGGATATGATCGATAGGGCACAAAGCCCTCTGTTAGCTAAGGTGGATTCAAATTTGTCCCCTTAGGCAAATATTCAACCCCGGTCTACAAGGTACCCTTGGACGAAGCAACCCATGGCTGCCGACAAGGATCCTTCTGTCAGGTTGGGTCGACTACCTCCTCTGACTAAGTAGACTAGGGACCACGATGGTCCGGGACGACGGAACCATGGGATCTTGATCGGGTCCATCATCCATTCCCCCACCATCTGCTTTAAGTGCACGATGGTGAAATTTCTATTTTAAATATCAAATCTTCCAAACTTTTCAAATCTTTCCAAATACCCAAATCCAAACCCAATTTCCAATTTCTAAACCTATGCTGCTACTATATGCCAGATAACACGTATTCTCTACGTATCTGAATGACGACTAGCCTTAATCGAAAGTTCTCTCTCGTGATCGGGAGGGGTAATTAACTATAGGGGCTTGCGCCTATAGGAAACCAGAACTCAGATCATAAAGTCCTCACAAAATGAGGGCGAAATCTCTGGGTAGTGTCTTATCTACAAACCCATCTGCCTTCCAAAATTTACCTCGGAACTTAGTTCGTTAAAACTCTCTCGCCGAATAAGAAAAAGCGAGCGGAGGCCGGGGCCGAATTTTTGGAGCCCATAGATTTCTGGCGACTCCGCTGGGGAATGGTTTCTCTTTCCATCTTTGGCTAGTCATATAAATGTTATAGTAGCAGCCAAAATGCTATGCTCTATATGGTGAACATCAGGATGTGACATTTGGTTCTTATGTCCAAAGATCCATTACTGAAAGTTCCTGAAAATGAATCTTTTAAATAAGATCAATAGAAATTCGTTTAGCAGGATTTTTAATTCCATGCTAACTTTCCTGCTTCTACTGTTGGTTCTGCGTTATTTCTTTGTTATGAAAGCGTGGGATGATGTATCAATTCTGATCACTAACTCCTGTCTTTCATTTTTGTAGAATGGAAATGCAGGACACCCCAATGACCGTCCAATTGGGACGAGGAGCCAGAATTCAACTGGCGAATGCTGTCATTGAAACTGGAAATACTGGAGCCACCATCCACTTTGGTGGGCTCGAATTCTCAGCAGCTACTGCAAAGGCTGCAGCCGTTCCTCTGTACGGCGTAAACTCTGAAGAATTTTCTGGAAGGTCTCACTATGCAAGGACTGCTACCAAGAATATTGCTCAAGGAAGAACTTCTGTGTTTGAAAGACTATCCCAACCTGAGACCCTTACTGCAAAGAGGGTTGTCACAGGAAGAAAGATCTCTGTGGTGACTGCAAACACCACCGCCCTGCCCAGAGAGACTGTTGCACCTGGGAGGTATGATAATGAAGCTTCTTCATCTGGAGGAAGGCTTACTAGAAGGCAAAGGAGGAAGAGAAATGCAGAGCTGCGAGCTCAGTAATTACCTGTACCAGTCCATCCCTCCAATCTGCCAGCACCAGAATCAGAAATCAATATTCCCACTCAAAATAAGTTTTCTAACCTGAAGTGGGTAAAGAGAAATAGCTCATCTTGTGAGCTTAAGCAATCCTTCTGGGAGCGTCGACCTGAAGTTCCAGCCCCTCAGAAGATAAGAGAGCCTGAACGTCTGTCTGCCCGGGTACACCGTGTACTGAAGACAGTCAAGGAGAAGGGCTTAATGAAAAAGAAGTTCCAGAGGCTACTGATTGTTGAGGCCCGAAGAACTCCTCCAAGAGAGAGGATATCGTCTGTTGTGATAGCCAAACAAAGAAATTACCAACGCCAAGTTCCGCGGGAAGCACATCGGGGCGTGACACTTGGACCACATGTCCAGGAATCCGTCGCCGAAAGGGCCCAGCAGAAAGGCAAACAAGTTTGGAGGCCGAAGCCTCGAAAGAAAAAGATTTTTAAAGAAAAAGATAGACCAGGCGTGACATCCGGAGCTGTCTCCCGGAGATCCGCCCCTGCCAACAAAACTCGTCAGAAATGGGTCCAAAGGAAGGCCCATAATGACGACAATTATAATGACAGTCGACATCCTGGAGAGTCTTCCAGGAGATCCCGTCATTCTCCTACTTCAGCCAAAGAGGAAGTTCATTTCGATCGTAGTCCGCAGATCGAAGAAGTAATCATTCCAAGTAAAGAGCCTGAAATTCAATGGCAACGCCGCTCAGAAATTCAGGTACGAGAAGATGAAAAAGAATATGACGATGATGATACTATGGAGATCGAAATGGTTCGTATGGTCAGCCACATTGATGTTGAAGATGATGATGGTGATGAAGAAGACCAACAATCACAGTCGCGCGTACGTGTTTATCGACGTCGCCACAGGGCTAGATCTATTGCCAGCCGAAGTGCTCGCTCCTCAGAAGAAGGAGATGAGGAAGAAGATCCCTTTGCTGGCGAAGACATCACACTCGCTGAAATGAGAAATCAAATGAGGCGACAGATGCGAAGGAAAGATAAAGAAATCTCTCAGTTGAATGATAAAATGACTGAGATGATGACTCAGATGACGGCCATGATGGAGATGATGCAGAAAACCACTTCTGTGGGCCCTGCACCGGCTCAACCCATCAACCAATCTGCTAATCCTCAAAATTCTCAAGCACACCAAACTTCAGGAGTGAAAGGTATACCTGAAGGTGGCGATAAGAACGATGATCCTACCCGCCAACGCACTCCCCAAAATGTGGCGAATGCCTCTGAACCTGTAACTGCATCACAGTTGGAAGGCATAATCAGTGAAAAGATCAAGGACATTATAGCTGCTGAACATGCAGAGAAGTTGGTAGGAAAAGGTCGCCCGTACCCAGCAGAGTACGATCAGGTGCCATATCCAAAGAGATATTCTGTGCCGAAGTTCAATATTTTCGATGGCAATAAAAATCCCAGACAGCATCTGGCGCAGTTCAAAGCAACCTGTGGGAACACAGGGGGTAATGATGCTCTGCTATTCAGGCAATTCGTAAGCAGCTTGAGTGGAACTGCTTTCGAATGGTATGTCGAGCTGCCAAATGATTCTCTGAAGACCTTCGCAGAATTAGAGGCCTTGTTCGTGAAAAGATTTGCCAGTGCAATAGAGAAGACTACCATTGCTGATCTTGCCCTTGATAAAAGGAGAAAGGATGAATCAGTAACGAGATACATAACACGCTAGCGCAATCTCAGCATGAAGTGCGAGCAGCAACTAGAAGAAGAACATGCAGTTCAATTACTGATGGGAAACATTGATGATAAAATGCAACCCTTCTTATGCATGGCTTCAATTACTACTTTTCAAGATCTGTTGGATAGGGTGGAAAAATTTGAGAAGTTAAACTTATCAAAGTCTGAAAGCTACCCTGATAAATCCAAAAAGGCTAAAGCTCCTGATGCTAAAAGAAATGATGTTTACTCTGCATTCCCTCCTAGACCTGATAAAGGTAAAAATGTAGTATATAATGTGGATAAAGGAAAGCAGCCGATGCAATACGAAGAAAAGCCAAAGCAGGCTTACAATCCAAACCCTCAACCAAAGTTGGTTCTTGGAGGAAATGACAAGCCTCGAGCCTTTCCTGGTGGAGGAGAGCGCCAGAGGCAGACTGCAGGAACTGGTGATAGAACGTTCCCCTCCCTCAAGGAGAAAATGAATATAGAATATTCGTTCAAGAGGGAAAGTGTTGCCAAATTGTTCCGACAAGCACTCAAGAATGGTCTAGAGTTGCCAGAATGCAAAAGACCTGAAGAGTCCAAACATAGTGGCGACCCAAACTACTGCCCATATCATCGGGTAGTTAGCCATCCAATTGAAGATTGTTATGTCTTCAAAGATTGGTTAGAAAAGATGTATAAGAGGGGAGAACTGACATTATCAGATAATGTGTTGTTTCGTCCCAGAAAAGAATCCACCCGGGTAGTCACGTCCTCTTCCGTACTCCCGCTTAAAGAAAAAATAAAAGAACCTATTCAAGGTGAACAATGGGAGACTGTGGTCTCAAGAAGACAACTAAAATGTTGAAACAGTTAGAAGGAGTTCCTGGTGTCAAGTGGAAGTCCCCTACTGAGCCAATGTTGAATCTAAAATGGTTGCCTGTGTCACAAGCATCCACCTCTAAACAGCAACCTGGCCAAGCTAGCTCATCAAAATCCGGCAAAGTAAAGCCAAAGTCTTCTAAGAAGAAAGCCAAGTTGAAGAAGTCTATGACGAAGAAGACTGCAACTCAAAAGGCTATTGATAGTTTGGGTGAATATTACCAAACTGTCAGGAGGCCTATTAAGCTCGGTGATTTTATGAAAGAGCTTAAAATAGATGAAAAGGAAGAAGCTGAGGATAAATCCCTTCCTACAGAGACATGCCGAGTCATCTCAACAACATTAAAAATAGCAGAAAGGGAGAAATACGCTGAAGAAGCGGCCCCTGAATTCTGTCTAATGGTATCATCAATGGAATTCAGTTCAGAAGATCTATGTTTTCCAGATGATGAAGATTCAGACCCAAGCATAGAATCGCAAATGAAACAAGTGAAGTTGGGAGACGATTCCGAGTCTACAGATGAATCCGCAGACACAACAATGGCTGACTCTGAAGATAATGCTTCATCAAACAAGTCTGAATCAGATGAGGTGGCCCAAGTACAGTTGAGAAGTGGCAAGGTACTGCCGCCTCCACCAAAGAAGGGGATTCCTAACAAAGATAAAGGAAAAGAGATAATTATCAATGAAGATATTATCCTAAATGACTCCAAGAAGAAAGAGACTTCATTTAAGGGGATAGATTACAATATCTTATCCCACTTGAGGAAGATCCCAGCACAACTCAGAATATATGATGCCCTCTTGATGTCTAAAGACCTTCGAGAAACTTTGATCCAAGCTCTTAAGGACCCCGAAAGATATGAGGCATATTTTGCTGAGCGCAACTTGACGGAAGTCTTGCAAGCTCGAAATGAGCCCCTCATCACTTTTGCTAATGATGATATGATGCTTGGAACGGCAGATCACAACCGCCCTCTGTATGTTACGGCAGAGAGCGACGGTATGATGATCAGTCAAATTTTGATTGATCCCGGATCTTCCGTAAATCTTATGAGCCTTAAGGCACTGAGATCCCTCTGCCTCGATGTGGAACATCTTGGGCAAGACAAGTTGATGGTGCATGGTTTTAACGAGAAAGGACAGAAAACTCTTGGTTCGTTCATGCTTCCTCTTGTATTTGGGGAACTCCATACGGAAGCTAAGTTTCATGTGATTGATACGGACACCTCATTTAAGGCGCTATTGGGTCGACCCTGGCTGCATGAATACGGCGTTGTCCCTTCAACATTACACCAGTGCATGAAGTATCTCAGAGAAGGAGAAGAATTCAGAATTTCTGGTGATATTCAGCCCATTGCAGTACATGAAGTAACAATTTATGAAGATGCAAAGTACTTCATGCCAAAGAAGCAAAAGTCGTCAAATTCTCTTGAGGCTAGAGCATCAAATTCTAAGGCTGCAAAGAAACCCAAGCAAGTAGATGAGAAGAAGCGTGTAGGAAGAAAGAAAGCGACGCCAACTCTTTCTAAAGCATCAATCATTCCTAAACAAAAGAAGAATGTACCTCATCTTGGGAGTGACACGGATGAAGATAATGTTACTCTTGCCAAATCTCGAAAAATATGCCAGTCCACGGATGGATGGAGTAGGCAGATTGAATTTTCAAATGATGATTATGACTACGACTCAATCTATATGAATTCAGTGCAGAGTGTGTTCTCCAGAAGAATAGACAGTCTGTTAATTTCAGACAGCGTACTCGTGGTCACACGTGTTCCCTTGCAACATTTCAAGGAAATCATTTCGCGCGGGGTTCATAAAATTGAAGAACTCTCCACTCTTTATCTGCCTCCTCGTAAAAAAGGGACTGTGCCAAAGAATGTGCTATATTCTACGGGAGTTCGTGAAGAGGAGAATCATGACTGGGATTGCATGCTCCTCGACTCCGAAGAATTATTTCCTACGAGGCTACCCAAATTCAATACCAAGAATATTCAAAGAATGCTACGAAAGCAAATTAATATTCCTACCACCAAGCGACAACTTCGTACAAGTTTGGGCCTCTGGTATGGGAGGAGTCCGCGTCCGTTACGGCAGAAGGATACAGACGCATATAAAGGTATTGGATTCATCAAAAGAAAATTCCTCCAGATAGAGACTTGTCAAGCAATCACATGCGGAGAAATCAAATACGATGATGATGGTGCTGAAGAAACATACGAAACCAATGCTTATGATGATCAACCCGTAGAAGCTGAGCCTGCACCAGAAGAACTAGAAGATGGTGGGCAGGCAGCAACTATGGATGAGCTAAAAGAAGTCAACTTGGGAACTGAGGAAGACCCTCGCCCAACCTTCATTAGTTCTCTTCTACCAACAGATCAAGTAGAAGAAATAAAAGAGTTACTATGTGAATTCAGGGACTGCTTTGCCTGGACATATGCTGAGATGCCTGGCTTATCCCCTGATGTGGCAGTTCACAGATTAGCAATCAAGCCTGATGCAGTACCTGTCAAGCAAGCTCCAAGGAGAATGAGATTGGAGATTGAAGAACAGGTGATTGCAGAAACGAAGAAGCTCATAGAAGCAGGCTTTATTCGAGAAGAGAAATATGCTGACTGGATTGCCAATATCGTCCCTGTAAAGAAGAAGAATGGCCAGATTCGTATCTGCATCGACTTCAGGGACCTCAATAAGGCATGCCCGAAAGATGACTTTCCGCTTCCAGTATCAGAGCTTCTAGTTGACAATACATCCAACTACGATATATTCTCCTTCATGGACGGATCGTCGGGCTACAATCAAATCAAAATGGCGCATGAAGATGAAAGACATACATCATTCAGAACGCCTATAGGCATATTCTGCTACATAGTCATGCCCTTCGGCCTGAAGAACGCTGGTGCCACCTACCAGCGGGCGATGACTCGTATATTTGATGATTTGATCTATCAAAAGGTCGAATGCTATGTAGATGACTTGGTCATAAAGAGCATGGACCGAAAAGACCATTTAGATGACTTGAGAATTGTGTTCGAAAGGATCAGAAAGTATGATCTGAAGATGAACCCTCTTAAGTGTGTATTTGGGTATCCTCAGGGAAATTCCTAGGGTACGTTGTTCGACATAGAGGCATCGAAGTCGACCCCAACAAGATCAAGGCGATCGTGGAGATGCCACCTCCAAAGAACCTTCGGCAACTCCGCTCCTTACAATGGCAGTTGGCTTTCATTCGGCGATTTATATCGAATCTGTCAGGTAGGTGCCAGCCATTTTCAAAACTAATGAAGAAAGATGTCCGTTTCAAATGGGACGCAGAGTGCCAAGAAGCATTTGACAACATCAAAAGATATCTGTTGAATCCTCCTATTCTCGCGGCGCCAATCCCGGGGAAGCCTCTTATACTGTATACGGCAGCACTAGAAGAGTCCCTCGGAGCACTATTGGCCCAACATAATGAAGAAGACAAGGAGAATGCACTCTACTACATCAGTCGGAGGTTGATAGGAGCAGAAACCCGCTACTCTCCAATCGAGAATCATTGCTTGGCCCTGATCTTCGCAGTGCAGAAGCTCCGCCATTATATGTTGTCTCACAAAATCACCTTGATATCAAAGATCGATCCGTTGAAGTTCTTGATGACAAGACCAGCGTTGACAGATCGTTTGGCAAGGTGGGCAGTGATACTCCTGCAGTTTGATATCACATATGTCCCTCAAAAGGCAGTGAAAGGGCAGGTGTTAGCAGACTTTCTTGCAGCACATCCTATCTCTGCAGATTCACCGCTCAACGATGATCTACCTGACGAGCAGATCATGAACGTTGAAGAAGATGAGATGCTACGAGTATGGGAAATGTACTTTGACGGTGCATCGTCAATCAAGCGTGCTCGGCCTCCAAATCTCGAAAAGGCTCAAGCTGGAATTGGAATCATTTTCGTAGCACCCGAGGGAGGCATAATGAGATTTTCATTCAGTTTGACTGAACCTCGGACCAATAATGAAGCTGAATATGAAGCCCTAATAGCAGGATTGGAGATTGCAATCGATGTCCGAATTCAAAATCTCCAAATCTTCGGTGATTCTCAACTTGTTGTAAATCAAGTGCTGGGAGTTTACAAAATCACCAAGTTTGAGTTGGCCTGTTATCATCGGCGAGTTCTTGAGCTTATGAAGCAAATTCCAGTTGTCAAACTAACTCAAGTTCCCCGAGGTCAAAATGGCAAAGCTGATTCTCTTGCTAAATTGGCTAAAGAAATGGCGAATATGGACGACGAATGACCTATAATAATTATGGTGCACAATCGACGGATCTTAGAGCCAGCATTATTACAATTCCCGCAGGCAGAGAGAATACCAAATTCAAGCCAGCAGGATACAACTCCAGTTGATCCTCAACCTCCCCAACCAGTTGATCTCGAAGATCAACTTGAAGAACATCAAGTTCCTAAGAAAAGACGAAAGGCCAGTCAAACTTCAGAATCATGGTGGCATTGTCTAGATGTCGAGGAAGAAGATGACTGGAGACTGCCTTTCATTGATTACTTTAAAGAAAGTAAATTGCCAACAGACAAATCACTAGCTGCTCAAATCAAGAAGAGAGCGCTACGATATGCATTTGTCAACAACACATTGTATCGACGTGCTTTCGATCAAATGTGGCTAAGGTGCCTAGGGACCAAAGAAGCTGATAAAGTTATGGCAGAAGTTCATGAAGGACTCTGTGGAGCACACCAATCAGGTCCCAAGATGGCAATCAAAATTAAAAGAATGGGCTACTATTGGCCGACCATGGTCAGAGATTGTATAAATCATGCTAAGAGGTGCCATGAGTGCCAGATCCACGGTGATGTTATACATCAACCGCCAAATCCGCTGCACCCTACAATAGCATCCTGGCCATTTGAATGTTGGGGTACTGATATTATTGGGCCGATAGATCCGCCGTCATCAGCAGGACACCGCTTCATCTTGGCAGCAACCGACTACTTCTCAAAGTGGGCAGAAGCAGTCCCATTTAAAGAAGTTACGTCCGAGCATGTGATCAACTTCTTCACACATAATGTCGTCTACAGATTTGGTGTGCCACGTCGAATAATTTCAGACAATGGAACTGCATTTAAAAGTACAAAAATCTATAAGTTCGTTGATCGGCACAAAATCGATTGGCGGTATTCCTCTATATATTATCCAAGAGCAAATGGCTTGGCTGAAGCCTTCAACAAAACGTTAGTGAAATTGCTAAAAAAGATTCTCTCTAAGAACAAAAGAGAGTGGCATACGAAGATGGCAGAAGCGCTATGGGCGTATCGTACAACTTACAAAACGCCAACTAAAGCCACTCCTTATTCTCTAGTATTTGGAGTTGAGGCCGTACTGCCGCTAGAAGTTGAACTTCCATCTCTTCGAGTTGCTGTCCAGAATGAGCTGACTCAAGAACAAAATGCTCGTCTAAGAATGGAGGAGCTCGATGCACACGATGAAATCAGGTTACAAGCTCAGCAGAACCTGGAGATCTACCGAGCAAGAATGACAAAGTCCTTTGATCGAATGGTTCGTCCTCGATCATTTCAAGAAGGAGAATTGGTCATGGTGCAGAGAAGGCCAATCATCCCGCACAGAAAAATTGGTGGCAAATTTGTTTCCAACTGGGAAGGACCTTTCGTCATCGAGAAGATATTTCAATGAGGAGCTTATCAACTCATCGATCTGAATGGTCAAAGGCCCATGCCGCCGATCAATGGCCATTACCTGAAGAAATACTACGCATGAAATGTTATGTTTAGTGTATTATGCTTTCATGTCTGTTTATTAGCATATACATTTCATATTTTAAAATTCTCTTATGTCATGAGAATACATTTCAAAATCCTCCTATTAGGCTGGGGGCATTTTAAATATTTATTTGGATTGACATCGTGCTATATGCCGAGATCCCCGAATAAATATTTAAAATTTCAAGATTCCAATTCTATTCTGCTCTAAAATGACCCTTCAAGACAGGGGGCATTTTAAATATTTATTCGGGTCGACATCGCGCTGCATGCCGAGATCCCCGAATAAATATTTAAAATTATCAATTCAAAAATTACTTTGTGCTAAAGAATACAAAGATCTTTTTCAAAGTATATGCAGGTGATCTCTCAAAGATCGAGACAATACCTTCTCCGACAAACCAAAGTTTAAAAGTCAAGAAAGAGACTTTTGAAACTACACACTCCAACAAAATTGAGTCGGAAAAAGCTTGAAGTCTTCCAACAGCCTGAAGCTTAAGGTTCGAATGGGTGTAAAAGGTCGAATCCAACAAGCCCAAATATGGCTAGATCGCTGGCAACTCCATCTACTCAACAAGTCATAAGAAAGGCCGAAGTAGCGGAACCCCCACTTCGTCAACTTGTCAGTAGGGACTGTAGGAAGTACGAAAGCCAATTCGACTCGACCAGTTCAAGTGATCGAAGTCTAAAAAGTTCTCCAAAATGACTGGAGAATCAAAGTTCCAGTGAAAGATGGGTCTCAAGCAACTACTCAATGTTCGTAGGCTCCAAAATCTAAAATCGCGAAGGATGACTCCAAATCTGTCAACTTCAACAAAATCAGCATTGGGAAGCGCAATTCTCATAGCTCAAGTCTGAAGCCTGAATGGGTGTAAAAAGGTCGGATCCAACAAGCCCAAATATGGCCGGATCGCTGGCAACTCCATCTACTCAACAAGTCATAAGAAAGGCCGCAGTAGAGGAACCCCCATCTCAGCAACCAGAGGACGAAGAGCTGTCAAATTCTAGCTCTCCCGATCTGATGAACTCAAGTGATTCAGATTAGAGTCTTCTCAAGTGGTTAAGGATCAAGATACTACCTACATTCGGTACTATCAACTGAATCTAAAACCTGCAAATCCTTCAACAAATCCGTCAAGCACAAAGCAAGGATAGAAGGAATTTTTCTTCAACAAGTCCGTCAAAGCACAAAGCAAAGGACAGAAGAAAACTATCCTAAAGTTCACACAAAGCCTTAGGCTGAACTAAGTGGATTCGTCATCAACAAGTCTGCTATGCACAAAGCTCTGGACCGATGACTTTTCGCCATCGACCTAATACAAGCCTAAGGGTTTAGGTCATTGGCATCTACTCCTTCAATAAGCCCGCCAAAGCTAGAAGCAAAGGGCAGAAAGAATACAAAATTTCTAACAAGTCAGTAAAGACAAATCAGACAATCCTTCACCAAGTCCGCAGCACAAAGCACAGGACAGAAGGAATCAAAATCTCATGGCTCTAGCAAAAAGCTGCAGAATAAGCACCCTAGATGATATCTACAAATGTCCCTAAAGACTGAGGGCATTTTAAATATTTATTTGGATTGACATCGTGCTATATGCCGAGATCCCCAAATAAATATTTAAAATTTCGACAAGATATCAACCATCTATGGATACATCTAGAAGCGCTATGGAGAAAGAAGATTAGTGTGACATCCAAATAAAATCTTGGAGATCCACTAAAAGAGAGTAGTGTGACATCCAAACAAATTTTAGAGATCCACTAAACGAAAATTTTAGTGTGACATCCAAACAAGATTTTGGAGATCCACTAAACAAAAATTTTAGTGTGACATCCAAACAAGATTTTGGAGATCCACTAAAAGAAAGTAGTGTGACATCCAAATAAACTTTTGGAGACCACTAAATGAAAATTCTTGTGTGACATCTAGAATAGATATCTAGAGATCCACAGAGTCAATCAGCATGCAACAAACGTAGCCCGCTCCAGACGCCTACCACATTTGTTGGGGGGCATTTGTTAACCTGCCGTATAAAACAAAAAAAAGAAAACAAAAAAAAAATTTTCATTTCGCGTATTTACCCGACATCTGCACGACGATCGCACGTCGTCGCCGCTAAAATCCCGTAAATCTAGCAATCGCGTCATTTCTCCACGATCTCGCACGACCCTGTGTCGTTAAAATGAAAAGAAAAAGAGGCAGAAACGGCCTCTCCGAACGCTGGCTCTCCCGCTCTGATCTCTCTTCTCCCGCTCTCGTTCTCTTCTTCCTGTGAGATTGAAAGTTACGACAGTTTGATCGGAATCAGCAACGGAGCTCGCTCCAACTCCTTGTGGACGTCCGACTCCGCTTCTTCCTCGACTTTCCTGGACAGATCGGAAGTTACTCCACTTTGATCGGAGCTAACGACGGGAGCTCGCCGCAAAGTTAACTTTCTCCCTTCGGCGCTTTTTCCTTGGCACCTCCGTGGCTGTTCGACGACACCTCCTGTAGGATCGGAAGTTAAGGCATCTTGATCGGAAGCAAGGAGAGCTCGTTCGCTGTGAAGTCACTCTCTCCCTTCCATGCAGCTTCCCCGTCCTCGTCCGTGGCTGTTCGACTTGGCTCATACGACTTTCCCTACCTGTCGGCTCGGAAGTCACTACATTTTGATCGGAGAAACAACAGGAGCTCACTGGAAGTGAAGGTAACTTGCTCCCTTCCATGCTCTTCTCGGCCTAATCCCGTAAATCAAAAAAAAAAATTATTATAATAAATATATTTAATTATAATTATTTTTAATTAATTTTAGTTAATTAATTAATTATTTTAATTAATTATCATAATTAATTATATTTAATTTTAATTAAAATTATTATAATTAAGCTAATTAATTATAATAATGTTAATTAAAGTTAATTTAATTAATTTTAATTTAATTAATTAATTATTAATTAATTATCATTAATTAATTATGCTTTATTAAATTTAATTAAAAGTTAATTAATTATAATTAATCACAAATTAATTATAATTAATTGTTTTAGTTAATTTTAATAAAATTTGATTAATTATCTTAATTAATTGTAATTAATTATAAATAATTAATTAAAATAATTTATCAATTAATTTTAATTAATTAATATTTATTATAATTAAATATATATATATATATATGTTGACCTCATTTTTGTATGAGGTCACTAAGGCCCTTCCAAACTCCAGATTAATTTTAGATCCTAGGATCCACTCTAGACCTTAGGATTCTTTCCTAGAGCCAGACCTTAGAGCCTACTCTAGAGCCTAGGATTCCCTTAAATCCTAGATCTTAGAACTCCTCTAGATCTTAGGACCACTCCAACTTCAAATCAATCCCCATCCTTGATCAACCTCAACCTCAAATCAATTCCTACATTTGATCAATTCCAACTTCAATTTGATTCCTACCTTTGATCAATTTAAATCTCAAACTTCATTCAACTAAAATTCAAATTAATTCAAGTTTCAAACATATCCAAACCTTGATCCAATCAATTTGACAATCCAACCTTCAACTTAAACTTTGATCCAAACTTCAATCTAGCTTTGACCTCATCCATTCATTAACAATCACCACATGATTGTAAATGATTTGGATATTCCAATACTAATCATTCAAACTTGAAATCCAATCCAAACCCAGAACTCATAGGCTAAAGACTTAGGTCCTAAAGCCCTTTCTAGGTGATTTTGCCATCACCTCGAAACCCAGTCTTTTGACCTCTGATTCAGGGTCTATCAATTTCATATTGATGTGACATGACTCTAGAGGTAACCCTCCAAATTTGAGCTCATTTGGAGGATTCTAACCCTTGAAACTTAATCTAACTCCAAATATTACAAAATCTTTGAATATTTACAATCCATGCCACTAGGCCTTTCACCTAGTGGAATTTGACTTTGGATCCCCCTCCAAATCTTTTGATCCCTCTTAATATCTTGATATTAACTTATTAAGCAATGATCTACATCTTTTTAGATTCAATTTGACCCAAAATTGACTTGAGTCCAAAATGACCAAAATGCCCTTAAATGGAGGATTTTTGGACTTTTGGCCTAAACTCAATTTGATTTGACTTATCAACCTTTGAAATATTCTCTAAATGTCATTTCAATGGATCCTAAATGACTTTAGGAATACATTGAACCCAAACTTACTCTTTGGTTTGACCAAGTTGACCAAGTCAACCATGGTTGACCAAATCAACCCTTTAACCCAACACTTGTTAATTTTAACTATTCTAGTGATTTTGAATCAATTCAACTCATCAAGATTGGTTAATTATACACTCTTGACTTCAAATTCCTTGGCATGATGTCTTGTAGCACTCTTGACCTCCCTCATGCACATCCTAGTCACCATTGACTAGTCAACAAGTCAATGGGTTAAAAACAACCCTTGAAATGAGACCATAGCTTGGCCACCTCATCATCCCATAAAGCAAACCCTTTCTCCAAGCCAAAATCTCCTTTTGGCTAATGGGAATATGCTTTTTCCCTCCCTAATTGATCATTAAACAAGCTCTATTAACCAAGACAAGCATTGGTTCATCCAAATGGGGGAAAAGGTGTGGTCCCTCTTCACATGGACCAAGAGATGTCACTCTCAACCACCAACCCTATTCCATAGCTTTGGGCAGCATAGGGGACACTTGGCACTCATCCAAAACCACTCTAAATCAAATCTCAACCATCCAATCCAAAAGCCAAAGGTAAAGTGAGGGAAAACTTGACCTAAAGGTGGCTTCTTGATCATTCCCTTTGATATGAACAAAATCTCCAAACTCCAGCAGCCCCCAACCTTCCAAGAGCTCCTCCCATACACTCCAACACTTTTCAAGGCCTTCCCAAGCTTTTCCCAACCATTTCCAAGCCTCAAATCACTATTTTAGTGAAGAGAGAGCATTCTAGAGAGAGAAAGAGGACTTTCCAATATACCTTTCGATCCAGCGAGATCCAGCTTTTGGAGTCTTCAATAAGGTTGTAGAGGATTGCTTCAGCTTTCCAACAAGCTAAAGATCTCAAAAATCCGACGGTTGGATCGTAAGTTATGCTCATTTTAAGTTTAAATTTCAATTTGAAACTGTAGCAATTTTACAATGAATGGAGCCTCCAAACTCCAGGCATTGTAAGATCATATTGCCCTCTAGCTACAGTTCAAATTTCGTGCAATTTCGTCGAGTATTTTGAAAGATATGAGCGTTTAAAGATTTCTATTCAAAATGAACTAGAGCAGATCTGGACCGTCCGATCGACGATCAGACGGCTCAGATCTGGGTATACCGTGCGGCTTCCTCCATGTTTGAACGTGAGTTATCCTGTGGTATGGGAGGGTGACGTGGCATCACGCTACGCCGCCACGTCACCGTCAGCAGATTTGACCCAAATTTGAATAAAAAATGCTTGAAATGTTCCAAATCTTCCAAAATTCACAGAAAATCGAGTTCTCCACCAAATAGGGCGTTCTTGGGCTCGTTGGAAAGATAATCTAATGTAGTATTTATTAAAATTAAAATTATTTTGATTTGATTTCTGTATTGTGAGATATTTGAGTTTATGTGAATTTCATATATTGCTATTTTCTCACAATCCAGTGATCAAATGAAGCCCAAATTTTGGTGGATGATTATTGAGTATCTTAGGCATGTTTAATAATTTTTCTAGATTTATATGCTCAATAGATTTCTGTGATATGAATTTTTAAGGTAAATGGTCTATTTTGGACCCTAAATTTTGAAAATTCATAACTCCTTAGGGTTTTAGTATTTTGCTGTGATATTTCTATGGTATGCTTAAATATATGTCAGGGTTAGACACACCAAGTTTCATGCCTATATAAATAGTAGAGACACCTAGGAAAAATAATTAAGGAAATGTCTAGAAAACTTAGAAAATGCATAGGGGATTGTACACACACCCAATAGGGGTGAAGCTTAAACATAGTAAACTTAGTGACATCATATACCTTAGGTTTAAATTTGACTCAATTTGGAGGTCATTAGGTTAGAAAATTGAGCATGTCAAATTTCTGCCCCTTTAAGAACTTAAAAAATTCAATAAATCATTATAAACTTATATTAATTCCAAAAAATACCCATAATACCTCTAATTAACCATATTTCAACTCTTAATCATTGAAAATTTAATATCCTTTAATTTGACATTAAAATCCACTTTAATTTAATTTTAATCAAAATCAATGTTTAATCAATTTTAATTAATTAAAAATTATTTAAAATCCCAAAAAATCTTTAAACACTTGCTGATCTCTCCTTAGATCATTTCTGATCTTTGGAGTTGATTTCAAGAAGTTTGGGACTGATTTGGGATCAAATCACTAAAATGACCCTTAATTGAAACAATTTAATAATTTCAATAAATATCCAAACTTCGATAATCCATAACTAATTCCAGAAAAATCCAAATCACCCAAACTCACTTGCATTCAATTCCTAATAAGGTCTAATATTTATTAAAAATATTAAATTCCAGAAATTTGCAATATTTTAAAAAGTCAACAAATTGGTCAAACCGTAGTTAAAACTAGTTCAAAACTTCAAACCTTCGTAATAAAATGTAGAAAAATCCGATTTCAACGTACTTACCTTCTAACTGATTGTAGTGAGGTCTAGTATTTTAATAAAATACAAACATTCCAGAATTTGAACTTAATTAAAAAGTCAATTTTCAACCCTTTAATTAAATGATTAAAATATTCAAAAATTCATAAAATTCAAAATTATTCTAAAATTCCAGAAAATGTTAACTTAATGTTTAAAACATTCAACAAACCTTTTAAAATACAACAACCATCCTAAAGATGAAGTTTATTGGCTGGACTACTCCGGGCTGCGGGGCTAAGTGTCCTAAGGAGGCTGGTTCCTCGAGCCTGGTGGCACAACGCCACGAATGGATTCTAAGGGGTGTTAAACTTTAAAATAGATTAATCATTAATTATGTAACCTTTTAAAACCTCTAATTCAACTACATTAATTTGGTTTATCGGCTGGACTACTCCGGGCTGCGGGGCTAAGTGTCCTAAGGAGGCTGGTTCCTCGAGCCTGGTGGCACAACGCCACGAATCAATTAATGGCAAACTTAAATTAATCAAGCTTTTAAAATCAGTAACTAACTCATTTTAATATTAATCCACTCTTTTAATTCTAACCAATTTAAATAACTTAATCAACCCCGATTGCTACTGGGTAACCCAGGCCTACGAGGCTATTAGCTTAGCCCCAAGGAAGGTGAAATAAACTTCACGGCCTCGGTGTGAAACAAAGGTAGTAATCAATTAACTTTTAAAATATGCCTAATTAAAATTCTTAATTCATTAATACTTAAATTTTAATCTAAATTCCCTCATAAGCCTTAACAAATCCACACTTTTAGACAACTTCAATTAATAACCCACTTTAGGATCTACCCTAGCCACACGACCTTTCTCACACACTTTAGATGATGTGCTAGGACAACCAACTCTAGATCTAGGTTAGGCCGGTGTTTACTTTACTGCTGTATGCCGGATTTTTCGTAGTTTTCACTGCATGTTGTGGATGAAATTGCTTTGCTGTGTCTGCTTACTTTTTCTGTACTCTGTGGATAGATTGATGTGTTTGGCGACTAGATTACCCTTAGGTTAGGTACGATCTGGATGTTGACACAGTTTTCTGCAGGTGGCCACGCTCATGCAGGGCAATATAAAAAGGGGGCAAATCAAAAAAATGCATAAATATTATAAACTCTTTGCACAGGTGCTTCAGCTGCTAAAGCCCCCAAATCATAAAAAGAGCGTGGCCAGTGTGTTTACTTTCTTTTCTGCTCATATACAACTGCTTGGGAATAACTGCTTTTTTTTTTATATATTAATTGCTTAGGATAACCCTGCAGGTGAGTCTAGATTTTTATTTTGATATCAATGTAATTTGTGCAAGTGTCAAGTGTTGTGAAAGTTTATTTTGAGTTGGGATACATAGATCCAAAGCTTGGATTCCAAAGAGGAAAGGATACCCCTTTGGGGAACACTCCTTTTCCATTTGGAAATCCAAATTTGGATCATACCTCTTCCTTACCCAAAGAGGAAAGAGTGGCCTTCCCCTTAGAGGGAAGTGCCCTCTTGTCCATTTGGGTAATCCACTACAAAGATTCCAAGAAGATTGAAGAAAAGGAGTCCAAAGAAGAATGAAATTGAAGATTTGAAGACTTGAAGATTGAGAGTATCCCACTCAAAATAACTTGCGTCATTACTAGGCTTAGAATCTGGGTTGTTGTCAGTGGTGCCCAGCCACTTTACTTTCTGTAATATTCTGGTTTGTAATAAGCAAGGCAATTCTGCCTATGGACATTTATTAATTAATTTGTATTTGATTTGATGATTTGATTTCCTTTAGGATTACTTGTTTTTACTAGTTTTTTGGCGATTGCATGCCGCTCTTTGTTTTCGCCTGGATACGTGAGGCTCGTGAGGGTGCGAAAGTTTTATACTCATAATCTTAAAAGTCTAAAATTTTAGTGAGTCTAAATAACATAGAAAGATAACGAATCTAGGGAATTAGCCGGGGATCGACCCCGGGGTCGCATGCATATTTCTGCATTACTCTTTCCTTGCTTTAGACCCTTCCCCGCCTGCGGGTAGAGTCCGGATAGTCTGACCTATGAGGATGAGGTGCCGGACCTGGGGAAGTCCAGTCTTCTAAAAAATTATTTTATAAGCCTGTTTTTAAAAATTTCAAGCATATTTGATTTGAGGTTGTTAACCAGCACGCATTGCATTAGATACAAATTAAAGAGTCAAAATTTTAATTTCATAGTCCTTAGCATTTTAGCACCCAACATAAGTCAGAGGGGCCAATTAGGAAAATCTCTAGATGTCGGCCCCGCCTCCCCAAAACTTTAATTATAACATCCCTACCACTCTTTCATAAAAGACCGGATTCATCTATTCTAAATCGATTAGGTGGTTAGCTGGCTCCCCAATCCAGGCCGGGGTAAGTCCAGACCTTGCACTGCATTAGTTAGGGTCGGACGACTGTGGTCCAGTGTCCAAAATAGATTTAGGTTCTGGGGCAGATCTTTGATTATAAGACCCCAAACTTCGGGAATCTAATCCCAAATTTCTAATAAAATGCTCAACTCTAATTAAATATCATTTCAAGTCCAAAACATAAAGCCCAACACTTAGATTAAGTTGGGACATTTCCGGATGGTTCTGGAATCTCAAAGTGTCCCCTACCTCTCCTCCTTTAACTCCGTTAATAACTGCTCAATTTTGATCCATTCCCTTTTGATTTTCCAATAATTCTATTTATACTTTGATATCACTCCTAGAAACTCTAAACAAAATTCTGCCATTATTTTAATCGAGAGTTTTCGTAGGAGATTTTATCTCCCTACGATGTAATTAACTACGAGGGCTTGCGCTCGTAGGAGATTTAGAACCACATACGCACCTGATTTTAAAAATTGATTTTTCAAAACTCAATTGGATTTCTTTGGGAAAACTTAAAATACTAGTGATTATTATTATCATATTCAAAGAATTATTATCGAATGATATTTTCTCCCTTCGGGGAGATACATCTTTCTTTGATAAGACTTTGGATGTGAACCTAATGATCACACTTCTTGAATATTGTATTGGATATTCAGTTGAACCTCATTTTGACCCTTCGGAGTCATATGAATTTCTCTTTAGCATCCGCTCACAATATTCAAGATGGATTTCATAATTCTAAGTCTGAACACCGTTATGAAAGTTTATTTTCGCCCTCCGGGGTGATATACTCTTTCTAACGAGTCGATTCGACCTTAGAATTAGAACTTAACCTTAATCTTAAAATCCCCAAAGAAAACTAATATTTTTCAAAACCTGTTTTCCAAAATTCCACCAACAAAAAAATGGCACGCCCGGTGGGACAAATCTCTCTCTCCATCTTTAATAATGGCAAAATTTTGTTTCATCGGTAGTCTTAACTACCTTTCTTCCGTTGGTCCCTCTACCCATTTCTTTCTTGGGTGAGTGTGGCCAACATCTAAAAGAAAATACCTTTCAAATAGAGAGGCGAGTGATGAAATCTTTGTCTAAGCTGGGCTTTGACATTTTGCCTCCAAGTTAATTGGTAGAGCAAAGGAGTTAAGCCAGGTTCCTTGAATATTCTCAATCAATTTTGTAAACTCTCTTATTTGGTGAAAACTCAACATATTGAGGTTCAAGATTTAGAGAAATTTAATCATGCTTAAAATTCAAATTTTAATTCAAAATTGACAAACTTAAATCATTTTTCCTTAATTCCAGGATACTTAAATACTCAAATGGCTGGAAAACCCATCTTCTCCATGGATAGAAACTTGACAATAGAAGGAATTACCTCTGGCAACTTGATCCAGTTTGGGATAGAATTTCAAAACTTCAAGTTATCAGTCAACGGAGAAGAAATGATTGATCTCTCTGCTGGAATACAAAAGGATGTCCCCCTAGTCGAGATTACTTTAGGGTCAGGAGTTGACTCCCCCATCTCTATGATGAAGGTCGTTGTCGCCCCTTCGACCACTGTGCCCTCTACTCAGGAGGATAAGAACCGAGAACCATTAAAAATGGAAGAATTACCATCTCAACCTGAGATTGGGTCAAGTTCTAACACCCCTATTGCCAGTAAAAGTAAGTGGAAGAAATACCTTAAAAGGGTTAAGAAGAAGGTTGCTATGGCCAAAAAGACTGCTAAGGTAGAAGCCTTGAAACAAGCTAAATTTGAGGCCAATCGAGAATTTGTTGCTCCTTACACCTACCCCCTCCATGGTGGAAATGTTTTCCACCCTACTCCTGTTATTCAAAGGAGGGAGGTTGTGAAAATGAGAGCACAATCTCCAATACACCTTCTTGACTACTATACAGAGAGAATCAATCAAGAAAGAGCTAAGCAATCACCTGTAATAAATCATAGGCCCATAGTTGAAGGTTATGACCCTTCCACTCTATTAGATGAAGTTTGGTCACGATACTACACGTGCCCTACTATATCATCTGTAGAGGAGGAGGTGCAGAAACCACCCAGGGTGCCACTCTCATAATTGCTAGGTCACTAGTAATTAGGAAGGGGAATAATGATTGATTTGAGATCTTATCAGATAGTGACACCATCTTCTAGATGGGTCCTATCGTCATAGATCCTTAGATTGAAATGATGCAGCACTAGATAGGGGTAGTGCAGACCCCACAACAATCTCTTTCTTTAAAGAGATTGTGGAAATATAATTTATATTGATAGGGTCTTGCCACCTGGACTTGCTATTTTGAAGAAAATCACATTATTTCTCAAGTGTACTAGATTAGAATTTTCAAGATAGTTGATCCATGTTTTTAATGAAAATTGACCTCTACTTTAAATCAAAAATAGGAGAGAGTAGTGATTGACCCCACTGGATCTTTAAAGGCCCCTCCCTCCCACCGCTTCTGCGGGTTGATTTGATTTTTGAATTAAAATTTGTATCAAACTTAAGTTGGTTTTTGAAATGAAAATATTCTTAGTCTTCTTGCGGTTTTGTATCTTATAGGCTTCTCTTGCATGTTCTAAATCTATTCAATGATTTTCAAAGTCAAGTTGATATTTTTTATCAAAAGATTAGGTCCAATTTGGGGATTATTCTTCCTTGGATAAGAGAATGAGTTTTCTTCTCTTATACTTGCGATATAATCCTGGATTAAAAAAAAGGAGCAATTATTTTAAGGTTTTAAAGAAAGTGAAGCCTCTTGTTAAAAAAAAAAAATTCAAAGGATGCACAAAGTGCATTAAAAAAAATTTAAAATCAAAAGAAGCGCAAAGTGCGCCAAAGAAATAAAAAGATGTGCAAAGCACGTCACAAAAAAAAATGAAAGAGGCTTCCTTCTTTTTAAATCCTTAAATTTCAAAGGTCCCGATCACCCTTAATAGCTTGACTTTGTAAAATTTTGAATCTAGATTTATTGTCGTGCATAGACAGTTTATTAGATAGGAAAATTCTATGCAAGAGAATTGAAAAGATTAAATTTCTTGATCCAACTTAAATCCTTTTGAAATTAATTTTAATTCAAACTTTCTACAAGGGAGAACTTAGTTCAGTTTTTATGAAATTTTATCCGGGTCAACAAAATCCAAAAACCCTTGGCTCTTTTCGGGTCAATTGGGGTCACTCTACTTCTTACTATACTTTTGAATTTGTTCCCACTTGTCATTTTGACAGGGTCCAAATGATTAAGAGGAAATTTTCAATAAAAAGAATGAATCTTCTATTCTCGATAAGAATTCAAATCTCATTCTCAAGAGATATATGTGAATCTTTAAACATAGGCATCATTTCTTTTAAGATCCACTATGTAAAATAACACTCTATGCTGGGTCCAAGGTTGTTCTCAAATAGAGGTGTGTTTTACATCGCACAAAATTGACTTTCAAAATTGAGTCACAACTAAGTAGAGTGCCTGACTCCAATTGGAGGATCTCGAAGGCCTTGAAGAAAGTTGTTTTGAACTCAATAAAATTTGAAATTACATAAGTCACGTATGATTCAAGCTCGTTATAAACTGTGTCACCTCAGGGCTTTCCAAGTAGGAGACTTGGCTATAGCCCTTTGGAGACCAATTTTAGTCCACCATAAGATCAATGGAAGCTTTGAATCAATGTTGACTGGATCGTCCACTTTAGAGATGATTTATAAGGAAAGTTCATGGCAATGAATTAATTTTGAAGATACCAGCAGATGCTTCCTTTCATTTGGGTGGTTCTTTAAGAAGTATCATGCCTAATGAGGATCAAATTAAATATCAAATTCACCCCTTCAAATTCAAAGAAATCAAATCAAATTAAAAATCATCAATCAATTGTTTTCAATTTTCTTTTCCTTAAGGTTAGGTCCTGCCTTCCCTTAGGATTAGACCCGCTAGTGGTGGAGTACGCCCTCTGTGGCACCATCCTGGCTTTTAGCCGGGGATTAGTGGTGGAGTACGCCCTTCGTGGCACCATCCTAATTCCCATTCGCTAGTGGTGGAGTACGCCCTTCGTGGCACCATCCTAGTTTGCCAGTTGAGGTCCTCTGTGTGGAGCAAGTTTCCTCCCCACATGACCATTCGCTAGTGATGGAGTACGCCCTTCGTGGCACCATCCTAGTTTGCCAGTTGAGGTCCTCTGTGTGGAGCAAGTTTCCTCCCCACATGACCATTCGCTAGTGATGGAGTACGCCCTTCGTGGCACCATCCTAGTTTGCCAGTTGAGGTCCTCTGTGTGGAGCAAGTTTCCTCCCCACATGACCATTCGCTAGTGATGGAGTACGCCCTTCGTGGCACCATCCTAGTTTGCCAGTTGAGGTCCTCTGTGTGGAGCAAGTTTCCTCCCCACATGACCATTCGCTAGTGATGGAGTACGCCCTTCGTGGCACCATCCTAGTTTGCCAGTTGAGGTCCTCTGTGTGGAGCAAGTTTCCTCCCCACATGACCATTCGCTAGTGATGGAGTACGCCCTTCGTGGCACCATCCTAGTTTGCCAGTTGAGGTCCTCTGTGTGGAGCAAGTTTCCTCCCCACATGACCATTCGCTAGTGGTGGAGTACGCCCTTCGTGGCACCATCCTAGTTTGCCTGTTGATCTGCCTATTTGGAGTAAGTCTTCTATCAGCATCCTATAGGCCTAAGGTTGGGTGATGCCCTTCCTTAGACCCAAGGCTAGGTATTCCCTACCTTGGTTTCCAGTTGATCCGTCTACTAGGAGTAAGTCTTCTATCAGCATCCTGTAGACCTAAGGTTGGGTGATGCCCTTCCTTAGACCCAAAGCTAGGTATTCCCTACTTTGGTTTCCAGTTAATCTGCCTATTAGGAGTAAGTCTTCTATCAGCATCCTATAGGCCTAAGGTTGGGTGATGCCCTTCCTTAGACCCAAGGCTAGGTATTCCCTACCTTGGTTTCCAGTTGATCCGTCTACTAGGAGTAAGTCTTCTATCAGCATCCTGTAGACCTAAGGTTGGGTGATGCCCTTCCTTAGACCCAAAGCTAGGTATTCCCTACTTTGGTTTCCAGTTAATCTGCCTATTAGGAGTAAGTCTTCTATCAGCATCCTATAGGACTAAGGTTGGGTGATGCCCTTCCTTAGACCCAAGGCTAGGTATTCCCTACCTTGGTTTCCAGTTGATCCGTCTACTAGGAGTAAGTCTTCTATCAGCATCCTGTAGACCTAAGGTTGGGTGATGCCCTTCCTTAGACCCAAAGCTAGGTATTCCCTACTTTGGTTTCCAGTTAATCTGCCTATTTGGAGTAAGTCTTCTATCAGCATCCTATAGGCCTAAGGTTGGGTGATGCCCTTCCTTAGACCCGAGGTTAGGTATTCCCTACCTTGGTTTCTCCAGTCCTCTCTTCAGAATAGGTGTAAGCTTTTCACTAGTTTCCAATGGACTTAAGGTTGGGTGATGCCCTTCCTTCAACTCTTTAAGATCCTACTCCTATTCGGTCAACGCCAATGTGTGCAGCAGAAGTTCCTTCTACCACACACATTGGGGGTCCATTTGTTGACCTCATTTTTGTATGAGGTCACTAAGGCCCTTCCAAACTCCAGATTAATTTTAGATCCTAGGATCCACTCTAGACCTTAGGATTCTTTCCTAGAGCCAGACCTTAGAGCCTACTCTAGAGCCTAGGATTCCCTTAAATCCTAGATCTTAGAACTCCTCTAGATCTTAGGACCACTCCAACTTCAAATCAATCCCCATCCTTGATCAACCTCAACCTCAAATCAATTCCTACATTTGATCAATTCCAACTTCAATTTGATTCCTACCTTTGATCAATTTAAATCTCAAACTTCATTCAACTAAAATTCAAATTAATTCAAGTTTCAAACATATCCAAACCTTGATCCAATCAATTTGACAATCCAACCTTCAACTTAAACTTTGATCCAAACTTCAATCTAGCTTTGACCTCATCCATTCATTAACAATCACCACATGATTGTAAATGATTTGGATATTCCAATACTAATCATTCAAACTTGAAATCCAATCCAAACCCAGAACTCATAGGCTAAAGACTTAGGTCCTAAAGCCCTTTCTAGGTGATTTTGCCATCACCTCGAAACCCAGTCTTTTGACCTCTGATTCAGGGTCTATCAATTTCATATTGATGTGACATGACTCTAGAGGTAACCCTCCAAATTTGAGCTCATTTGGAGGATTCTAACCCTTGAAACTTAATCTAACTCCAAATATTGCAAAATCTTTGAATATTTACAATCCATGCCACTAGGCCTTTCACCTAGTGGAATTTGACTTTGGATCCCCCTCCAAATCTTTTGATCCCTCTTAATATCTTGATATTAACTTATTAAGCAATGATCTACATCTTTTTAGATTCAATTTGACCCAAATTGACTTGAGTCCAAAATGACCAAAATGCCCTTAAATGGAGGATTTTTGGACTTTTGGCCTAAACTCAATTTGATTTGACTTATCAACCTTTGAAATATTCTCTAAATGTCATTTCAATGGATCCTAAATGACTTTAGGAATACATTGAACCCAAACTTACTCTTTGGTTTGACCAAGTTGACCAAGTCAACCATGGTTGACCAAATCAACCTTTTAACCCAACACTTGTTAATTTTAACTATTCTAGTGATTTTGAATCAATTCAACTCATCAAGATTGGTTAATTATACACTCTTGACTTCAAATTCCTTGGCATGATGTCTTGTAGCACTCTTGACCTCCCTCATGCACATCCTAGTCACCATTGACTAGTCAACAAGTCAATGGGTTAAAAACAACCCTTGAAATGAGACCATAGCTTGGCCACCTCATCATCCCATAAAGCAAACCCTTTCTCCAAGCCAAAATCTCCTTTTGGCTAATGGGAATATGCTTTTTCCCTCCCTAATTGATCATTAAACAAGCTCTATTAACCAAGACAAGCATTGGTTCATCCAAATGGGGGAAAAGGTGTGGTCCCTCTTCACATGGACCAAGAGATGTCACTCTCAACCACCAACCCTATTCCATAGCTTTGGGCAGCATAGGGGACACTTGGCACTCATCCAAAACCACTCTAAATCAAATCTCAACCATCCAATCCAAAAGCCAAAGGTAAAGTGAGGGAAAACTTGACCTAAAGGTGGCTTCTTGATCATTCCCTTTGATATGAACAAAATCTCCAAACTCCAGCAGCCCCCAACCTTCCAAGAGCTCCTCCCATACACTCCAACACTTTTCAAGGCCTTCCCAAGCTTTTCCCAACCATTTCCAAGCCTCAAATCACTATTTTAGTGAAGAGAGAGCATTCTAGAGAGAGAAAGAGGACTTTCCAATATACCTTTCGATCCAGCGAGATCCAGCTTTTGGAGTCTTCAATAAGGTTGTAGAGGATTGCTTCAGCTTTCCAACAAGCTAAAGATCTCAAAAATCCGACGGTTGGATCGTAAGTTATGCTCATTTTAAGTTTAAATTTCAATTTGAAACTGTAGCAATTTTACAATGAATGGAGCCTCCAAACTCCAGGCATTGTAAGATCATATTGCCCTCTAGCTACAGTTCAAATTTCGTGCAATTTCGTCGAGTATTTTGAAAGATATGAGCGTTTAAAGATTTCTATTCAAAATGAACTAGAGCAGATCTGGACCGTCCGATCGACGATCAGACGGCTCAGATCTGGGTATACCGTGCGGCTTCCTCCATGTTTGAACGTGAGTCATCCTGTGGTATGGGAGGGTGACGTGGCATCACGCTACGCCGCCACGTCACCGTCAGCTGATTTGACCCAAATTTGAATAAAAAATGCTTGAAATGTTCCAAATCTTCCAAAATTCACAGAAAATCGAGTTCTCCACCAAATAGGGCGTTCTTGGGCTCGTTGGAAAGATAATCTAATGTAGTATTTATTAAAATTAAAATTATTTTGATTTGATTTCTGTATTGTGAGATATTTGAGTTTATGTGAATTTCATATATTGCTATTTTCTTACAATCCAGTGATCAAATGAAGCCCAAATTTTGGTGGATGATTATTGAGTATCTTAGGCATGTTTAATAATTTTTCTAGATTTATATGCTCAATAGATTTCTGTGATATGAATTTTTAAGGTAAATGGTCTATTTTGGACCCTAAATTTTGAAAATTCATAACTCCTTAGGGTTTTAGTATTTTGCTGTGATATTTCTATGGTATGCTTAAATATATGTCAGGGTTAGACACACCAAGTTTCATGCCTATATAAATAGTAGAGACACCTAGGAAAAATAATTAAGGAAATGTCTAGAAAACTTAGAAAATGCATAGGGGATTGTACACACACCCAATAGGGGTGAAGCTTAAACATAGTAAACTTAGTGACATCATATACCTTAGGTTTAAATTTGACTCAATTTGGAGGTCATTAGGTTAGAAAATTGAGCATGTCAAATTTCAGCCCCTTTAAGAACTTAAACAATTCAATAAATCATTATAAACTTATATTAATTCCAAAAAATACCCATAATACCTCTAATTAACCATATTTCAACTCTTAATCATTGAAAATTTAATATCCTTTAATTTGACATTAAAATCCACTTTAATTTAATTTTAATCAAAATCAATATTTAATCAATTTTAATTAATTAAAAATTATTAAAAATCCCAAAAAATCTTTAAACACTTGCTGATCTCTCCTTAGATCATTTCTGATCTTTAGAGTTGATTTCAAGAAGTTTGGGACTGATTTGGGATCAAATCACTAAAATGACCCTTAATTGAAACAATTTAATAATTTCAATAAATATCCAAACTTCGATAATCCATAACTAATTCCAGAAAAATCCAAATCACCCAAACTCACTTGCATTCAATTCCTAATAAGGTCTAATATTTATTAAAAATATTAAATTCCAGAAATTTGCAATATTTTAAAAAGTCAACAAATTGGTCAAACCGTAGTTAAAACTAGTTCAAAACTTCAAACCTTCGTAATAAAATGTAGAAAAATCCGATTTCAACGTACTTACCTTCTAACTGATTGTAGTGAGGTCTAGTATTTTAATAAAATACAAACATTCCAGAATTTGAACTTAATTAAAAAGTCAATTTTCAACCCTTTAATTAAATGATTAAAATATTCAAAAATTCATAAAATTCAAAATTATTCTAAAATTCCAGAAAATGTTAACTTAATGTTTAAAACATTCAACAAACCTTTTAAAATACAACAACCATCCTAAAGATGAAGTTTATTGGCTGGACTACTCCGGGCTGCGGGGCTAAGTGTCCTAAGGAGGCTGGTTCCTCGAGCCTGGTGGCACAACGCCACGAATGGATTCTAAGGGGTGTTAAACTTTAAAATAGATTAATCATTAATTATGTAACCTTTTAAAACCTCTAATTCAACTACATTAATTTGGTTTATCGGCTGGACTACTCCGGGCTGCGGGGCTAAGTGTCCTAAGGAGGCTGGTTCCTCGAGCCTGGTGGCACAACGCCACGAATCAATTAATGGCAAACTTAAATTAATCAAGCTTTTAAAATCAGTAACTAACTCATTTTAATATTAATCCACTCTTTTAATTCTAACCAATTTAAATAACTTAATCAACCCCGATTGCTACTGGGTAACCCAGGCCTACGAGGCTATTAGCTTAGCCCCAAGGAAGGTGAAATAAACTTCACGGCCTCGGTGTGAAACAAAGGTAGTAATCAATTAACTTTTAAAATATGCCTAATTAAAATTCTTAATTCATTAATACTTAAATTTTAATCTAAATTCCCTCATAAGCCTTAACAAATCCACACTTTTAGACAACTTCAATTAATAACCCACTTTAGGATCTACCCCAGCCACACGACCTTTCTCACACACTTTAGATGATGTGCTAGGACAACCAACTCTAGATCTAGGTTAGGCCGGTGTTTACTTTACTGCTGTATGCCGGATTTTTCGTAGTTTTCACTGCATGTTGTGGATGAAATTGCTTTGCTGTGTCTGCTTACTTTTTCTGTACTCTGTGGATAGATTGATGTGTTTGGCGACTAGATTACCCTTAGGTTAGGTACGATCTGGATGTTGACACAGTTTTCTGCAGGTGGCCACGCTCATGCAGGGCAATATAAAAAGGGGGCAAATCAAAAAAATGCATAAATATTATAAACTCTTTGCACAGGTGCTTCAGCTGCTAAAGCCCCCAAATCATAAAAAGAGCGTGGCCAGTGTGTTTACTTTCTTTTCTGCTCATATACAACTGCTTGGGAATAACTGCTTTTTTTTTTATATATTAATTGCTTAGGATAACCCTGCAGGTGAGTCTAGATTTTTATTTTGATATCAATGTAATTTGTGCAAGTGTCAAGTGTTGTGAAAGTTTATTTTGAGTTGGGATACATAGATCCAAAGCTTGGATTCCAAAGAGGAAAGGATACCCCTTTGGGGAACACTCCTTTTCCATTTGGAAATCCAAATTTGGATCATACCTCTTCCTTACCCAAAGAGGAAAGAGTGGCCTTCCCCTTAGAGGGAAGTGCCCTCTTGTCCATTTGGGTAATCCACTACAAAGATTCCAAGAAGATTGAAGAAAAGGAGTCCAAAGAAGAATGAAATTGAAGATTTGAAGACTTGAAGATTGAGAGTATCCCACTCAAAATAACTTGCGTCATTACTAGGCTTAGAATCTGGGTTGTTGTCAGTGGTGCCCAGCCACTTTACTTTCTGTAATATTCTGGTTTGTAATAAGCAAGGCAATTCTGCCTATGGACATTTATTAATTAATTTGTATTTGATTTGATGATTTGATTTCCTTTAGGATTACTTGTTTTTACTAGTTTTTTGGCGATTGCATGCCGCTCTTTGTTTTCGCCTGGATACGTGAGGCTCGTGAGGGTGCGAAAGTTTTATACTCATAATCTTAAAAGTCTAAAATTTTAGTGAGTCTAAATAACATAGAAAGATAACGAATCTAGGGAATTAGCCGGGGATCGACCCCGGGGTCGGATGCATATTTCTGCATTACTCTTTCCTTGCTTTAGACCCTTCCCCGCCTGCGGGTAGAGTCCGGATAGTCTGACCTATGAGGATGAGGTGCCGGACCTGGGGAAGTCCAGTCTTCTAAAAAATTATTTTATAAGCCTGTTTTTAAAAATTTCAAGCATATTTGATTTGAGGTTGTTAACCAGCACGCATTGCATTAGATACAAATTAAAGAGTCAAAATTTTAATTTCATAGTCCTTAGCATTTTAGCACCCAACATAAGTCAGAGGGGCCAATTAGGAAAATCTCTAGATGTCGGCCCCGCCTCCCCAAAACTTTAATTATAACATCCCTACCACTCTTTCATAAAAGACCGGATTCATCTATTCTAAATCGATTAGGTGGTTAGCTGGCTCCCCAATCCAGGCCGGGGTAAGTCCAGACCTTGCACTGCATTAGTTAGGGTCGGACGACTGTGGTTCAGTGTCCAAAATAGATTTAGGTTCTGGGGCAGATCTTTGATTATAAGACCCCAAACTTCGGGAATCTAATCCCAAATTTTTAATAAAATGCTCAACTCTAATTAAATATCATTTCAAGTCCAAAACATAAAGCCCAACACTTAGATTAAGTTGGGATATTTCCGGATGGTTCTGGAATCTCAAAGTGTCCCCTACCTCTCCTCCTTTAACTCCGTTAATAACTGCTCAATTTTGATCCATTCCCTTTTGATTTTCCAATAATTCTATTTATACTTTGATATCACTCCTAGAAACTCTAAACAAAATTCTGCCATTATTTTAATCGAGAGTTTTCGTAGGAGATTTTATCTCCCTACGATGTAATTAACTACGAGGGCTTGCGCTCGTAGGAGATTTAGAACCACATACGCACCTGATTTTAAAAATTGATTTTTCAAAACTCAATTGGATTTCTTTGGGAAAACTTAAAATACTAGTGATTATTATTATCATATTCAAAGAATTATTATCGAATGATATTTTCTCCCTTCGGGGAGATACATCTTTCTTTGATAAGACTTTGGATGTGAACCTAATGATCACACTTCTTGAATATTGTATTGGATATTCAGTTGAACCTCATTTTGACCCTTCGGAGTCATATGAATTTCTCTTTAGCATCCGCTCACAATATTCAAGATGGATTTCATAATTCTAAGTCTGAACACCGTTATGAAAGTTTATTTTCGCCCTCCGGGGTGATATACTCTTTCTAACGAGTCGATTCGACCTTAGAATTAGAACTTAACCTTAATCTTAAAATCCCCAAAGAAAACTAATATTTTTCAAAACCTGTTTTCCAAAATTCCACCAACAATATATAAAAAAAAAGAAGCATGCCTCCTCGACCTCGATCCACGGGCCCTCTTCCGCCTCGAACCTCCGCCAGACTTCAAGGTATAATTTCTAACTCCAATCCCGTTCTCGACGCTTGCAGCGGACCGGAGAACCACCTATACGCGCTCTTGTAGCACGGTAGGAGGGAGCCCGGTGCGAAGCATACGACGAGGCGGGTAAGCCCTATACACGATCTTGTAGCGTGGTGGGGACGACCTTGACCTCGACACCGACACCGCCGACACTGCTACGAAAGGTATGTTGTTCCAAATCTCATTCTCAACGTTTGCAGCGGACCGGAGAACCACCTATACGCGCTCTTGTAGCACGGTAGGAGGGAGCCCGGTGCGAAGCATACGACGAGGTGGGAGAGCCCTATACACGCTCTTGTAGCGTGGTGGGGAAAGTCACCGCTGTTCTGGTACGTCACTGCTGTTCTGGTACGGATACTGCTGAAGGTCCCATACACGCTCTTGTAGCGTGGTGGGATGAAAATTTGTACTGCCGCGGTGTCTACGGACACCTACTATACACGCTCTAGTAGCGTGGTGGGAAGGCCCAGCTCCCCAATTTTCCCCCAAACGGGGGATATGCCGGGGTGCTGCCGAAATTTTCACTGAAATGTACAAAGACTTGAACAATATGAAGACCCTTCTTGAGCAACACAACAGAAGACTCGTACTCGAACAAGAATACACAGAACTTGAACCAAAGGACCAGAGGACTTGTACGAACAACAAAGAACAAGGATTTGAACCTGAACAAACTCCAAATGATTTCTAAAAAGTTCAAATTCAAACTTGAATAAAATGCAATACGAAATTCAACATAATACAAGGACCTGGTTCAAACTCAAGTGAGATCAAACTCAAATTGAAAATGAAATGGATTAAACCAGACTACTTGAACTTGCATTCTAAATTCAAATCAATTTGAACTCAAGCAAGAGCTTGAGTTGGACTTCAAGAAGACCTGTACATTCTCGTTTGAATCGCTCTTTGTGGCTTTTCATTTACTGAGGTGTTCTTGCTGGTTGTTCTGTGGCATTGGGTTGTATCGATTGAATGTTTAAGATCGTTGAAGGCAAAGCTTGAAGCAGTTTTCACGGTCTTCTTAAAATGCAACCAACAAAGGAGGACCGGCCTCTTAATGTGATGCTAATCAAAGATAACAAGCCTATTTGCTTCATAAGATGCAACGAAGATCCTCCGTTTGAAATGGGATTCAAATAAGGTTCATCAGGAGCCTGAACCATACCTCAATACAAACAAACAATGGGGACTCGTGACGAACAAGACCTCGATGCATGAAATCCTACGACAATGCCTGCATGTGCCTGTTGATTGAGAAGGCAATATGAGAGACCAATAATGGAAGGACCGTCCCCTACAAGCAAGTGTAATCATCAAACCACCTGAGATTGGTGACAGGTGGGCATAATGTAGGAAACAATGGGTCTCCTACGAACAGTTCCAGGAGCTCGTGGCGGACGCAACGAGTCCTCGTAAATGGATACAACCAGCTTGTGGATAACAACAGTGAGTACCTCGTAGGCACAACGAATCACTATGGACACAAGTACGGATATTACCTACAACGACAGTCCCCTGCAAAGGGATTCTTGTGAATAACAACAGTGTATTGAAAGAACAACGAATCACTGTGGACACGAGTACAGATATCACCTACGACAATGGTGATCAAGATCTTCAAGTATACCGGGTACAAAGGCAGCCCGATGTACGAAAAAAGGACACCCCTAGCAGAAGGGAGGACATGTTTGAACAAATTAGAACCAAACTTCCTGGTGTTCTAAACTCTCTTCTTAGTTCTATACCCGAGAAGAAAACAATTCTGATGTCTACAAATACCGAAAATGACGGTCTACTACACCAAAGATCCTGAAGGGAGTTCTCCCCAAATCAGCAGTCTTTGACTCCCGAATCCAGAAAATCCTTCCCCGGTGATTGAGAAAGGGGAAGTCAACATCAAGACACTACGCCACCGGATCTGCAACACATATACAAGCAGACAGAAGGCGTCTACGATCTACAACTCAACGCCACCGGATCTGAACCACTCCTACTAGCAGACAGAAGGCGTCAATAAGATCTGAAATAAATACCCCTGCACGTACACTATAAATTGTATACACATAGGTACACCAAAGAGGTATATAAAAATCACCCGCATGGGCCCCGACGAGCGTGTTATTGGTACACACGTGACGCTTAGGGATGCTGCGCGGGTTGACAAGTGAATTCAAGTTCGAATCCGATCCTTCTATACGGATCAATAGAAGCCGACAAGATTCGAACTACCTAACAAAATACACGGTTGTAGCGACCGGTGTATTTGTCTAAATACATTCTTTTTAGGCCTTCAAAGCCTAAAATTAAGAGAATTCACTAAACAAAAGGCACAAATCCTACGAGAAACTCGATCCCCTATCGCTAAGTTGATAGGGTCGACAAGGTTCAATCAAATGGAAATGACCCCTAAACACCCCGATGATGGACAAGTTAATTGAAGATCTCAACCGGAGGGGTTCTCAAATATTTCAAATGTCTCCCAAAAACCCAAAAACTCCACAAAAATCTCAAAATCCCAAAATCTAAAAATATTTAAAATATGAAATCCAATTATCCACACTTAAAGCAAATTCCATCCACCCTCCGCAACAGTTTGTCGAGGTGGACAAATTAAAATCAACTTCAGCTCACAAAGAGGCAAATGCTTAGTCGAAAATATCACTAGGATCCATTCTCAAACAATCTCTTGCCAGTAAGGACGTGGTACGTGTCCTCTAACCGGCGGTTAGCCGCCAAATGGCACCGCAATATAAATGGTTACGACGACCCGGGGCCCTCTGAACCGAGTGGTTTTGCCGCCAAATGGCACCACGAAATATCGGTTATGACCATAGCCAATAAGTTCCTTATTGACATCAAATCCTTGAGATATGAATCAATAGGATATGATCGATAGGGCACAAAGCCCTCTGTTAGCTAAGGTGGATTCAAATTTGTCCCCTTAGGCAAATATTCAACCCCGGTCTACAAGGTACCCTTGGACGAAGCAACCCATGGCTGCCGACAAGGATCCTTCTGTCAGGTTGGGTCGACTACCTCCTCTGACTAAGTAGACTAGGGACCACGATGGCCCGGGACGACGGAACCATGGGATCTTGATCGGGTCCATCATCCATTCCCCCACCATCTGCTTTAAGTGCACGATGGTGAAATTTCTATTTTAAATATCAAATCTTCCAAACTTTTCAAACCTTTCCAAATACCCAAATCCAAACCCAATTTCCAATTTCTAAACCTATGCTGCTACTATATGCCAGATAACACGTATTCTCTACGTATCTGAATGACGACTAGCCTTAATCGAAAGTTCTCTCTCGTGATCGGGAGGGGTAATTAACTATAGGGGCTTGCGCCTATAGGAAACCAGAACTCAGATCATAAAGTCCTCACAAAATGAGGGCGAAATCTCTGGGTAGTGTCTTATCTACAAACCCATTTGCCTTCCAAAATTTACCTCGGAACTTAGTTCGTTAAAACTCTCTCGCCGAATAAGAAAAACCGAGCGGAGGCCGGGGCCGAATTTTCGGAGCCCACACTTAGATCACTCTGATCCCAAAATAGCTTTTTTATAGTGCTCTCCTTCTAAGAAATAAGTTTTTCATATATTAATCCAAGTTTTATTTTAAAATTTTCTCATACTTCTTTGTTTTATTATTATTTTTATATTTAATAAAAAGAAAATATTTTCTAAGAAAAAAACGAGTTCACTAAATTCCTTGTATTTGATTATACTGAGATTTGAATTCTCTCTTTGATGCCTCAAGTTCTTAAATAAGTTGAGCTCTCCCATGATGAGTTAAATTTGTGAATAAGCTAGACTCTCTCTTGCTGAGTTTAATTTTTAGATAAGTTGAACTCTATTTTGACAACCTCAACTATTAGGTGAGTTGAATATGGGCGACAAGGAGAGCCTAACGAGTAGACACAATGAGTAGACTTAACAAGTAGACCCGACAAATCTTTATTGAATTCCAAGAGCGAGTTTCCCGAGTATTTGCGAACTCCATCTTTGTTCTACTTCTCTACTTCTTACAACACTTGTTTTTTTATCCTTGGCATCAATCTACGGCCACCGCACGTTTTAAGATGTTGAATCTAATTTTATCCATGGGAAACATCAAGCCTTTTCTACCCAAAACTTATAAGACTCGCAACATAACACTAGGTAAAAAGAAAAAGAAAGAAAGTGAAAGAGAAAGAGAAATATTTTAAGGATTTCATTTTTTAAACTAATTACTCCAAATGACTTTTTTCTCTCCTAAAATTATCCAATGACCCTTTATTTATAAGATTCTAGAGCCAAATAAAAAGCTATACAAAGAAACATTTTTATTTACATGATTTGTGTAGCCTAAAAGTTAAGCAACCAAGAAGTACAAAAATATGCATGGATAATTAACATATGGAAAGCCACTAGTCAAGAGCCCGTAGAGGAAACTTGATGAACAGATCCCATCAAATGATGGGTAACAAGTGGAGAATAGGCCAACCGATTGACAAATGATGAATGGTGAGTGTGCATCAAGTGATAAGTGATGAGTAGGCTCGTCTAGTGATTGGCAAGTCACTAGTAGGCTCGCCGAGTAACAAGTAATAGTGATGAGTTGACCCATCGAGTGACGAGCCTGATCATAAGTTTAGCAAGTTCATAATAATCCTTACGAGCCCATAACATACTTTGAAAGTCCTGGAAGAGTCCACAAAGAATTTCTAGAGAAACCTTGGAGAGCTCAAGAAGAGCTCTTACAAAGTTCTTAGAGAACTATTGAAGAGTCCCCGGCGAATTCCTGAAGAGTGCACATTGGCCTTCGACGACTACACATTTAACCTTCCTTGCTAGCTTCAACACAGATATAGCTTGAACGAGGCTATTGGCATATTCAGATAAACATAGACCACTCAAAGATGCGAGACCATCCATTCGGCTAAAACAATCCACTCGATTTTTTTTCTGAGTTCGATCAGGAAGGTTAAAACCCTTGCCTTCGTTTGCTACAACATTCAATATACAATTTGGGCTACTTATGTTATTGTAGGAAAAATACGTATTGCTTATGCTTTTAAATTTTCTACCAGATCATCCTTCAGTTGTTTTAATGAACTCAAAATTTAACTGTTACCGTTGTTAACTTCAAGTCTAAATAATTTTGATGGCTTAAGTTGATGATGATTCCAGAAAAGAATAACCAGAAACCATTTTTCTATATGATGTCAATCATTTAGTATGGTTTTTCGTATTCTAGCATGTATTATGTTGGGTTAATAACTGGACAATTTTTTTGGTTTTTAACTAATACTATCAAAATGTTAATATTTTCGCAGCAGTTTGTAGCAGCGGTTTTAAAACCGCCACTATAAACAGATATAGACAGTGGTTTTAACCGCTGTTAAATTCACATTCAAAAAATTAAAGTTTCTTTAATATTTTGTAGCAGCGATTTGCAAAACCGCAGGCTAAGCACGACCATTCATAAATCATGTGCTCCTCCTTTGATGTCGTGCCCTAGCCGCCCGCAACTTCGTCTTCTTATATCTCGCGGTGATACCCGACGCCGAAGACACCATCTAGACATTGAATCCACCCATCCCGATGTCGAATTCTGCCATCCTAATGCTGGCTATGAGGGGGAGGAAAGAGAGATGGAGAGCCGCCGGTGGAGGTGGTTACGATATCAAGTAAATTTCTGCACTTCTCCATGTCTCCATTAGCAACACCGATGGTTCGCTTATATTGAGATCATTGAGTATAAGATGGCAATTATTAGTTGTCTGCACTGTTCGATGCCTTCCGAGAGAGATTAGATTGGGGCAATTTTTAATTTTCAGGTTTATCTGTGAGTCTGGCTAATTCATTAGTGCTATGTCTATTTGGTACCACCCTAATTTCTAGCACCGCGACTTCGATCTTAGTCATATTATCTCTTGTAATCATGCAATGCTTTCAATTCCAAACAATAATTCTTTATGTTATCTATTGTTCTTTGATTGACAAATACCACCAAAAAAGACTGGTATCTTATAGGTTTGCTTTGTTAACCCTGTCTCTCGACTTGTTACTATGTTGACCTGATTGTTATGTATTTAAGTACGCGATGTTTCATGCGTTTGTTAACTAGATGGAGATGACTATGGTGGAAATAGGTGTTTTCGTTTGCTAATTGCTTTATTATGATTTGCTTCCTATGCGTGAACAAGGTTTATGTTTTGGTTGATTATTTTGTTTTTTAAGTCATGAAGCTTAAACCGTGGGAAAATTCAATCTTAATCTTTTGACTCAACCTCGGTGCTTGTTATGTGTTTGTGAGAATGCTTCTAACTTTTATTGCTCCAATAAAATTTTGTTTGATTCTTCAAGCTATTGCGTGGAGAAATACATTACCAACCTGTTGGAACTCGTTGCACTTGTTTCAAATTGTGGGCTCCGAAAATTCGGCCCCGGCCTCCGTCCGACTGTTTGCTTTTTCTTCGGGGGAGTTTTAACGGATTTAAGTTCCGGTGTAAATTTTGGGAAGGCATATGGGTTTGTAGATAAGACACTACCCAGAGATTTCGCCCTCATTTTGCGAGGACTTTATGATCTGAGTTCTGGTTTCCTATATGCGCAAGCCCCTATAGTTAATTACCCCTCCCGGTCACGAGAGAGAGAGAACTTTCGATTAAGGCTAGTCGTCAATCAGATACATAGAGAATACGTGTTATCTGACATATAGTAGCAGCATGGGCATGAGAATTGGGAGTTCGAAGGATTGAAAGATTTGATATTTAAAATAGATATTTCACCTTATAAGGCATGTTCAGATCTAGAACTCGAATCTCTAATCATGGGCTTATAGTATTATTTGTAGGCATTTTGATCTTTTTTTAACTAAGTATCATTTAAATTTTAATTAAGTGATTAACCAACAAAAAAAATTGAAACTGGCCAAAGTCGCACGTTAAACGAGCGATTTTTCTATACTAAGATAAGTCGTTTATTAAACGGGCAATTTATGTTGATTAGGCTATGTTGAGTCCCGTAATCGTTATGCTAAACAAGCAGACAAATCTATACTACTATATAAAAGTAGCTTGGAATTCCTCTAAAATAAAATCCTAGTCACATATTGCTATTCTTTCCAAACTAAATCTGACCGTCCATTTGGCGCTATAATTCCCAGCTGTTATTATGCATTAAATTGAGAAATTCCTTCATATTCCCAATTGCGGAACTCAAGCCGAAATGTCATACTCTACTAAATACCCTTAATTGCATTTAATGTATTATGTTTAAATTCATATTGCATTTATGCATAAAAATTGCATTACGTTTATATTAAAAAAACCCTTCATCAAACGATATATTCATCCATATACCCTTAATTACATTTAATGCATTACATTTAAATCCATTACATTTTTTCATTTCACTTTTAACATTTAATTTCAATTATTTTAATTATAATTTATTAATAATTATATTCTCATTCATATCAAAAATATTATATTAATTATTGTAATGATATATTAATTTTACACCCTTCCTTTCATTTTGCATTCCTCTTCCTTTTCTTATGCATAAACCGAAAACTTTATACCTTATACGCCCAACAACAGATGCTCTCGCTCATAAAAATTATGCAGGATAATAAATGTTATGTTGTTATAATAGTCATTTGATGCGAAGGCAATGGTATGTATAGTCTTTTATGATTCAATGTTCCTATTTAGGCTTCGTTTGGAATGATTTTTTTATTGCTTCTTAAAGCAGCTTTTTAGTATAAAAATTGTTTAAGTTTTTCCCAATATGAAATTTTAACCATTCAAATTTATTGCATTTTATCTATTATACTATTATAAATCCAAAAATAAGACATGTATCTTTGATTTAAAAATTTAAATCTAGATCGTCTATTTTTTATATCGTATCTATATTATTTCGACTTTCATTTTTAACCTTTCATTTTCATAGTAACAAAACTTTATTCACGCCTATGTGTTAGGAAGTTCACATTAATTTTATAAATAAAATCTTATTCATTTTCATTAATAAATTCTTATAATAGAATTATTGGTAGCTTTAATTTTAAGTAAGGAGCACAATAGATGTAGAAATAAATTGTCATTTCAAAAATAAGGAATTGAATAGATAGGAACCCCATCTTATTCATTGATTATTGATTAGTCAAACTATGTAATGTATATTTCTTTAAATGTGCAAAGGGAGCCTCCACAACATGCAGCACATCTAATGCTGATTAACGCATTGAATGCTAGATCTGTTGAAATTAAATGTCGTGAAGATTGATTGTTTGAGGATATCGTGGACAACTCAATGGCTGATACTGTTCACTGCAACCTTTATTGTAAATGAGATATCAAGGCTGATGCATTCTTGATCAAGCCATACGAGAATCTGAGTTTTATGCATGGTAGACAAAGGAATGACTTTCTTGATGTTGCGAACCAACAATGTGTCCAGTATTTATTCAAACAAAAAATTAGTTGACGTCCCACGCAAACCTAACTTCAAGCTCGCACTTACATCGTACTACAAAAGCGTTGAATGATTTTATTATCCTTATAACTTTCATATGTTGTGCTAGTAACCTAATTTCGGAGTATGTATAACATGTGATTTGAGCATGTTAACAACAAACTTCTTAAGTTTTATAATTGTCTACGTATATGTCTATATGAATATGAAAATGTATGTGTTTGTTTATTATTGTCATAATTTTAAGGTTTATGGATATGCATCAATTTGTTATCGTTGTTCTTAATATATTTAAATGATAAAAAACATTTATAAGTAAAATTTATTTATATTTCATATTAAGATAATTGTTAGAGAAGTTAGAGCCAAAATAGATCTTCAAATTATTTTTTTGATACTAAGAAGGATTATAACTGAGTATCATATGAATTGTTATATGACATAAACATGCACATAGTAATTAATGTGCAGTTGTTGATGACATTAGATTCCTCAGATGGCCAATGACATTTAGAGCATAGGATCTTTATAATGTCTCAATTTAATGTGAACTAACATTACATGTGGCTTTTTTTTATTATTATTATTATTATTATTTTTAAAACATTACATGTGGCTTGTTATATTAGAGCATAAGATCTTTATAATGTCTATATTTAATGTGATATGAAATTTCATTTAGCTTGTAATAGCCTATCACATCAGATGGCCTATAAAATTATAATATCCATTCAATTAAAGTGTTATATAGATATATATTATGATTCAATATATTAAATCACTACTATATAAAGGATGCATAAAAGAAACATGAAATATATTTGCTTAACTGGTGTATGGAGAAGTTTAAAGACATCCCTAATAAAGAAAAGTTCGATGATATAAGTCGAAGAATGTGTGCTTGATAGCACAAGCTGGTGACACTCGGTTAGAGCAGAAAGAGAATGAGAATAAGATATTTAGGTGCTACGTGCATGAATGCTCTGAAAACGAGGATGATTGCCTTTGGAATATGCATGCTAAGTTAATAAGGGTAAAACTATATACGACAAGAAATTTCTTAAATGACATCGGATGGAACTCACTTGAAACAAACCCAACTTCAAGCTCGCACTTGCATCGTACTAGAAAAGCATTGAATGATTTAATTATCCTTAGAACTTTCATAGGCTGTGCTAGTAACCTAATTTTGGAGTATGTATAACATGTGATTTGAGTATGTTATTGATGAGCTTCTTAAGTTTTATGATTGTCTAAGTACATGTCTATATGAATAAGAAAATGTACTTGTTTGTTTATTATTGTCGTAGTTTTAAGGTTTATGGATATGTATCAAATTGTTATCGTTGTTCTTAATATATTTAAATGATAAAAAAGCATTTATAAGTAAATTTTATTTATGTTTCATGTTAAAATAATTGTTAGAGAAGTTAGAGCCAAAATGGATCTTCAAATTATTATTATTATTATTTTTGAAATGACATAAATATGCATTTGATATATATATATATATATATATATATATATATATATATATATATATATATATATATATATATATATATAGATAGATGAACATGCACATAGTAATTAATGTTCAGTTGTTAACGACATTAGATTCTTCAGATGGCCTATGACATTCAGACACAATTTAATGTGAACAAACATTACATGTGACTTGTTATATCAGAGCATAAGATCTTTATAATGTCTCAATTTAATATGATACGAAATTATATTTAGCTTGTAATAGCCTATCACATCATATGGCCTATAAAGCTATAATGTCCATTCAAGTCCTAATGTGTTATATAGCTACATGTTATGATTCAATATATTAAATCATTATTACTATATAAAGGGTGCATAAAAGAGACATGAAGTATATTTGATTAACTAGTGTATGGAGAAGTTTAAAGGTATTCTTAATAAAGAAAAGTTCGATGATACAAGCCGAAGAATGTGTGCTTGTATAGCACGAGCTAGTGACACTCGGTTGGAGCATAAGGAGAATGAAAATGAGATATTTAGGTGCTACGTGCATGAATGGCCTGAAAACGAGGATGATTGCCTTTGGAATATGCACGCTGACTTAATAATGCTAAACTATGTACGACAAGAAATTTCTTAAACAACATCGGATAGAACTCACTTGAAATTAGGTTCAAGTTTCGAGAAGAGAATGCTCACCTTATTATTAAAATTTTACATTTATAAAATATCATTCACCAAAAACTAAGAAAATCAATTCAAAACATTATATATAAATAATCTCGTTCACATAATACCAAAAAAATTTATTCAACACATTATAAATACCAAATTAACATCATTTTATATTTAACAAAAAAACTTCCTACCAATAATTAAGTGCTTTTCACCATTAAAAAGTTTTTTTCTAATACCAAAAAATTATGTTCAACACATTATATATAACAAAATAACATTATTTTATATTAAAATACAATCTTTTGATTAATAAGCTAAATAATTTTAATGATAAGGACAAAAAATCTACTAATTCGATTTAGTCCACCATAATGGCTTATATTAGATGCTTTCATTATATATTAATTTTTACATTTTATTTTAATTTTATTTACACATACACCTTTGTTGAGAGAGAATACTTATCATTTTAATGAATTACTTTTCCTCATTTTAGAAGATGGATGCAGAAATTATATTTACCAAATAATATTATTAAAAATATATGTTCAACATATTATATCTACCAAAATAATATCATTCTATATTTATCCAAAAAAATTCTTAACAAGAACTAAGTACTTTCCACATATCAATCTATTCTTCATACTTTCAAAATAAAAAATCACATAGCACCCACAAATCATAAATCTAATCACTAACAGCAACCCTAAACTTCCAAAATAATTCACTCAAATGAAGAGTAATACTTGAGGAAAGAATTTTAACACCAAAATATCAAATAAAAGTTTTCAAATAACCTTACCTCATGGAAGATCGTCGGATACTCAGATATCGCCGCCAGTTGTCACCGACTCTGTTCTGTGATTAGGGCAGAGAAATGGGAGCTTCACGGGAGATAAAGAAAATACTGTAAGTCGTCCGTTTAAGACGACTTATACTTTGATGAGTTTTTAATTTTTTTTTCGCTTAATCATATCTTAAGCAAGGTTTAGATTTGATACGTCATCAAAAAATTATTTTGATCGGGCACGAATCTCAAGGCAAGAATCAAGCCGGAAAACTTTAAAAATTAATTCTATGATCACCTGAACTCTGATTTCAGCGAACTTATAGTCGAACTGAGCGTCTCAGAAATATGAACCCAACGACACCAAATTCGGCTCAATCTGAGCACAAATGAGTCCAAATCAAGGACCCAAAGCGCTGTTGGAAGCTTAGTACCACTGTTTGAGTTACCAAACGGTCTCCCAACATGACATTCTTATAGTCAAATCGAGCGGCTCGACGAGACGAATCCAACAAGCCCAAGATCATCGAATTCCGACATCATGAAGGCATTCAAATGTCTGACGAACGGTGCATGATCAAGGGATTCAATATCGGTCGTCCATCCAACCACTCCTCATTTACCCTTGATCTCTCACCTATTTACGGGCCATGTCACTCCAAAAAATTTATAAATAGACCCTCATTCCTCTTGAAAGGGGATGGAAGCAAGAAGAAAAGAGGAAAAGAGAAGGAAGAAGCTCCTCCTCGACCACCGCCGGACCTTCGTCAGACCACTACTTCAGGCCCTCACCTCTGTTGGACCGCCGCCTCACGCTGCTGCTCCGTCAGACCACCACTTGAGGCCCTCACCTCCGCCGGACCACTGCCGGACCACCACTTGAGGCCTTGTGCTCCACCAGGCCACCACCTGTGGCTCGGACTTCTGCCGGACCACCACCTGAGGCCCTCGCCTCCGCCGGACCACTGCCGGACCACCACTTGAGGCCTTGTGCTCCACCAGGCCACCACCTGTGGCTCAGACTTCTGCCGGACCACCACCTGAGGCCCTCGCCTCCGCCGGACCACCGCCGGGCACCGTTGCTCCGCCGAACCACCACTTAAGGCCCTCGCCTCTGCCGGACCACCACCTGACGCCGTTGCTCCGTCGAACCACCACTTAAGGCCCTCACCTCCGTCAGACCACTGCCTGACGTCGTTGTTCTGCCAGACCACCACTTGAGGCCCGAACTTCGATCGGACCACCGCTTGAGGCCCTGTGCTTCACCAGGCTACCACCTAAGGCTCGGACTTCAACTGAATCATCACTTAAGGCCTTGTGCTCCACCAGGACACCACCTAAGGCCCGGGCTTCTGTTGGATCACCATCTGAGTCTGAACTTCCACCGGACCACTACCTGAGGCCCAGACTTCCGTCGGACCACCACTTGAGACCCTATGCTCCACTAGGCCACTACATGAGGCCCGGACTTTTGCCAGACTGTCACTTGAGGCTCTGATCTCCACCAGGCCACCACCTGACACCCGGAGTTCTACCGAAGTACCACCCTTCTACTACGGTCTTCCAGACTCCTATCTCCTGCCGACTACGATCCTCCCGACCTCCATCGCCTACTATGGTCACTCCAACCTCCATCACCAGACAATGGTCTTTCAGACCCCGGTCTCCTGCTAACTACTGTCCTTCCGACCTCCATCACCAGACAACGGTCTTTTAGACCCCAGTCTCCTGCCGACTACAGTCCTCACGACCTCTGTCGCCTACTACGATCCTTCCGACCTACATCGCCAGACAATGATCTTCCTGACCCCAATCTCCTACCAACTACGGTCTTTCAGACCCCCGTCTCGTGCCAACTACGGCCCTTCCAACAAAACAAACATGTATGTTATTGTAACTCCCACTATGTAATGCACTCTATATGATGTACATTTGTACCATCAAGCCAATGCCTTCTCCCAAGGAAGGGCCTCAATTGTAATCAATTGCAAATACTAGTGGATTCATTCAAACTGGGCCAGGCCCCATGGTTTTTCCCCCTTTTCAGGGGTTTCCACATAAAAACTCTGTTGTCTCTTATGAACGCTACACCCTCTCTCTTATCTAATTGTGTGTTGGATCTTTGTACAATGCTATGATGTTAAACTATATATTTTCTCTACCACCGCGAATACTCCAAGACACAACAAGTTTAAAAAATGCTGAAGATGAAATCAATTTCGAAGTTGGAATTATTAGCCCAATCAACAACTTTAGGCCTTGTTCAATACAACTTTCTAATTGATTTCTAAATTAACTTTCTAATATAAAAATTTCTTGAACTAAAAATTTTATACTCGAAAACTATCTAAGAAAACTATCACAAATGAAGCCTAAAAGTGACTTTTCAATTACGAACCCAAGCCTAATGTCAATTTTACTTTATCATTCTAGTCCTATCCTTTGTTTGGAAGTTAAAATATGCGTGAGTGACCATGAAACACTGAAACTAATAGCTGTGGATTCATATTCAAATCATAAACTGTCAAGAAATGCTATATTTGTACTTCAGAAATCATTATACTTCGCATATGCTAAATTCACATTTACAACATACGGAAATTTGAGAGGGGTTCCTAACTGGAATACTTTATGCTATCGTAAAACATAACTAGAACCTCAATATTATTTAAAAACAACGTAAGTTATAGCATCAATAATGTTTTGCAACGCACAAAAGTACTAATTCAAACATAACAGTAAAGGAAAGGAAAACCAATAACAGAACAATTCAAATCAGGCAAGAACAGCATGAAGAGGAAATAAAAAGAACTTCATCCTAGCTTTCATACTTCTACATCGTCTTTTCAGCTTATGCAGAATGAGTCTTAAATCTTTACCCAACATAAGACTTTTTCTACTTTTTGTCCTTGCAACTACCATTGCGAGATCTCTTCCCGAGCAGCTTAAGATTTTCAGGCTTTGCAGGCTGGGAAGAAGAAATAAGCACACGAGGCTCACGAACCAAAACAGGGAACCCAACAGCAGGGATTCTGTCAAGTGTAAAATAGCACCTCCAGATCAGGTAAACAGGATGACAAGGTAACCAAAATTTTTAAACATTCACAATTCAAAAGGTTCGAGCAAACTTCAAATTGAAAACAAAAGAACTGAAGAATATAAACTAAATTGATAAAATGAATTATAGTTCAGCATATATGACTTGTATAGCCATTAATTCAAGATTTTCAACTTCCTTTTCATTTCTGTTCGGAGCATTTAAGTAGAGGATTTGAAATACTGCAAAAAATTTATCTTTTGACAAATTTTAAATTCGTCGCCTAATGGATTAATTTCAAATGCATAGAAACTCTACCCGCAACCACTACATGCCATTGCCATCCCCGATTGTCATCCACCATATTTCAATGCATTTAAAATGTATCTAAAAAAAACTTTTTTTTTGGACATTTAAGGCAAACTCTCACACACAACGCATACACAAAGACTCGAACTCAAGACCTCTAAGTTGGAAGCCTAAGCTCTCAACCAACAAGTGTGTAAAAAAATAAAAATAAAAATAATTCATGCGTGTACAATCCAAGTATTTTATTTTTTCTAAAATGCATGTATTTTAAAACATATAACCAATCGGGTCCTCATTTCTCAAATTTTCTTACTTCAAAGCAAGGGTACATGGGATCCCCATGGGTCAAGCTTAAGCTTCGAATGCAAGAGGAAGCTAACAAAGGAATACCAAGAGAAAATGGGTTGGATGGGATCTGATCAACTAATTTGCAAGCTCTATATTTTCTACAGTTTAATCAGTACAATAACTAGCGGAATTAACACTGCTACTGATGACTGTGAATTTAAAGAACATATTGTAGATCTGATTAATTTTCAAGGTACTAACTTACAGGAAAGTCCTGCTGCTAGCATCTAATGCCTGCCAATATGAAGTCTGAATCTATGCAATTTTTTAAATGCAGGAAATTTCCAGCTCTTTCGGAAAACAAAAAAACAAAAAAATTAGAACAAACAAAAGACAACGCAAAAACTGAAATATATTGAAGAAGTATACACCTTTAATAATATTCTAACAATTGTAAGAAATTCAAAGATGCATATCCAAAGGCCTGGATATTGCTCATGGGATGCCTTACCCATAAAGAGTACAGCAGACTCCTGTTTGGCCACGGAAGCACCGCAGGACCTATTCTTCTGAAACTGCAAACTCCGGCGCAACGCCATGTTCTCCGCCGTATAGCAGCGGAGAGCATAGTCAAGGCGGCGATATTCTATCTCTAGGTGTTTATTCTTCATCTCAAGATCCTTTATGTACAACTTCTTCCTCTCCCTCGAGATCATAGCAGATTCTCTATTCCTCATTTGCCTGAGGATTTGAAGCATAAACATAAGCCAACAATTACAAATTCCACTAGTTAAATTACAGTACTTTTTTTTTTCCTTAGCTCCAATACAAAAAGTTATTTCCTTTTATTTTTATTAACACAATAGTAGCCTAAAGAAACAGAAAGAAAGATAAGTAATTAAGCTTGGAAGACCAAGCGAATATTTTCGAATCAAGCATACCTTCTCCGTTTCTTGATGACAAAATCGTCATCCTCCTCAACAACAACCACCTCAGGGACTTCCTTCTCTTTGCTCTGACCTTCCTTGGTTGACGCATCATACGATTCAGGAGTATCCGCATCAGCCTTTGAGCTGATTGAGCCATCAAAGAGTGCGCCAGCGAATAGATCCACGCCACTATCCTCGCCGACCTCCTTTCCTCCATCGCCCTCGCCCCAATCGACATCGTCCATAAGAAAGTTCTCGATGTAGTTCACGAACGAAGAGACGGAATCCGGAGAGCCCGGCTCCATCGATGAGGCTTCAACACTCGTAGGAGGAACCGGAGAAGAAGATCCAGAAGGCTGGAAAACATTAGAAGGGGGGTCGGATTCGGGAACCCAGGACTCGCAGAGGAGATCGATGTCGAGGTCGAGATCAAAGTCGAAAATGGGGTCATCGCTGAATCGTTGCAAGAGAACATCGATATCGACGTCATCGACGATGTTAGGCTCCTGATTTGCAAAATTGTCTTCCGCCATGGTAAAGCATGCGAGAAAGAACAGGCAGAATTTTTAAGGCTTCAAGGTTTTTGGTTGGCCAAAGGGGGACGGAATCAAGATATTAATGGAAGCGCGGTTACTTGGACACCAAGCCTTCGCACTTTCGGCGATTTTTCGTTGCTTTCACCGTCCAACCAATTTTATATAGAAAAATATAGAAAAAACAAAAATTTCAGAATATTCTGCTTAAATTCCACTCAAGAATGAGCTCCGAGATTAACGTTATATCCCTCAATTAGAAAAAAACGTGGTACATTTTTTATATATATTTAAATTATGTTTGAGACGACTTTCTTATAAATTTTTAAAATAAATTTTTTAATATAAAATTTACTTTAAAAAAGAGAAAAAATCATACCAAATAAAACCTTGATCTCAAAATAAAAAATTAAAAGTTGAATTTGTCAAGTTATAAAGATTTATATGACAGTCATATTTTTATAATTCTTCAAATAATATATTTGATTGTACTTCTTTGAGTTTTAGGTATAATTAAAATATTAAAAATTTAAAGTCCTAAGAATATAAAAAAATTTATTTAAAAAATATGAAACTTCTGAAGTAGAATACAGTGGCGTTAGGTCACTAATAATATTTTTATATATTTTTTTTATAATAAATATATTTGTCTCACCCAACTACTTTCCTCGCTTGCTTAGTCATGAAGAAATTGAAGAATGAGAAGAAGAGAAATGAGAGAGAAAAATCTGTGTTGTATTTACCCATTTTATTATTACAGCTTTTGTTTAATTCATTGTAAGTAATTATCTTCTTATTTATGTTTTCTATAATTTGATTTCTACCAATTTATCTATCCTAAATATGCCAAAAATGCATTAAAAACAGTGATAGAATTTTATTACTTGTTAAGCTATATGTTCATTATGTGATTTTACATTCTTTCAGATAAAGGTAAGGATCATATGATACGATGCTCTGAACAGTATTGTTACTAGGGGTGTCAATTCGAGTCAGTGGGTCGGGTTCAAGTCGAACCCGGAACTGACCCGGCATTGTTCGGGTCAACCCGAACCTGACCCGTTTTTTCCTGACCCGGCATTGTTCGGGTCAACCCGAACCTGACCCGTTTTTAAAAACGGGTCAGGTTTCCGGACCCGAACCCGACCCGATTCGGGTCTGAGTCAACCCGACCCGACACAAATGACCCGAAGTTGACCTAAAATTGCTATTTTTGGGTCAAAAATCGGGTCAATATTCGATTTTCGGGTCAAAAATGGGTCAATCTCGGGTTTTCGGGTCAAATATGAGTTTTCTTGTCACTTTCGAGTCAATTTCGGGTTGTTGGGTAAACCCGACCCGATTTTTAAAATGGGCTGATTTGTTCAACCCGAACCCAACCCGTTTCGGGTTCGAGTTGACCCGAACCCGAATTTTTTCGGGTCGGGTTCGGGTCGGGTTTCGGATCGTGTCAAAAATTGACACCCCTAATTGTTACGTGCTAGAATGTGTGGAGATAGAGTTAGAAATTTTTGTCTCAGCATTATACATATATCAAGTACACAAACAGAAGAAAATTGAAACATCATGATTTTTATTTGAAAACCCCTGGAAAAGGAAAAAAATCACGGGATAACACCTTGTTGAAATGATTCCACTAGTGTTTGAGTAAATTTCAAGTGTTTGATTCATCCTTGAAATTTAGGACGATCAAATTACAATAGTCAATAGTCGAATTGAAATCTAAAGGTCGGATGGAAGTCATATTTAGTGCGTGATCAAGTAGAAATACGGTGTTAGTTAGCGGTCGGGCGGAAGTCCGGCGTCATTCGATGGACGGGCAATAATATGGCGACAATTAGTGGTCAGGCGAAAATCCAGTGATGGTCGAGGAGAAGTCTGAGGGTAAGAGAACTCTCTTCCTTATCTTCATTTTCTTCTTGTTTAGATCTCCTCTCTTGAGGAATGAATGGTCGATTTATAGTTTTCTAAGAGTGACATGACCAGTAAATAGAAGGAATATCAAGGGTAAATTGTGAGTGATTTGAATGGACAGCTGATGTTAATTCCCTTGATCATGAATTGTTTACTATACATTTGAATGTCTTAAAGATATTATAATTTCGCGATCTTGGGCTCGTTGGATTCATCTCATCAAGTCCCTCGATTAGATTATAAACTTGTCATGTTTACAAATTGTTTGGTAATCCAAATTATATTTTCAACCTTTCAAATGCGCTTCGCCTTTTTTAGTTGGACGCTTTTGGGCTCATATTGGATCAAATTTGGTGTCGCGTCTTTCTAAGACGTTAAGTTCAACTATAAGTTTACTGAAATCAGAGTTCGGATGGTCCCAACTTTAATTTTGGAAGTTTTCAGCTCGATTTTGCCTTAATATTCATGTCTGATCTAGATAATTTTTTTTTATGATATATAAGTAGTCTCCCTATTTTTAAACTTCGAAGCTCTAGAAGTCTGAAAAATACCTATCGTAGTATTATCGCAGTACTAAAAATTGTTCGAATTTTTAAAAATGTCAAAAAATTACGTTCCAAAATATTTAAAATGGCTCGAAATTGATCATAGAAGCTCCGTTGAGCTCGAAAAGTGCCAAAATTTAATATGGAATTTTAAAAAATGGTTTTGTGGACCAAAAAAATATTTGATTTGGGCTATCCTGGCCAAAAATTTAGCCCATACACGTTTTGGCTTGCCAAACCTGCAAGTCGTCCAACCACCGACAAGCGCCGCCGGCACCAACACACCTCTCAAGGCACGCATCGCCATTTATGGCAACTGTGGGCTGCCTTTATAACTATTTTTTAAAGCCTCTTATAATTTTTTATTATTATTAAATTATTTTTTTATTTTTTAATTCTGAAATTATTATGAGCGGGCCTAAAAAACTTTTAGAAATATTTTAAAAAAAAAATTAAATGATTTGGAGGTAAATTTCCCCCGAAATTTTGAACTGTTTTACCCAATTTTCATCATATAAGTACCCTCTAGAACAAGAGGCAAATTACTCATTCTCCTCTTCTCTCTTCTCCTTCTAACTTTCTTATATTTGAGACATTCTACTATTTTTAATAGGTGACATCCCCTGCTAAAATTCAATGCCCCTCTATTGTGTAGAAATTAAAATTTTTGACATTTCCCTTCATTTCTCCCCCATTTTTCTTCTTACTATATAAACATTTGATTATTTTTTATAGGTGACATCCTCTATCCAAATTTAGTGACCCTATTTAGTGTAGAAGGGAATATTTTCTCCTTTTATTCTCTTTTTCTCAACTTTCTTCTTACATTAGAGGCATTCCACTATCTGAGATTGGCGGCATCCCCTATCAAGTTTCAGTTTCTCTCTTTTGTGTAAAAGAAGTCACGATAAGTGATTATTCTCTTAATAGATAACTCTTACTAGAATAAAGATCAACTACTGCTTGTATAAGAGGGCAATTTGAGAAAATATAACAGTAATAGCACCGGGAGGAGAGTTGGTGATTGTCAGTAGAAGGATGAAATTTTGACAATGAAAATTTTGCGGTGATTGATTGTTAAATGAAATTTCAGCATCAGTCGATGGCTGGGTAGTGAATTGAAGGAGACAATTGAGGGGTGTGTTACTAATAGTAGTCAAGTAAGAATTGATGATGGTTGACATGAAGTGAAGGACTAACGGCGCATATCGGGCAAAGAGCTGATGATGTGGTCTAGTTATATTTTATTAAAGGCAATATGCATCCATACTGATGTGTACAGATATCAAACATCCCTGATGGAAGGGGTCAAAGCAGTGTCTTATTAGTAGTCTAGCAACACATTAATAGTGTCTTGATGATGATCTTGGAGGAAGAAGTTATAGGATATGCTTGTATGGATGATGTTGGTGTAATGTTAATTTCATCTTCTTGTAAAAATGAATGTATATTTGAATCTGATGTGGAATCTATGTAACTCCAATGATATTGTATATAAATTAGAGATTATTGTATAAGCTCGATGCTTGTTTTTCCATTTTAATGAACTTGCTCCCCAGAAAAAACTAAGTTATTTATGCATCTTTGAGACATTCTTTGATATATTGTCCCATGTGCTTTTTGAGACCTTTCAGTCTACCAATATATTTATATGAGTTGTGACTTTATCAACCACATACTCACATAGAGTCCTTTTAGTGAAGACACTGTCCAATACTAACTTCTCTTTGAGGCTAACTTATGGGTAGACCTTCCTAGGGTTATTTGTCAGAGTATTATTTGATGACATTAATAGATTGAGAGAAATTCACAAAAGATTTTGACATATTCACGATTGTATATCAAAGCATTGCTCGATGACATTAACATATATGAAAGAGGTCAGATCAAATCCGCCTATGGTTGACCTTCAAGTGGTTGAGATACAAGACATCATTGTAGGATTCTTATTTGACATATCTGAAGTTATCTGTTAGAGCACTCCTCGATGACGTTAATTTATATATAAGAGGTCGGATCGAATCCTCCTAGAATTGATCATACAATGATTGAGACATAATAAAGATTGTGTATTTCTCAAATCAATGATTTTATTATTTGATTGATATCCTCCTAGGATGTTAAACCTATCCGATGTTGTATGTCAGAGCATTACTCGATAATATTAACTTATATGGAAGAGATCGGCTTGAATCCCCTTGGAATTAATCATCCAGTGATTGAGACACAATAAAGATTATGTATTTATTAAATAATAGATAAAGAGATTATATTCACCATTAATTATCATTTTTTACCCTTTTTAAATAAGGAGACAATATCGAAAAGAAACGAACAACATATTATTATATTATGTAAGACAATACAACAACTCTCTAGTATGACTTAAGAGTTTTAGAGTTACACCATACTCAACACAAAAGTGATACATACGGGGGACTACAACATCACTTGGCAGAAAGTACATGGCATAAGATAATCACTACTATCAATAACTATTGATAATTCTTGTGAAGGAAATACTATGAATACCCAAGCTACACCATATTCAACATAGAAGAGACACTAAATAAAAAAAGACAAGTAGTAAAAAAGACCTAAACTCCATAGTCATTTAAGGGTGCTCTTCTGATATAGATAGAAGTGAGTTCTTCCACGAGAGAAGCCTTATGAGAGATTTCTTCATTTTGAAGATCGAAATCATCGATGCTTAGGGTCATTAATGGGCATGGTTGAACTTGATTAAGATAGTAGGATTGTGCCACTTGTTGGTGTCCTTGTAGCATATTGATCCTAGTACGGGTGAACATTTTTAGTTTAAGGTGTGGAATTGAGGCGACAAGTCCAAAGATTGATTGAAGGGGTCTTCTAAAGATAATATTATAAGCTAACTCTAATGTCACCTAATAAATTGAATTGTATAAGTAGCTTGTTGAGGGAATTCTTTGAGTACAATTGGGAGATTAATTGTATCTTCTACTTGTAAAAGTCAATTATCAAATTCATATAGCGATCCTGTGATGGGTTAAAGGTTTTCTCTAACGAGACCCATATTTAGAAAAGTATAGTAGAATAAACATCCATGGAACCCCCATTATCCACCAAAATTCTTTTATTATTGTAACACACGTCATATATCCCTGTAGTAATTATGGGTGGATCCTGATGAGGGGTTTCTACTCCCTCCAAATACAAATCATCAAAACTAATCGAATGATCGATACGGGACTTCTTTGGTATTGTCATTTCATATACAACCAATAAGGTTTGATTAGGAAGTAAGTATGATGTCCCAAAATCTAAGTTGGAATAATCTTTATTTTAATCTTTTAATTAAATAACAATCAGAGTTATCTAATATCATCTACCAGTAATAAAAATATAACATGTTCTATAATTTAAAACATTAATGTACACATTTATATTCATTCCCAAAAGTCATATACACTATTCATGATCTACACAATCATCACAAATCGATCATGTCCTAAGTACCAAAAAATAACTAAAATAAAAAAATAGAGCCTGAAGAATCCTGACCATCCACACACTCCTTTCGTACTATGACCTGACATTATTTAACCATATATAATGAGCTTAAAAAGTCCAATAGGTCAACAAAACCTACAAATAAATTCAAAGCACGATAAAAGAGCAATATGCTTGTCAATAATCAAACCATAACAGTTTCATATGATCACTGAATTAATACAGAAATAGTAAAATTCACATGCAGTAGTAGTAAAATCTGTAAACAATAAAGCACTATGGTACATAAGCCAGTAAAGTGGTAAACTAAAACGAGAATCAAATCTATAAAAAATCATTATATCCGTACAGAAATCAGATAAAGCATCAAATCCAAATATCAATAAAAGACTATCAAAATCATATCAATGTAGTAAAATCATATAAGAGTGTACACAACTTTATTATCAACTCGTCGACCGCTTCAGAAATCTCCGCTTGGCGTTTTGTGCTCTGGCGACTGGACTGTTCCTAGTTCTTCTCGGTCGTTTTACTGTTGATTCTGGTTGTTTTTCTTGGGATCTTTTTAGTGCTGATCTGATCGGTGGGTTCAATACCTAGGGCTTCGACCGATTTCGCTTGTTATTTTCTCTCCATGGCGGCTGCTTCTTCGAAGCCTTCGCCATGGGGTACTCCTCCTGGAGATCAAGTTGCAAACATCAAAGGCTTCATTAGCGGCTCTGATGACGGTTCTAACCCTAAATCTCGTTCCTTTCGCGACGTTCTTGATGGTGGTGTTTCATCCACTGTGCTGGATATTGGTTTTACGCACTCTACGGTCAAAGGTTTCCGGCTTTAATCCTCTATGAGGATGATATTGTTAAACTTGCTTCTCCTTATCAATTCACTTTAGTTGGTAAGTTTGCCTTAAAACGTCCAAATCTGGACTCGATCCATAGTTTTTTCGGTAACCTAAAACTTTCTGGTTTTTATTCTGTCGGTTTACTTGACCCCCGGCATGTTGCTATCCAACTCATGAACGATTTGGATTACAGTCAGATTTTTTCCAGAAGAGCTTACTATATTAACAATTGTCAAATGAGACTTTTAAAATGGACTCCATATTTTGATATTAAAGAAGAATCCCCGATAGTTCATATTTGGATTTCGTTTCCGAATTTGCGGTTGCATTTTTTTAATCAACATGTTCTTCATGCTTTGGGATCAATCTTTGGTAGACCCCTTCAATCTGACCAAGATCGTGTCCTTCCGTTGCCATGATTTTGGTGGAGCTGGATATAACCAAAAAACAACCTCGGGAAATTTGGCTTGGTTCAGAAAAATCCGGGTATCTGCAAAAAGTGGAGTTCAAAAAAATACCTGATTTTTTTTCACATTGTAAAGTACATGGTCATTCTTTTAATGAATGTTTTGTGGTTCATCCTAATTTAAAAATTGGGAGAAAGGAAGTTAATACTGTCAAACTGACCACTAACCTTAATGATCCAGGTGGTAATATTTCCAAACAGACTTCTGCTCCTGTTAATAATGACATTTTGGTGGACAACATGGTGTTTAACCCTACCGATTTTCAGGTTAATGATGCTACTAAGGAAGATGTTAATCATATCACTATTGACCCTCATAATGGTTATCTTAAAAAGGATGTTGTTCATGTGGAAGAATCTTCGGATTCTAGTATTCCTTTAGTTAATCAAAAGAGTGAAGGTTTTAATTCTTCAAATGGTACTTATGAGGAAGAGAAGGTGCATAATCAGTATGAAGTTATTTTTGGTAAGGAAACAACCGAGGAGAATGCTGAAGGTGGTTAACAAGAAATTGTTGAGGAAGGATAAATTACTCCAGGAAAAAAAGAAAATGATTTAGGGAAATCTGTTGGGGATGATGATATTACTAAGTTGTCCACACCTTTAAATGTCAAAATTGTGGATGAAGGCTTTACTAAAGTGGGGAAGAAGAAAAATAAAGGTAACAAAACTTTGGAGGGTCAATCCTCTAGAGTTACTCGAGCGTCGCATAATTCTTCTTCTAATGGTTAAAGCCCTCATTTGGAATATTCGGGGTATTGGTAACCCTCCTTCTAGGGGTAGGGTTATGAATCTTTGTCGTATTCACAATATTTCTGTTTTAGTTGTTCTTGAACCTTTGATTTCTGATTCTAAAATTGATAATATGTGCTCTAAACTTGGTTTTGATTGTTGTTTTAGTAATTGCATTAATAAAATTTGAATTTTCTGGAAACATTAGGTTAAACTTGATATCATTAAGGATCTCCCTCAAATTGTTCATACTAATATTTCTTATTTACAATTTTCTTGTGTTGATTCTTTTGTTTATGCTTCTTGCTCTAGGATTAATAGGAGAGTCTTATGGGATGAGATTATAAATTTTGCTTCCAATAACATTGATCCGTGGATGGTTGGGGGAGATTTTAATACCATCACTAATAGCTCCGAAAGAGTTGGTGGTCGCTCCCCTAATTCTCAACCTATGAAAGACTTTAATGACATGATTTTAAACTCTAATCTTCATGATATCGGTTTTTCTGGTAATGCTTTTACTTGGAATCAATGTACTATGTGGCAACACCTTGATCGTATTTTTGTTAGCAACGTTTGGATTTCTATGTATCCAAATACCCATATTGAGCATTTATCTCGTACCCTCTCTGATCATGCTCCTTTACTCTTGGATATTTCTACTCTCTATAACACTAGTCCTACTAATTTTAGATTTCAAAATATGTGGATTTCGCATGATTCTTTTCTTTCTAATGTGGAAGCTAATTGGAAGGCTCAAATTTTCCCTAATGATAATTGTACTGGCATGATTCGGTTTTGGCTTAAACTCAAACGGCTTAAGCAAAATTTAAAATAGTGGAACAAATGTGTTTTTAAGAATTTATTTACTAATATTTTGGAAGCTGAGAATCAAGTTGAGTTTGCTGAGAAGGTTCATTTTAACTCTCATTCTGAGGAGAATAAGATTCATCTTTTTAAAGCTAGGGACAACTTAGTGAATCTTCAAGGTCAAGAAGAGGTTTATTGGAAACAAAAAGCGGCTACTAAATTTTTAACTGAAGGTGATAGGAATACTAAATTCTTCCATAATCTTGTTAATCACAAGAGAACCACTAACCATATTCATAAAATTACCACTCCTGATGGTCTCATTATTGACAATCCTAACCTTATTTATGATTCGGGTGTTAAGTATTTTAAGGATGTGTTTAATAAAAACTTTACTCCTTCCCTGGATTTGGATTTGTCCTTTATCCCGTCGGTAGTTACGGACGAGGATAATGTTATGCTTACTTCTATTCCTTCTGTTGCTGAGATTGAGATAGTCCTTAAAGGGATGAATTCTGATTCTGTTGCTGGGCCTGATGGTTTTTCTACCAAGTTTTTTCTGAATTGTTGGCATATCATTAAAGATGATTTAGTTAATGCTGTCATTGATTTTTTTAATGGGAACCAGTATCCTAAATTTTTTACTTCTACTGCCATTGTCTTGGTTCCTAAAAGTAATGCTACTAATTTTTGGTGTGATTACCGTCCCATTAGCTTGTGTTCCTTCTTTAATAAGCTCATTGCTAAACTTATTATGGCTCGGTTGGCTTTAATTCTTCCTAACATCATTTCCTTGGAGCAAACTGGCTTTGTTAAAGGCCGGTCTATTTTTGATAATGTTTTATTAGCTCAAGAACTTGTGCATGATTTAGAAGCTAAAATTGCTGGGGGGAATCTCATTTTCAAGATTGACATTACCAAAGCATATGATAATCTTAATTGGGATTTTCTTTATACTATGCTACATGTTCTAGGTTTTAACCAAGGTTTTATTAGACTTATTAAAAATAGTATTGAGCACTGTTTCTTTTCTGTGATTATTAATGGCAAAAATCATGGTTTCTTTAATTCTAGGCATGGTCTTAGGCAAGGGGATCCCTTGTCTCCTGCTCTGTTTATTTTGGCTTCGGAATTTCTTTCTAGAGGGCTGAATAAACTCTTTAGAGATCACACGAATTTACAGTATCGTACTAAGGGTGGTTTTTTAGTTTCACATTAAAGTTTTGCAGATGATATTATAATCTTTACTAATGGTTTCAGAACTATGCTTAAAATCCTGTTTAGATTTTTAGATATTTTCCAAAAGGCTAGTGGTTTAATTTTCAACCCAACACAAAGCTGCTTTATTACTGCTAAGTCTATTACTCAACCTAGAATTTTGGCTATCCAAAATCAATATGATTTTTTGCACAAGCTCTTACATATTAAGTATTTGGGCACTTTGCTTTATAGAGGTAGAAAAAAGTCTCATTTATTTGATGATATTGTGGACAATGTTAAAAAAAAACTCTCTGTCTGGGCTTTCAATTTTCTTTCGTTTGGTGGTAGATTAGTTCTGATCAAAAGTGTTCTTTGCTCCATTCCTTTATATTTGTTTGACACCCTCGATCCTTCTAAGAACATTTGTTTGAAGCTTGAAAGGATGTTTAACAAATTTCTTTGGGGGGCTAAAGAGGGTAAGTCTGCTATTTTGTGGGCTTCTTGGAATAAATGCTCGGGGGTTCAAGACGAAGGTAAGTTTGGTTTTAAATCTATCAGTGATATGGCTTGTTGTTTTTCGTACAAACTTTGGTTTAATATGAGATCTACTATTAGTCTTTGGTCTAAATTTATGATTGAGAAATATTGCATTGGTAAACACCCCCTAACTGGTTTTTTTAAAAGTGGTGATTCTACCATTTGGAAACGTCTTTGTGCTATTAAGTGGGAGGCTGAGAATTTTATTCAATGGGGCCTTGGTTGTGGGAAGATTTTTTTCTGGCAAGATAATTGGCTCGGATGTGCTTCTATTGATAATATGCTCAATACTCGTTCCAACAGTATGGTGAAAGTGGCTGATTTTTATCAAGATGGTATGTGGAATCTATCTCTTCTTGCTGATATGGTTCCTATTTTTATTTTAAATCTTATTATTACTGTGCCTCTTCAACTTGAGCAAAATGATTTAATTTTATTTAATAAGTCTAATGATGGGGTTTTTGCTGTTAAAGAGGTGTGGCATTCTATTAGGCCTTCTTTTCCTAAGTCTGTTATCTTGTCTAATTGCTGGCAAAATTGTATTCCTGCTATGGAGGATCATGAACCAATATTTGCCTATTGATATTATTCTTATGAAGAAAGGTTTTAATATAGTTTCTAAATGTCAATGTTGTTTTCATATGGAGAATAGGAAACATGTTTTTGCGAATGGTCCGGTGGCTTTAAAAGTTTGGCTATATTTTGATAATATATTTGGGGACCATTTTTGTAAGAATTACAATAATATCATTAATATTTTGCATGATTGGACGTTTTCCATTAAGAAGCATATTAGAAATGTCCTTCCTACTATCATTTGTTGGTTTCTGTGGAAAGGCAGAAATGAGTCTAAACATGAGGACACCAAAATGAATGCTATGGCCTTAATCAACCAAATTAAAGATAAAGTGAGATGCATTTATGGGGCTAAGCTGATTACTTTTAACTACTTTCATCGTTATCATCATCTTCTTAAGGTTTTTGGCATTGCGGTGGAGGCTTCTTGTTTGTTGCCTCCTAATCGTATCTTAGTTAGATGGATTAAACCTTCTAGTGGCTATTACAAGTTAAATACTGATGGTGCCTTTAGCAATTTAAAAGCTGGTTGTGGGGGTATTATTCGGGATTGCAGAGGTAACACGATAATGGCTTTTGCTGGTCCCTCTGTTATTAGAACGGCTTGTTTGGCTGAAATTCTGGCTCTTAAGAATGGGTTAAATTTATGCAACACTCTTGGGATTACGAATGTGTGGATTGAATTGGATGCCCAAACTATTATACATTACATTTCTAGGAAAGGCTCGGCTAATCCTCTTTATTTCTACATTATTAGAGAAATCAAATGTCTGTTGTCTTCTTTTAACTTTGTTTTATCTCATATTCACAGAGAAGGTAATGCGGCGGCAGATTTTTTAGCTGATTTGGGGGGTAATTTGAATGAGTTTATGGAATTTACTAGTACCTCTTTACCTCCCAAATTGGTTGGCATTACTCATTTGGATCGGGTGGGTATGCCGTATATTAGACTGGGGTAAGGTGGTGTTTTTTCTGGGTGGTTCTTCTTGGGGGAGTTGGGTGCTCTAGGTTTAGATGCTGGTATTTCTTCTTCTATTTATTGCTGGCTGTGTTCTCCCAGTTTTATTGTTTGTCATTTCTTTTGTTGGTTTAACTATAACAGGTTGGATATAATTTTTTCTTTGCTTAGTTTTTTATCCAGGTCTCGTCTGTTCGATTGGTTTAGTAACATCCTTTTGATTTCTTCTCCCATTTATGCTCTTATGGCTGTTTCTGCTTTGTTTAACTTTCTGGGGTGGTGTTGGAATTGAACTGCTGGGTGGGGCTGCATTTTAGTTTGCTTGTTGCCAGTGTTTCGTTTTCCTAGTGGGTCTACTATTCAGTGGATTGGTCTGTTGATGAAGACTGGGTTGGAGTTGATGATAACTGGTAAGTTTTTTGTTTCTACTGTTATTTTTCCTTTAGTGTTCTTTGTGATTTTTTTGCAGGTTTGCTTCCATCTTGAGGGAGTTTTTGACTTGAAAGCTTGGGCTGATTGGATCTATTTTGAGCTTTCTCATTTTTGGGTACCTTTTTTGTGTCGCTTTAGAATGTTTCTAGGTCTTAATGTTTTTGGCGTAGATGGGGATCTTCGGCCCTTAGGTTTTTATTTCTTTTTGAGTGTTTGTAGCTCTTTGAGCATTAGCGGGCTGAAAATCTCCTTAAGGACTTGTAATTTTAACTTTAATCAACGCGTAGGCCCTTCCGTAGGTTTAACCTAATATATATATATATATATATATATATATATATATATATATATATATATATATATATATATATATATATATATATATATATATATATATATATATATATATATATATATATATATATATATATATATATATATATATAAGAGTGTACACATGCTATCCAGATATTCTATATCATGTGCTCAGTATATTACATGCATAATATCAGTATAGTAAATCAGTAGTATCCAATGATATCAGTGTCTATATTAGTAATAGTAATAATCCGATAACAGGAGCAGTGAAATAATACAGTAATAATAAATATGTGCATTACTAATAAGTCTGCCCAAAAATAAGAATAATGACTTAAGAACATGCATTTTAGCACTCATACTAAACAAATAGAAGTCCTAGCTATCACAGTATTTTTTAGTGTTAGTATCAGTGTTAATAAATTGTTGGCTCAGTAAATAGAGTCGTCACTCTTTGCCCGTCGACACAGTAATAATCTCTTTATAACTCTCAATCGATGTATCGCGTGAATTAGTATGGGATAACAACAAACCACAATATTTAAGGAAAAGTCAGTCGGCCCACCTTCCTATACAGGTCAATCAATCTCTAACCAACGGGTCAACTAATCTTACTTATTTATTTCACACACGCATATCGTTATCACAATATTATAATAGTAATAGCGACCATCTATTACTCAAACATATATCCATCTCCATTTTCAGCGCATTGCAACAAATAGTGCATAATTGAGCTTACTTAAGAAGATGTCAAAATATCATAACAGTATACAACAAAGAATCCTATTATGCAAAAATGCACAATTTCAGAAAATTACCAAATTACCATAAATTGTATAAAATAACATTTTAAGACTTTTATTGTACTAGACAACTATTTTTAAAGGTTAAAATAAATTTTGAAGTAGACAAAAATTATTGTATTTTCAAAATCACTTGGTGAAAATTTTCAAATAAATACTCAAAATATTCATAATCCTGATCTATATAACATACAAAAAGTTAAGCGGTGAAATTTTTAACAATACAAAGTTATACACGTTTTGCGATAACATAAACACAAATTTGAATAAAAAAATACAAAATCTTTGAAGTCAAAAATAGTAAATGAATTCCTTAGAGCGAGACGAGTAAATCTCCCAACAGGCCCGACTAATAAAAATCGCACCGCAACCTCCAAATTTGAGCTTATTCTTTCTCTCTCCTCTCATTTTTCTCACTTTTCCCTCACACCACTTTGGAATAGAAATTAAAAAGCTTTTAATAAAACCTATTAGTGCTTTAGGATATTTATAAGAAAATATTATTATAATATTTATTTAATAATTAATTAAATCAATTCTTTAGTATAAAATTTAAATAAATTATTTTAGAACTACATAAATTCCAGGAAAAATATTTATAAAATAAATCATGTTATTTAAAAAACATCGATGAAATCGATTTGTAAAACGGACATCTAAAGATCCTGAAATCCTCAGTTGTACCGATAGGTATAAATTTCCTTAAGGATTTTCACCGGTGTCCAAAAATTACAAAAAAAAAAATTTGTGTAAGTAAAATACTTCGATCGAAATATCATGGCGAAGACGGATTGCAATTTGGAGTTATTATGACTCCTTAAAAATTAGTAAAATCCAAATACATGTTATTACAATCTACTCACCTTAAAAAATATCGTCCTCAACATTTTCTTTAAGGATTTGGGCACAAAGTCAAATAAACCAAATCAATCAAACTCAAATCAAATCAAAACTCATTAAAATCATAAAATCATGTAATTCGTTCTATCACATGTCATTCAATTATGTATGCAAACTAATACATCTTTAACTACAAATTCTACCCTAAACCCTAAACCCTAAACCCTAAACCCTAAACCCTAAACCCTAAGAGTGTACACATGCTATCTAGATATTCTATATCATGTGCTCAGTATATTACATGCATAATATCAGTATAGTAAATCAGTAGTATCCAATGATATCAGTGTCTATATTAGTAATAGTAATAATCCGATAACAGGAGCAGTGAAATAATACAGTAATAATAAATATGTGCATTACTAATAAGTCTGCCCAAAAATAAGAATAATGACTTAAGAACATGCATTTTAGCACAAATTCTACCCAACTCTCAATAAAATCTTTTAGCTCTCGTAACACTCAATTCTTCCAATAACATTACTCATTTGGATCGGGTGGGTATGCCGTATATTAGACTGGGGTAAGGTGGTGTTTTTTCTGGGTGGTTCTTCTTGGGGGAGTTGGGTGCTCTAGGTTTGGATGCTGGTATTTCTTCTTCTATTTATTGCTGGCTGTGTTCTCCCAGTTTTATTGTTTGTCATTTCTTTTGTTGGTTTAACTATAACAGGTTGGATATAATTTTTTTTTTTGCTTAGTTTTTTATCCAGGTCTCGTCTGTTCGATTGGTTTAGTAACATCCTTTTGATTTCTTCTCCCATTTATGCTCTTATGGCTATTTCTGCTTTGTTTAACTACAAATTCTACCAAACTCTTAATAAAATCTTTTAGCTCTCGTAACAATCAATTCTTCCAATAACTATGCTCTGATACCAATTGTGATGTACAAGAATCTAATTTGGAAGAATTATTTTTTTAATCTTCTAATTAAACAACAACTAGAGTTATATAATATCATCTATCAGTAATAAACAGTATAACATATTCTATAATTTAAAACATCAATATACATATATATATTCATTTTTAAAAGTCATATATTCTAATCAGGATCAACACAATCATCACATATCTATCATGTCATGAGTACAAAAAAATAATTAAAATAAAATAAATAGAACCTAAAGAATCCTGACCAGCCTCACACTCATGTTTCCCTAATATTATATGAAATAACCACATATAATGAGCTTAAAAAGCTAGTAGTTCACCAAAACATACAATTGAATTTAAAGCACGGTAAAAGAGCAATATGATTATCAACAATCAAATCATAGTAGTTTTATATGATCATTGAATCAATGAAGAAACAGTAAAATTCACATGCGACAGTACTAAAACCTATAAACAATAAAGCACTATGATACATAAGTCAGTAAAGTGGTAAACTAAATTTAGAGTCAAATCTAAAAAGAAATCATTATATTGGTACAAAAATCAGATAAAGCATCAAATCCAAATATCATGTCAAAGTAGTAAAATCGTATAAGAATATACACATGCTATCCAGTTATTCTATATCATGTCTCAGTATATCACATGCATAAAATCAATATAGTGAATCAGTAGTATCCAATTGTATCACTGTCTATATCAGTAACAGCAACAATCTGGTGGCATGAGCAATAAAATAATACAATAACAATAAATTAGTGCAGTACTAAGAAGTATGTACAATAATAAGTATAATGCCTAAAAAATATGAATTGCAGCAGTCATACTAAACAAGTAGAAGTCTTAGCTATCACAGTGTTTTTCAATATTAGTATCAATGTTAGTAAATCGTTGGCTCAGTAAATAGAGTCGTCACTTTTTGCCCATCAGCACAGTAATGAATCTCCTTATAACTCTCAATCAGTGTATCACATGAATTAGTATATGATAACACCAAATTGCAGTATTTAAAGGAAAGATTATCGGCCCACCATCCTATAAAGGTCAATCAGTCTCCAACCAACGATTCAACTAGTCTTTACTTGTTTGTTTCACACACGCATATCATTTTCACAATACTATAATAGTAATAGCAACCAGCTATTACTCAAACATATAGCCTCACTTTTACCAATAGGTATAAATTCCTTACTTCGATCGAAATACAATGGCGAAGACGGATTGCGATTTAAACTTATTATGACTTCAAAAAAAAATTAACAAAGTCCAAATACAGGTTATTACAATAAGGGACCCAATGGGATGGTTTTAATCTCACTAACCATTTGATGATTATTATTGATTTTTCCCCCTAGTGGGACGAGCCACATCTTAACCAGGTGAATTTTGAATAAACTGTCAAAGGTAGTCTTGTCGGATAAGTCTCTCAATCTCTTTTTTGAGCAACTTACAAGCTTAAGAGGTGTGCCCATGACTACGATGAAAATGGCAGCATTGATCTTAATTTTCTAATTTGACTTCAAAGGATTACACAACTTAATATTTTATTAATCTTAAATTATAGATGTATTAAGTGATGTATACTCTTCTTGTCAAAGCTCGCATCGTCGTAATGGGGATCTATAAGGCTTGTTATTCTTCCATTGTTTCTTTTACTGCGATAATGAGTTATCTATTGTAGAAGCATTTTTACACATTTAGGAAGGTTGCTCAAATTGTTTAATGTGAACATTGATGGCTTCATCTGCTCATATTTGTGCCTCCACATGATAGACTAGATCAACATATGAGGGAATCATGTCTCGCATAAATGCCTAGTAAAAGAGACCAGGGTGGAGGCCTCCAAGGAAAATTCATCTCAGTAATTCATGATCCACTCTTAAAATTTGTCAAGCCTACGTGAAAAATTATTGAAAATACTTTTTTTGTGATTTTCCTTTATTTTGGCAAATCATAGAGATGTGAGAAGAATCATTAGCAATTCTTTAATTGGCAATGAATTGTTCTACGAACACTTTGGCCAATTTGACGAATGTGAGGATAATTCCGGCTGTAAGTGAATAGAATCACATTCAAGCTTGCAAGCGGATCACGTCTAAGGCTCGTTGGATATTTATTATGATTCTACAGTGATCGATATGCTCATAGTGATCATATGTCCCAATAGGAATCGATGCTGGATAGTTTGAATCCTGCCAGAATGAAGTGTTGAAAGATAGCTTCAGTTTGGGATGATGACTTAAGCAAATCCCATTGATGAAGAGATTATCTTCTACCTCAAACTAGGATTTCTTCTCGGACCAATCGTCATAATTCATGACTTTGTGATCAAGCGTAGCAATGTGCGGTTAGACTAAATCTTCAGAGATGTTTAGAGGAATTCAATGCTGACAACCTGTATGCAAAGGATTGGTAGAACTTGATGTGTCAGCAAGTTCATTGTCTTGATATAATTACATATACCTCCTTGGCAAAGGAAGAGGAATCTCTACATGAAGATGTTCGAGTAGAACACGTTCGTTCAATGGTGGATCTTGAGTGAAAAGAACCTCCTCTTGTTATGCTAGTGCTGATTGACGAGTCTCTCGTAAAAGTTGAATGATCTTATTTTGAGATTCTTGCATCTTTCGAATACGTTCTTCTAAGAAAGATCCTTAAGTTTATTTATAGTTTTCTGAGAGTGGCATGATCAATAAATAGGAGGAAGATTAATAGTAAATTGGAAATGGCTTGAATGGATGGCTTATGTTGATTCTCTTAAACATGGACCATTTATTAGACATTTGAATGTTTTAATGATATCAAAATTTGGCAATCTTATGCTCGTTAGATTTTTCTCGTCAAATCGATGATTCGATTATAAGCATGTCACGTTCAGAAACTATTTGGAAATCCAAATTATGGTTTGAACCTTCCAAATGCGCTTTGGGTCTTTAATTTGGACCAATTTGGGCTCGGATTGGATCAAATTTGGTGACTGTGGGTTTGTCTTTCTGAGACGTTCAGTTCGAATGTAAGTTAGCTGAAATTGAATTTCAGATGGTCCCAAATTTAATTTTGTACATTTCGAGCTTAATTTTGCCTTGAGATTCGTGCCCAATCCAGATATTTTTTTGATGATACATCAATCATGCATAATTTGTTTTGTTGTTCACAAGAAATTAGTAATCTCTAATTAAATAAATAAAATGAAAGACATACGATTCTTTCAATATACATCCCAGGGTGTAGCAACACACTTCAGGATGTTGAATGCAAATGTATCCATAGATGATTCTTAACCATTCTAACAAATTTGGCAAAGTAGAGCAAGGGAGTTGGTGGGAGAATAAATGAGTATGGATAGTGACTAAGAAGTAAAATAATCTCTCTGAATAATAGAAATGACATAAGTTCAAAATATACCACTAAACCGTTTATTTATACTGTTAAGATAGCTACAAAAAATACTACATCTAAAAATAATATAAAATTAATACATGGTTTTCCTAGCACAGACTATTACAGCCATCTTTTTATACCCACTACAATAATGTTGAGATCCATTCTGACTTAATCAAATAAGTCTTGTATATTAGAATTTTCTCTAATTTTATGTTGCACGTCTCTGAGAATATTTTTGTATCTATATGAATGTATGAATTTTATTCTGAAGGGTGTCCCAAAGGTTGGTGCACATGAAGTATAAAATCTAAATTTTTTTCTTAAGAACGCTACAACATTGGGTCTAGATGCTACAACATCATACACTAGATTTGGTTGGGAATTTAAAGGAAGCTTTGGGACATTGGGTCTCTAAGCATGCGGCGCTCGCATCAAATATTTTATAAACATCAAACTCTACTCATCTTTCCACTTAACCAAATCATCTCTCACATAATTATAGTCAACGAGAGAGATGTGAGAACCAGACCTGGCATGTTCTACTGAAACGTCCAGTTCTTAAAAAGGGAGATGGGATCGAGCAGGTCACGGACTGCGAGCAGCCCACATGCATGAATAAACTCTCCTAGATGGCTCAGATCACACCGTCGAGTGGATTTTCATGTATAAGGATGAAAGGTAGCGACTCCTTAGGAGAAATAAGTTCCTTTTAAACAATCTAGTGAAAGAAAATGTGAGTTAGAAGTTTAGTGCTAGAGGAAACCAAGAGGAAACTGTATAGAGAAGAAGAAGAATGAATGAAAGGAAAGGTAAGCGGTCAACTTTATGCATATTTTGACAAATTTTCTAGGTGATATAAACTTAAGAAGGAATAAATGTTTAATTTGAGTGTAGTGGAAGAACCTTTAAAGAGGAAAAACAAAAGAAATTTGAGAGAGGAAAGGGGAGGAAATTGGAAGATCGACACTAATGTATTTCAATTTAATTTTCTTTAAAGTAAGAGTAAATTAATTCTCAAATTTTAGAGATTCATCATTGATTTATATAAATCCTTGTGTAGGAAATTATTTCTAAATTTTGAAAGTTGCAGTAAAGAGAAAGAGAAAGAAAACAAGTTTGGAATTTAAATTTTCGTATATCCTTCTTGGCAGAGGAAGGAGTAAGTGATTGACTTATTTATATGTTATTACATTTTTATTTCTCTAATTAGAGGTAATATTATTGTTATAGGAATAATCTAATTATTGTAAATGTTGATTCAATAGATAGAGAAGAAAGAAAAGCTTTATTGCAAAGAAGAAATGAAAAATTTAGTGAGAAGGAGAATTAAATATTTAAATTGAGACAGATATTGGAAGTATAATTCAAGGGTTGAGGATTTGAAGGGAACTCAAGAAAAAATTTATTCCTAAATAACCTAACAAAATTTAGGCATTTGCACATACAAGAAAGAAACATATAAAACATATGTCATATCTGCTACGCAAATAAAATAAATGCATTATCATAACAAATCAATATAATAGTGTCCAAAGTCCATGACAAGTGTCATTTAATATAAATCCAGAGTGCATAAGTAATGTCTCCACCTACAACAACCTAGATTCTACTCTTATAGAATGATGCAAATCTTAAAATAAGACAATTTTATCTTGATATTCGTCTTCTGGTTCTTCTATCGGTCTCCTTTCTTTAATCTCCTCGTAGTACTTCTTCTAAAAAGATATCAAAATGAAAAAAAAAAATCCCTATAAGGAACTTTACTCTCTTTGGATCCCTTGCATTAAAAAAATGTCTTATTTTAGATTTTTTATAACTCTATACTTTGAATAAATTAAATCAAAATTGTAAAGAGAAAAATTTATACTCTCCTGTAAGGTTATCCTAAGCAAATACAATCAAATATTTCAAACAATTATATAATAAGATTAAAATACTCAAATCAACCACACTTAATTATGCTCTTATTTATTTGGTGCTAAGCTGTTGAAATGTCTACAACAATTATATAGTATTTATTTATTTTAGCCCTCTTTTAACCCTATATGAGCATGACCACCCATAAAAAATATCATGAGCATCCAGACCACTCCTAACTTATGGATAATTTATCGCTCATTACATCAAAGAAAGAAAATATTAATCATCACAAAAATCATAACAAAAAGCTAACATAACCAACAAATATTTCACATGTAAATTACCCCATCATAAAGGAAAAAACCAAAAGTTGAAAATCATATCCTAACAAATAGATCTAGGTGTGTGTAGTATGCTATGTGGTTATGGGTATGTCTTATATTGGATAACTTGTTCAAAATGATTAGTTTGTTAAAAGCCAAAAGGAAAATTTTAATTTGAGTTTAAGTATTAATGTCTTAGAGTTGATTTTAAGAATTTATTTTAATGTTTAATGATTATCGCATTTATTGCTCACCGAGACTGTGAGATTTATTTCACCCTCCGTGGGGCTAACTTAATAGCCTCGTGGGCATGGGTTATCTAGTAGTAACTAATTTTGTTAAGTTAATTTAGTTGATCGAAAATTAAAGATTTATAAACTAAATTATTTATTACCAACTTAAGATGCTATTTTAATTAAATTTACTATCAACTTGTTCATGGTGTTGTGTCATCAAGCTTGAGTACCATGCTTCCTTAGGACAATTAGTCTCGCAGTTTGAAGTAGTTCATCCTAAAAACTAAGTTAATATAGTTATATTAAGAATTTTTATTTGATTAAATCATTAACAATTAATTAAATTTAAAATTTTGACTCCATTGAATCTATTCGTAGCGTTGTACCGTTAAGCTCACGGATCAAACCTCCTAAGGGCACTTAGCCATGCAGCCCAAAATAGTATATCCTAAAAACTTCATCTTTGAAGTACTTGTTGTGTATTAAGGGATTGATTGATTGATTTTAAAATTAGATTAATATTTTTTTGGAATTTCATATTAAATATTGGATTATGGCATTTTAGAGTTACAGTTGAATTCTTAATCCTTCTCTTATTTTATTCACTTAGTTGTTTAGGTTATTAGTCTTTTAGATTATATTAAAAGAGATTTAATAAATTAAAATCTGGGTTTAAAAATCTTTCATTTTAACATGTTTTAATTTAAGTTTGTTCTCTTTTAAATCAATTTTTATATCATTTTAGATTTGGCTTGACCTTTATTTAATTAATATTCCATTAATGAGTGATTAACATGTTGACTTAGATTTAATTTAAGCATATGTTCAAATTTTACCTATTAATGATTGTGTGTATTAATTATGATTTGATTAATGAGAGTTAAATGTTTTCATGCATTTTATTTTGGCAACAGTTGGTTCTATTGATTAGAAATGATTAAATTATAACACACTAATACTAGGATAACATGTCATTAAATTTTCTATGTTTAGTCTTTCTATCATAAATGGCACATGCATCCTAAGTCTAAATTTTTAGAACGTCATTAATTTTTGTACTTAAATGTCACTAATATTATAGGGGACGAAAAAGAGTTTGTCTCTAACCCTTTAGACATATGCATGTGTTTAAACAGGTTTAGAGATCTAAAAAAATAAAAGTATCCTAATAAAAAATATTGAAGTTGCTACAATAACCTAAGGTTGGGAGTGCACACATCAAAAGGGCTATCTAAGTTTTGAGGAAACTTACTACACCAGGTGTTATAACCGGGTGGTTTCGCTAGTAGCATCTCCACCGGAATGAATGGGGGTGATTGAACTCGTATTTGTTTGTTTAAGCTCCTACGTCTAGATAGCTCCAATTGATCCTTGCTTTCCCAAAAGTTTCTCACAAAACATAGAAAAGAAGGGATGTTATGTTGGAGTAGGTTAATATTTAATATGCAAAAATTAAAATAATATATAATTATAACAACATTGTACCTTTTTTTGGGATTGGGCATCGATTGAGTTATTTGTTTTTTGAATCTTTCAATTTTATAAGCACTTTATAACATTTCTTCTCAAAGCACAAGTAGGAAAGAAGTGATAGAGAAAGAATGAAGAAGAGTAGAGAAAAAACGTGAGAAGGAGAACCATTATTTGTTTATACCTTCTAGCAACCATCAACAACTCAAATTCCCAATGTATATCTCCTCCCAACATTCATAAGACCCTCTAAACAACTACCTTTTTTACTCATGTAAATAAAGGAATTCTACCATAACATACTTTTCACTGAAAGCATTCATAACCATATTAAAGCTACAAAATATTTTCATCAAAACCATCATAATAAAATCACGCACATATGAGGGTGAGCATTATATTATACTTTTCCAAACCCAACAACAAGCAACCAAATCATTTAATGTTGAAACTCAACTAAAATGCAACAATAAGAAAGAATATTTTATCCCAACTTGTTCTTCCTCTATTTCCAAAAAATATGCCAACCATTTAACTGCATGAAATTCTTCATAAAATTTAAGAAAATAACCCAACAGCATGGTATAACATTAAATTGATTCAATGGAGAAACTTATATTTGAAGCATAAGACACATGATTACTTTCTAACAAAATTTTCATCTTCATGCTATATGTCATCAAGAATTTCAAAAGAAACCTTAATTTAAACTCGCAAGTGTGCTTTTGTGCCAAACATATAACATTGCAAATCAAGGGCTCATCACATAAAGCAACTAATGAAATATAGAAAATAGATTTCTGGAAAATCATAAGCTTCAAATATATATCAAGTAATTGCTCTCAACTCCATCATTGTCATCACAATGAAATCATTCGCAATTTGAGCACAAAAAACCAAAATGTATTTCTCCAAACTATTTATAGCTAAATATGCATCCAACCCATTTATTTACTCCAATCCAACTCTTAAGCCAAATGCAAATAGGAGAAAGAGAATTTTGACGAAAGGTCAATTCATCTCAAAAGGACTCAAAAGACCTTACAACATAAAGCTCACAATCTTTTTCAAAGTTTGAAAAGAATTATCCAACATAATGCATGCAATCTTGTATTACACTAAGTAAAACTCACTAGTTTCACTCCATGTTAAACACATAATCAAAATTTTCCAAAAGCTCAAAATCAACCTCATATTATTGAAAAGAAGCAAAATAAAAATAAAAGACATGCACTCTTGAATTGAACAAAGACCCTTATCCAACTTCTCAAACGTGGTTATATAAATTAGCCTTCAATAAACATAACCCATAAAATATCCGAAGGAAACTATCTTGGATAAAAGTTCTTCAAAGCACCTCATTAAAATGCTAGCAATCGATTCAAAATCATAAGGTATGGATTCTTTCCAATATACTTCAAAGAAACACACACAAGGCTTATTGGAAAGTAAAGATTATTCACCATTATGTATCTCTAAAACGACAAAAAAAGATGCATTCAAGATTTAAATATAAAAAGGTAAAACAGGATATCAACAACTCCAACCAACATAAAACTCACGTTTGAAACAAATGGAAATTTTCAACACTTCTAGACTTATTTATGCTCACCAAAGATATCTGAAAAAACACAATACTCTCCCACATTCATCTCCAAGATAGTTTGGAGCATAAAGCGAATGAAAATATGCATCTAGTCCATTTCCAAAATAGTTTGAAGCACAAAACAAATCAAAATCTGCAACTGGTGTGTTTCTAAAGATAGTTTGGAGCACAAAACAAATCAAAATCTGCAACTGGTTTATTTCCAAAAATAGTTTTTAACCCTCGCATCATATGCCATGAAACATGTGGAAGAATATATCCAACATAAACTCATAAATTTCATTAAGCACAGGATTTCTATAAAACAATCATGTCTTTCTAAACAAGTTCAAAAATAAATTACATATCCATAGGAAACTTTCAAATAAGAGATTACCACATGGTCATTTGTTAATGGATTCTATATTCAACACATGATTTGTTACAATATGGAGAAATGTCAATAATTTTAATATCTTATTTGGCCACTATTGAACTTCAAGAAAGAAACGCTAACAGGTCCACAATGCATCCTCCCAAACTTTGGTGCTTAAGAAAACAACATTTAAATTTCACTACTTAGTCAAATTCAAAAAAGCAAGCATGAATGAAAAAAAAAAAATTAAGCAAATTTCTATTTCAAATCCCTCCAAAGGCTCAAAACTTTCTTCAATATATATATAATGAAGGGGAAATAACAAAATCAGTTAAATCATCTTGATGAAATATAGTAGGTATAATAGCCCAACCTTTCATCTGATCTATTTACTTCAAGAAAGAAAAAGGATGACACAAATCGTTTCGATGATCATCTTTTCAAGTCATGAAGGATCCAAAAAAAAAAACATAGTGATCATTTATATCATGTACAATCATACGAGTTCTAACCAAAACTTATGAGCTAATTAGGAATATAGAAGAAATGGGGTGTACACATGCTTGCTCAACATCTTTGCTTGGTTAAGATGTATAATATTTCCTAACAGACATTACTACGAACCACCTTGCATGCACTTAGACTAAGGATGTCATAATTTCTCAAGATCTACACATGGGACTTTAAACTCACATCGCACAATATCACCATCAAGAAATATAAGCTTCTACAGATTTCATACATAGATAATGTTATTCCAACAACATAAATCTTGCTATAGTTATTCATGCTTCACAAAACCATATAGCTTGATCTCCTCGATGCAACATTTACTTGTTATATATATATATATATATATATATATATATATATATATATATATATATATATATATATATATATATATATATATATATATATATATATATATATCCTGCAAGTGTTAGAGAGATAAACAAGGAAACAAGCAAGAAGAAGAAGAGTTTAGTTCTAGCAGCAGAGAGCAGATGTATTATTTCATCATATCAAATATGGCTACAGTGCTTGAGTATATAAGCGGAAAAAGGGAATGTTCCAGAGACTGCCAAAGCCATTGTTGACAGTAGTAGTGGAGAGGAAAAAAGGAGGTGCTGCAGCATTTCGTTAAAATGAGCTGCTGAACAGTAGACCGTGTCTTGACAGGCCCCCGCAAATTAAGCATCTAGCTATTGGATGGTTAATTTGTGCCAAAGGTCAGAGAAGCGCGAAGCGGAGAGAGCTTTCGTGAAGATGTCCGCTGGTTGATCGGTGGAGCTTATATGGAAAATGGCGATGTCTTTAGCCTTGATGTGATCACTGATAAAGTGATAATCTATCTCAATGTGCTTAGTCCGGGCGTGGAAGACTGGGTTATTAGCAATGGCAAGTGCATAAATGTTGTCACAATAAATTGAGGTGGGAAGAGGCTGAGGAATGAGGAAGTTCGCAGCAAGGCGACGAAGCCATATGACGTCGGAGGTGGCGGAAGAGAGGGACCGATATTCAGCCTCGGTAGATGATTTAGCCACAGTTGCTTGTTTCTTGACGTGCCATGAAATAAGAGTGGAGCCCAGATAGGTGCAGAAGCCGGTTACTGATTTGCGATCAGTGGAGTCGGCTGCCCAGTCGGTATCTGTATAGGTGCAAAGGGTAAGGTCTCCTTTGGTGATGGGTAAGCCATGGTGTAGAGTCACTTTGATGTAGCGAAGGAGTCCTTTAAGGGCTTGGAAGTTTCGGTTGGAGGGGTTATGCATATGTTGGCATATGTAATTGGTGGCAAAGGCAATGTCGGGGCGGGTGATGGTAAGGTATTGTAGTGAGCCGGCGAGACGGCGGTAGGAGTTGGGATTAGGGTAAGGGGTGTCGGGTGTGGTATGTTTGGTGAAGGAAGGAGACATGGGTGTGAGTACCGGTTTACGGGAGAGAAAACCGACAGAAATCTAGAATGGCTTGAGCATAATGGGATTGTTGGAGAAATATACCAGAACTTGTGTGTTGCACTTGTATACCAAGAAACATGGAAACAGGGCCCAATTGATGCAGGGAGAAGGTATTTTGCAGCTGTGACAACAAGCGTTGAATTGTCTCCTGATGATTGCCAGTAAGCAATATGTCGTCGACATATATTAAGAAGTATATCTGAATGTCACCGTGATGGTACCGAAGCAGGGATGGATCGGATCGGCTGAAACTAAATACGAAAGCTGTAAGGAATGAAGTTAATTTTTGGAACCATTGTTGGGAAGACTGTTTGAGGCTGTAAATGGCCTTGTGTAAGCGACAAATGTGGTCCGGATGTTGAGCATTGCTGAACCCTTGCGGTTGGTACATGTATACTTCTTCTTCAAGGTCTCTGTGTAGGAAAGCATTAGCGACGTCTAATTGAAGTATCTTCCAGTCGTGTTGAAGGGCAACGGTTAGGAGAACACGAATGGTAGGGAGCTTAGCAACGGGGCTGAAAGTATTCTTGTAATTGATACTGAATTGCTGCGAATAGCCTTGTGCCACAAGGCGTGCTTTATAACGGTCAACAGTTCCATCGGGATGGAGTTTCAGTTTGTAAGTCCAGCGGCAGCCAAGGATTGGGGTATGTGGTGGAGGTTTGGTGAGGGACCAGGTTCCTTGTTTTTGTAGAGCTAAGAATTCGGTAGACATGGCGGTCCGCTACGGTTGGAGTTTGGAGGCTTGGGTATATGATGAGGGGGTGGTGGGAGTGGAAGAATTTGCATGGAGGTCGAATACAGGTTTAGGACGTAGATGACCTGTGCGAAAACGTGTCTGCATGGCATGAATATTGGCTTGAGGAATTGAAGGAGTAGGGGACGTTGGGCGGTGGGATTTGGAAGTGGAATGCAATACAGATTCGGATTGGGTGGCTGGTGAAGGTGGAATATCAGAATGAGTGGAGACTGGTGGTTGTAGGGGAGTAGTAGGATGAGAAAGTGTGGAAGGGGGAATGAGTAGGGGAGAAGGTGTGTGATGAAGCCCAGAAACAGGGGAATCTTATGGCTGTAAGGTGGATTGGTAGGAAGAATTTTCGTTGAAAATAACATGGAGGGAGATGTAGATTTTCTGTGTGGAGGGATTAAAACAACGGAAACCTTTATGTTGGGTGGAATAACTGAGAAAGATGCAAGGGGAAGAACGGGGTGCGAGCTTATGTGGAGCTTGTGGTTGGAGCCAAGGGTAGCATATGCACCCGAAGGTGCGAAGGTGGGAGTAATTGGGTGGATGGCCGTGAATGAGGGAGAATGGTGTTTGGAATTTGATAGAGGAGGAGGGTGGCGATTGATGAGATAGTTGGAGGTTTGTAAGGCTTCGGCTCAGAATTTCGGGGGAAGGTTGGAAGCGTGGAGGAGTGTTCGAGTGGTATCTAAGAGATGACGGTGTTTGCGTTCAGTGACGCCATTTTGCTCCGGTGTGTATGGGCAAGAGAGCTGGCGGTTAATTCCATTAAGTAAGAGGTATTGATTGAAGATATTGCTGGTGTATTCGCCTCCTCCGTCGGAGCGGAGGATTTTAATGTTAGTGTTAAAATTGGTTTGGACCATAGTATGAAATTGTTTAAATTTAAGGAAGGCTTCATCCTTGGAATGACGGAGAAATAACCAACAGTAGCGTGAATAATCGTCAATAAAAACAATGTAGTAACGGTAGCCATTAAGAGAAGGAACAGGGGCAGGTCCCCAAACGTCTGAATGTATTAATTAAAAAGGTTTAGTTACATGAAGAGAGCTACTGAAAAAGGTAACTTGTGGCTTTTAGCCACTTTACAAGACTGACATAAAGGAAAAATAGAGGAATTACATATATTAGGAAGAGTAGAAGATAGTATAGCCATCACGCGAGAATGGGGATGCCCGAGTCGATAGTGCCAAGTTGAGGTCGAGGTGGCTGATGAGTGGAGAGCGAGCGGAGGCGAGTGTGCCGGAGTGTGGATGGAGTATAATCCGTCACGAATTCTGCCACGGAGAAGGGTTGTGTGGTCCTGAGGATTGCGGATGGAAAAACCATTGGAGTCAAAAATAATGTAGCAATTGTTGTCAGATGTGAGTTTAGAAATGAAGAGTAAGTTATGCGATATAGAAGGGACATGGAGAAGGTTATTGAGGAGGAGCTTACGGTGTGGTTCCGGTAGGGGGAGAATACCTTGGCCGCTGCTGTTGATGGGGAGTGATGAGCCGTTCACAATAGAGACCGTATCGGTGCCGGTATAAGGAGTTGCTTGATGCAGGTTGGTTGCATCCATGGTCAGATGAGTTGAAGCCCCGGAGTCGAGAACCCATTTAGTGGGTGATGGTGGATAGGGGTTGGAGATGAAGGCTCGAGGTGCTGGGGTGGGTGGTGCAGCATACTGCTGCACATTGCAATGGTGCCAGCATGATAAAGTGGTGTGACCAATTTTACCGCATATCTGGCATTGAGGTCGGGTTATTGTTGTAGTTGGAGGAGGTCGGTTGGATGCAAACTTGTTTGCAGAAGGTGATCCTCATCCACGACCGGTTTTAACCGATGAGGTTCTGTCTCGAGGAGTTGCATTGCGAGTCGTGTACAATGCCTGGGTATCGGAGGTACCATGAAAATCCCTCTGTAGCTCATTCTGGATGTGTATTTTTTCACTACACAATAATGAGTACAAGTTTTCAAGGTTGAGAGGGTGGGGGGAGGTTCGTATGGCAGCTTTTAAGTGGTTATATGTTGGTGGTAAGCCGTTTAAGATGAAGATAATGATGTCCTCAGAATCAACATTGGAACCGGCTGCAACAATGTTGTCGATGAGCGTCTTCACTTGAGTGAGGTATTGGGTAATCGATTGACTTCCCATTTTGATGTTATGAAGCTCGTGCTTCAATTGTATGACCCGAGATCTATTGGTCGGCTGGAGGCGGATTTCAAGAGTTGTCCATATCTCGGATGCAGTGGAGAGATGTACAATGCAAGGTAAGACTGAGGGGGATATGGTAGATAGTAATGCTAAGACCAGATTTTGGTCTATGAGTTTCCAAAGCCGATAATCGGCGTTTGATGTGCTCGGTGCAGACTCCGGCGGGCAAGGAAGCTTTCCGGTTAAATAGCCTTCAAATTCGTTTGCAGAGAAGGACTTGAAAATCTGAAGTCTCTATATAGCGTAGTTTTCGCTAGAGAGTTGAACATTGACGATGGATTTCAAGTTGGACATCAGGAACTTAAGCGGTGTTGGTACGGTGAAGTCGGCTATGGATGCCGATAGAGATGACATTGCTGAAGTATTAGAGGATGAACCTTGTTCTCCCATTGGAATCGACTGTAGCGTGCGAATGCGCTAAAGCTCTGATACCATAACAGAGTACTTTCAAGTGTTAGAGAGATAAACAAGGAAACAAGCAGGAAGAAGAAGAGTTTAGTTCTAGCAGTAGAGAGCAGATGTATTATTTCATCATATCAAATATGGCTACAGTGCTTGAGTATATAAGCGGAAAAAGGGAATGATCCAGAGACTGCCAAAGCCGTTGTTGACAGTAGTAGTGGAGAGGAAAAAGGAGGTGTTGTAGCATTTCGTTAAAATGAGCTGCTGAACAGTAGACCGTGTCTTGACAATATATATATATATATATATATATATATATATATATATATATATATATATATATATATATATATATATATATATATATATATATATGAGGAGAGTACTTCATTCACAACACCATAGGAAATTTATCATAACAGGGAATGAGCTTTATACAACTTCATTTGACAAGTTGATCATATAACCATTGTCATTGTATCAATAATGACATTAATGAGTGATATAAAGAAGTTTAATACTTCTACAAATCATTGCCAGAACATCATTCCATCCTCAATACTTCATTATTATGGTAGAGTGTGAACCAAATATAACCAAATCTAGTAGCAAATGTCCTTTCAAGATCTATACCATCCAACAATCAGATGAGCGCAACATAACAAACATAAGGGATTCATTAACAAATAATCAAGTGACATGTCAAAAATAGGCAACAAGACTTGAGAATGAACATACCAGTCACTTTGTTAATGCACAAATAATCACAAAGCCACACACAATAACTTAGTTCCAAGAGAAATGATCAAGGGTAATGAATAGAAATAGAGAAAGAGGTGAAGGAAAGATGATGTGGAAGATGAGGGGGAAGATGTAATGGAGAATAGAAGGAGAAGAAGAAGTCATGCAAGGAAGAATGAAGAAGAGAAGTAATAGGAGAAGAATGAGAGAAAGTAAATATACCTGCTGTAGAAGAGAAGATTTCGGCTGATACAAGCAAGAGAGGCAACAAGGAGTGTTCGACCTGGAGCAAATCGGAACAGGTGACAGTGTTTGCGTCGACGTCAGGCTCACCTAAGGGTTTGTTCGTTTGAGTTCGCTCGGACCAGAGAGGAGGCAGGAAAGCTCCGGCTAGGTAACGTACAACTAGGGAAAGGGAGTTCAATCTTCTCCTGGCTTGTGCGAACCACCCGAAGAGAGCGGGAGTCATACGGGGAAAGGGTCTATAAGCCTGGCTTCTACAAACTAGAGCGGGACGGAGCAGGTGAGGTCCTTTCACGAGAGATCTGGGAAGAGGCGGACCGAATGGGAAGAGTATGCGAATGGGAGATGTCCAACCAGAGTCCAAGGGCCTTCAGCTTTTCTTCGTTTCAATGCAGGAAAGAGGTCTTCAAATCCCAATGTCGAATTGTCGATCGAGAGACAATCTCTTGCTTCTTCCTAGCGTAAGAAAGGGTGTCGTTCGCTTTGCCTCCCCCAAAATCCTTCTGAACGCCTCCCTAAATGAAGATAGCGGTAGCACACAAACGACTGAAACGAGGCGCCTGGTAATGGTAGATTTCAACTTTCACGGTAAATCGTGACCGTCGATTCCATTTCTTGATTTAGAGGAGTATTTGAATTGCTAAGAAAGTCAAATGGATTTAATTGGAATTGGATCAAGCTGATTTGGGCTAGATTTGAGTTCAAATTGTACTTGACTTAACTTCAATTGGCTCAATTTGAGTTTGATTCAGTTTGACCCCAATAATTGGACAAAATCAAAACTTAAATCGACGTTGATTTGACTTAGATTGCACTCGGTGAAGCTTACAAGTGTCGATCGAGTTTAATTAACCTTTGTCTAGCCTAATTCGACTCGGTTTTAGCCTACTTGAGCTCAAATTGGGCTTGAAGAGGTTCAATTAGATCGATCGAGGACCCTCAAGGGCACCCATACGAAAATCAAGGTCAAGAATGTGAAATATATATCTATACTACTATTATAAAAAGGGCTTGAGTTTTCACCCCTAGCGAATCTTATCCTTTCATTTTATTTCTTCACAAATTATCCCAGCTCTTCATTATATTATAAATATATAATAATTTTGAAAATATATAATTAATTTTTAGCAATTAATAACACAATAATACTGCTTAATTAATAATCCTACTCAAACCAATTACTTCCTATTTTTAAAACTGCTTTTGAAATAATGTATTAAGCAGTTAGCTTTCAAATAATTAATTCAATCTATACTGCTATTATAAAAGGGGCTTGAGTTTCCACCCCTAGCAAATCTTGTTCTTTCATTTTATTTCTTCACAAATTATCCCAGCCCTTCATTATATTATAAATATATAATAATTCTGAAAATATATAATTAATTTTTAGCAATTAATAACACAATAATACTGCTTAATTAATAATCCTACTCAAACCAATTACTTCCTATTTTTAAAACTGCTTTTGAAATAATGTATTAAGCAGTTAGCTTTCAAATAATTAATTCAACAGTTTCTGAAATTATTAAAGTTACTTTCAATTCAAAAACTGCTATTCATCCGAAAACTAATACTTCTTAATAATCGTATTCTCGGACGTTTTTTTTTTTTTTTGTCTGCCTTGTTGTTCAACTTGCCCCAGCTTCATCTGCCATACATGCCTCACGCAAGCCTCTTCTCTGTTCTCTCTCTCTCTCGTCGAACGAAACTATCGAACCATTCGGAAACAGTTCAAATCTACTAACATAACCGTCAACTACTTCGATTTCTATAACTTGCCATCCCACAATCGTCTTCTCCATTAGCTCTCTTACGTTGTCACCTCTAGGTGCAAGTAAAGTGTCGCACCCTTCGGAAATGGTTCGAATCTCTCAAAGGTAACTGAAGAAGCTTTCATGCCTATCCAACCTTATGAAACAGTAGGAATCGATAACGGTCCGTCGTTGCGGAAACGGCAGGAATCGGTGGGTCCGCGTTCGATGCTTTTGTTACTCTCCATCATATATTATACTTACGATTTCCTCACTTGTTTTCCTTTTGTGGTTTGCATTTAGATTTTGGATATATGCTCTTTCGGCTTCAAAAGATCTCCTCTTCTAGCTTCAAAGATTATTTTTGGCTTCAAATATTTAGGTAATTAACTATCTACACTTTACTTTCGCCATTTTATTTTAGCTTATATATTTATGAGTTCATTTCTGAATCTTGTTTAAATTAATTGATGAGTTCATGATGTAATGCAATACTTTACTTCACTCTATTATGCTCCGATTTTCACTTGCATATCCTGTCACTTTGTACTACACGTCCCACAAAAACAATTACGTCTTCACTGAGTTAGTTTGAATCCACCAACAAGTATGAAAATGATTATTTCTCCCAATTTTGTTTTTACTTGTATTGCTTTATATAATCTTCAAACTCTTGAGCACACTATTGATTGTGTTCTACAACATGTGCACTGTGTTTAATCAATTTCTATGAAAGTGCATTAAAACGTCAAATGTGTTGGGATACAACACAGAAGTCTTATTAAAACTTTACTTTTACCCATACATTTTATCAATCAAATTGGTCTAACGAATGCAATCATGAAAGTTTTGAATTATTTGAATGTCACTGCATCATGAAATTTAATGTGTCATTTTTGGTTCTGAACTTTTGAAAAACTATTTCGATTTAGTCCCAATATTAAGATTGTCACATAATTTGATAGAATATCGCACACATATTTAATCTTAAAAGCAGTAAAATTGCTAGCCTTAGGAAAACAGAAAAACAACAAAAACTTTAGGACAAATAGGGCAGAGTAAGGATTTATTTAGGACAAATCTTTATTGCCTCATGCGTGTAGCAATAAAGCTAAATCCATACAATCAAAATAATTTTCACACTAACTTGCATATTAATCAAAATAAATGATTGGATACATGTTAAAAAAAATTTAAGTTGAACTATCTAAAGCAACAATACTAATAACAAATCAACACAGCACAGCATAAAATAAATCGTAGAATATTATAACAAAGTTAAACTCTGTTTTCTGAAATAAGAAAAAAAAAAAAGAGAACAACCAAAAATTTCATTGTTTGCACAATTGCTCCTTCTTTTAACTTGACTTCCTTTTATCTATATATTCATATTAGTTAATTTCAAGTTAGTTTATGAAGCAGGAGCTTTCTTTATTAATCATTTTACATTGCTACTCAATTGCTATTATCAATCAATATGCCAAAAAATCAATTTTGATCATGTTGCAACTCTTTCAATCCTTCTCATGCATGTGAGATTCATATAATTTGAATAATTAGTACTGTAAAAGGCACAATTCTTATTTATCTAATCTATCTATTAATCAACATATCTTATAATTGTTTAGCATGTGTGGGTGGGATTCTTCTTATTTCCTACAGTTTTCCATTGGCTTTGACTAATCAATTTTCCTAACATTAAACAAACTGATAATTCAATATAGTAATTATTTTCCTCAGTCCTGTTTGTATATCCATTACTTCATAACGTATTTTATCATCAAAACCTGTCGATTCAATTATTATTGTAATTTATCATAACCCTCTTTAATGTAAATAAAAACATAAAGATTCATATGATTATTTATTACTTTTTTCAATAATTTCTTTGACATAAATATCAACACCTTATAAATATTCCACGCATTAAATTGAATTCATAATTCTAACTTGAAATGATTTTCTTCAAACCTTTTCCCATCACGTTTTCCCATAACTATATTTATTATTAAAAATATTAATTCTCATAAAATTTGCAGAATTCTAAATAACCTTTTGATCCTTAGAAATTGGATCTTAAAAGCATGTTCTCTAATCATTTTGCATATGTTTAGTCATATGAATTTAATAATGATACTCATTAATCTGCCTTGTTTCCTTCATTTTCTTGCCTTAGCTTCATCTTCTACGTGGAACTTCGCTTGCCCTAGCTTCGTCTTCTCCGTGGAATCCTTCGTTTTCCTTTCGCCTCTCACATTTTAGGTTTTTTTTTTTTTGGAAAATGAATGAAACCGTTTAACCCTTCAGAAACAGTAGTCCTGCTAACCGTTGAAACTATATCTCTCTCCATTACGTTTCTCGCATTTCATTTTTTTGGAACATACATGCATCCATTGGAATCTTTGGAAACGGTTTTCCCCTTTGGGTAACCGTCGAGGCCACTCTCCCTGTCCATCATATACATTTGCTTAAACTATCCTCACATGTTTTCCCTTCGTGTTTTGCATTTAATTTCTTGGTTTCTTTATCTCTACTCTTTTGACTTCAAAGAATTTTTACTCTTTCTGATTCAAATATAAGGTAATTAATTCATATGTGCATAAATGCTTTTGTATATTTTGATTTGATTGCTTCTTATATAGTTATATTTTGAATTTAGGGTTTGATTTATGCTTTTTTATTTTTTTAATTTTCTCTTTATGAATATATTATTCTGTTAGTTTTCCTAGCTAGCTCTGCTCTAATCAGTTCAACGTTCAGTCTGTCCTATAGTTCATCTGCCTGACTCGTGAATTTCTTCTTTCTTGCTTGGCAATTTTTTCCTCTTATATTTGTGCAAAGCCAAGCAAGAAGGGGTGTTTTCTCGGATAATTTCAATTTCAATTTTCTTCTTCATATTATTTTTTTTCTTTCATGTTCACCCATGCCCATGAAATATCAAGCAATACTTAATCTTTTATATTGGATAATACATTTTAAACAAATTCAGTGGAAAAAGCATTTCATCTAAATAGAAACAAAGCAAAAAACGCTAAATCCCACAAACATTTACAGAGAAATAAAAAAAAAATAAATAAATAAAAATAAATGTTATATTACCATGCTCTAGGAACACCCTAAGCTATGGGATTTAGTTTAATAGTTTTTTTTTTTACCTACTTTTGTATAACAACGCTTGGCTTGTGTAAGGTGACACTTTATAATGTTATATTACCATGCTCTGCAAACACCCTAAGCTATGGGATGATGTATTGCTCATCTTGGATCGGGAGCTCTCTGGTCTTCTTTGTGAAGAAGAGTTTTGAAAGAGTCACTAAAAGAACTTACCTTTCTTCCACGATGTGGTTCTTGTTGGATTGGGAGTTATGATGGAAACTTGTCAGTCACCTTCTTCTACAACTTTAGCCATTCGATTTCACATGCTACGAACAAGTGTTTTGAAAGACTCACTTGGTTGTCTGAAAAAGAAATGCAGTGTAAAGTAAATACAATGTAAAGTAAATGTAGTGCATTTTGAATACTTTGCACCTATTTGGTTGTCTGCCAAATAAACGCAGGAGAATTATTTCCTTTGTTTGGTTTGATAGATTTAGAGTAAAGTAAAAGCAGTTTTTTATAATAATTTATTCTAGCATTACAACTAGTATATTTATAATAATTAGTATTATTTGATGGTATAAAATATAAATCAGTGTATTCATTTATTGAACGATCTTATTATATATTTTTTAGATTATAAGATATAAAATTATCCTAAATTTCACAGCAATAATCTCAGTGCAAATTCAAAGCTTTGAAACTCTTCCTGATGCATTTAGTATTAATTCTTCCCATCTCAAAAATAGATAAAACAACACTAATAATAATACTTATGAGTATAATAAATAAATATATTTATATACGGCAAAAAATAGAGGAAATTTTACTATGTGATAATCCCACAAATGAGACAATTATTTCATCTAATTACAAAAACCAATATCATATATAACTATGTACAGAGAGATACCATGAAAAACAAAAGAATAATTCATACGGACTCAAAACCAGTAAAGTAATCATCTGGTAGGGATGTATGTTGCTAACCATGCATCGGATAAGATAACGCAGATCATTGATAACGTTTATGTGTACCGTTCTGGTTCGGTGAGTTTATATGCTGATTGGAAATTAAATGTTCCTGATTGGAGATATGGGTTTTGATGAATGAAATAATGCATCCGCTTTGGGGTTTTCTAGGCTTTGCCATATTACTGATTGAGATTTTGTGTTTACTAATTTTGCATTTGAATAAGTACGAAGTAGTTTTGCATTTACTAATGTAGAACAATTCATGTAATACCTTTGTAGTTTTAACTTCATAAAGCACTATCATATATTTGTATTAGGTAATGGTAGCTAAACCTTCTGGGTTGCATGGTAATTAGGGACAATTTAATGAAATAAATATAATGGCATGATGGAAACAATAAGAGCTGAACAACTTTCATGAAAAAAAGTATAAATATAAATGGCTATTCAAAATGTTTTTTGAATGCCTGATTGAAAATTTTTAGAGGCATGAAAGAAAAAAAATTATTCTACACCTTATTAGAACTGAATAAAAGCCGGAGCAAGGGAATTGCGATTCTATCGCATCACCAGTCCAGCTTAAATTGTCTAAGAATTTGCTTTAGAAGATTTCCTTATCAAAAGGGAATTGCCTAAGAGTTGTCATCCTCTTGAACTTCAAAGAGTAAGGAGCAAAGCACTCAATATTCAGGTTGCACCATCAAATAAGAATAATTACTAATTAATTTGATTTAGTAAAACAGAATGGATAAGTCCTTTAGATAGCATTTAACGACAACAGGTAAACAACAGAGGCATTTCTTTCACCACATTGGTTGCTCAAATGACACCTGACTTGTGCAGAATTCACAGGAAGGAGGTTAAGAATTTGTTTTAGAAGATTTCCTTATCGACTTCTTATGCTAATCTCAAATAAACTGCTCACATAATTTAATTTCCAATAGACAACAACTTAATTCTCCTGTATTTCTTTCTTTACTAAGAGGAGAACAAAGATTAATGATTCTGCAATTGATAGAACAACAAAAGCAAGAAATTCAAAGACAATAATTTAAGCACCAAAAACTAATACGAGTTCCTGATTAACGAAAAAAATAACTTTTTACTTCTGACTTCAATAAATTGATAGTGCTAATTTAAATTCTCTTAAGCCTTAAAAGTCCTCTCCATTTCCTTTTTATTTTATCACTTAAAACTTCAATGATCCTTCAACCATCAATCAGCCTCTCGACATTAGAGAAAGGAGCAATATAAAAAAATTTTAAGAACAATTTTCATTAGTTTGACATCTCTCAAGTCTCAAGCGTGTTTCCTCAGGATGGATATTTTACAAGCACTTACCAACACTGCAATTATTTGCAAGAATTAACATTAAAAGATTAAAAGGTGTTATTCCTTACAGACATTTCTTTTGTTAATCCTCATGCTAATCCAATAAGCCTAATATCACAAGAGGAATCACTAGCAACGTCAAATCTTTCAACCTCAACTCAAACTAGAAGCCCAACCCTCATTCCATTAAAAAAAAAAAAAAAAACAGATAATAAATTTAAGTGGTAGTTACAAACAGAACACTGACTTCTCACGTATTTACATAAGAAAAACATAATCGAACATCTCATTAAGCAATTCAGGCAAAAAAACCCTTTTTTTTTTAATAAAAAACATCACATACACTGGTTTTGTTCGACAGAGGAAGGTTCTTAAGAGCTGGTGTCGCAATCTGCGGCCCATGTTGCGGCCGGAGGAAGAGAAAGCGGCGGTGAGGACGCATACGCTCTTCGCGACAGGAAGATCAGCAATCACGCGGTGTTCCGGGCACGCTTTTGTTATCCCTCATGCTAATCCAGTAGTTCAGCGGATTGACGAGATCTGCTCGAAGAACGCGCGAAAGGTAGAAAGTTACCTTCACAGCTAGCGAGCTCCCGTCCTTACTTCCGATCAAAATGTCGTAACTTCCGATCCGACAGCATTAGGCATCGTCGTCGAAGGAGCGAAATCGAACAAGAACGAAGGAGCCGAAAAAAGCCACTCGTGCAATCTTACACCTCTTGCGAAGCAATTAAGCTGAACAACGACGAAGGATTTCATCGAGCGGGTTTCTATTCCGATGAGGAGGACGATCTTCCTCCGGCGGAGAAAACCTGGAAGCGCCTGCGGAAGGACGACAGAGGTAGCCAAGAGATTCCGTTGCTTTCCTCTGACATATCGCGAAAACCTCGTGCTGGTTCGCAGCGAGAGATTTTGAAACCCGCTCAATTTGAGCGGGTTTTGAAGTCACGCGAAAAGCCCCTCGTAATACACTACTAATACCGCCGATGAATTATTTATGTTGCGCTCAAAAATCAGCCAAACAATCTCATTTACAAAATATGTGCAACTTAATTACTTTACACTACTAATTCTCCATACCAAACAGCCCCTAAAGTAGTTTATTTGCCTTCTTTCAACTTCACATGCTTGTAGTGAAGAGGAGTTTTAGTGAATTATGTATTGTCTAATCATCAACAATCTCTTCTACTTGCAATTATACATGAATTTGCATTAATTATTATTAGTAAATTTTTTTTGCAAATATTAGGACAAACAATCTATTTCTTATCATCAATAAATACAAGCAAGTTGTTGATATTTCATTCCAAGAGAACACAGGTATCTCGCAGCTCCAGACTCTCATTCTTAAGCAAATAACTATGTTTTTATTTGAGTCATTAGATCAGTGTTTCTTCGACTTATGAGTTTAGGATTGAAAAGATTGTTTTATCTTTTATATTTCATTCAATTTTATTATTATTATTATTATTATTATTATTATTATTTATTTTTGTATAATATTTTTTATTATTTTTCATACAGTAATTGTTATATTCTCAAAAGTTCAGGTTTTTTATGAAGAATTTTCTCGAGTTGTTGTGGTGCTTAATTTATTTAATTTTTTTCTTGATTTGCTAGGATTGTGAAATATCTATGCTTTGCGTTTGTGAGGTACAAGTATGCAATGAGGGACAGAAAGCTCATGACAACTTTGCTTCTCAGTATGTGTATATTCATGCATGCTGAGGTATTTTTACTTTAATTAATGTTGAGTTGCTCCATTCAATTCTATTTTGTTGTGTGTGTTATTATCTATGTTCTTTCGTTTATCATATTTTATTGTTCCATCACAAACTGTCTCCTGCCTTTATCTTTCTTTCCTTAATGATGGAGGTCATCATGATCGCTTAGTTTCTTCTTCCACTTGCCTGAACAAATTGATTTTAAATTACGTGAGTAATTGTTTTTAGATGAATATATTTGTTGACCTCGATTTTGGCTCGAATGTGCTCGAGCAATTTCGATCGATTTAATCGAACCCCGTCGAGCCCAATTCGAGCTCGAATCGACCCGACTCGAGCCAGATCAGACTCGCGTGCGTTCAATTAGACTCGATTAGTTTGATTTCGTCACGCCGTACCTGATTTAATTTGAATTGATCATTATTTTGGACCTGATTTTGTTTAAACAATTTTATTGAGCCGGCTCGAGCCCGAATCGACTCGAATCGAGTCAAATCTGGACTCGAGCTTAATTCGATCTTAGACAATTTTAATTTGATTAAGCCCGATTCGACTCGATTAAGAGCCATTTGACTTTCTTAATATTTTGGATTCACTTCCTGAATCAGGAATTTTTCCAGCTGCGTTTTGACGAAATCTTTATTCAGCTCAAATCCCGCTTCGCAGACGATTCTCTATGTCGCGGGCAGACGTCGAACAGTGGGAAGAGCCGTTTAAAGGAATTTTCGGAGGCTGGAGCGCGACGACGAAAACTGGCGGGCTTCTTCTTGCGGCAACGAACTCAATTTACTCGGAACGAAGCTTTCAGCTTCGGCACTCTCGCTCTCTCATCCGGGCCTCTCTCTCTCGATTTTCTGGAGCTGAAGCCCGAGCCCCTCTCCCTCTCTTCTTCTGCTGTTCGCACGGTCCCAGGCAAAAAAACTAGCCCTGCTCCCTCCCATGCTTGCTCTCGTTCGGAGTCAGCCCGACGTTCCTCTATTTCGTGAGATACCCGGCGGCAATCTGATCTCCAAGACCGAACTGGACGGGTTCCGGACGCCAGGACCGATCCCGAAATCCCCTCTCCCCCTCCGGTCTTTCTCGTTGGTGAGCCACAGAGAAGCCACGGGCCGAGCTCCCTCCGACGAGCCTGCTCCTTCTCTCGGCCTCGCACGATCTAGGGCCGAACCCGACGCCGACGCTACCAAGCCCGACGCCCCCTATTCGTGAGCCCCGATCGATGCCGCCCTCTCCAAGACCCAACTCCGCTGTGAGTATTTTTCTGCTTCTTCTTTACCTACTCTTTCTTCCTCCTCTTCTTCTTTCTTCCTAGTCTTCTTCTCTTTATTCTTCCTCTCAACCTCTACTCCTCCTTTGAAAAAAAAAATCTGAGAACTCATCTTGTTTGAGTTTCATTTCTTTTTGCTTCATGCATGCATATTGTTGAGATGATTACTATATAAAATCATGAGCAATCTTGTGTAGATTGGTTAGATGTGCTTAACCAAATAGGTGTATAAGTTGGGCTTTGCTATACTAGTTTGTCTTACGTGCCTTCATGAAAACTGAACATCAACTGTTTGATGCAATGATTCAATGAGATTTCACTTGTATTGAAGCCTTGTTTTAAGGGGTTTTGAGTGGTTGATTCCATCACAATTTGTCTCATGGATCATGAGGCTCTTGTGTGGACCACTTAAAGGAGGTCAATCTACTAGGTGTATAAATTGAACCCCTATGCTAACTCGTTTCATATGGTTTCATGAGTATTGCATACCAATTGTTTGTTCAAGTGCCACTAGAGAAAGGTTGTGATGCTTTCATTCAAGTTGAGGTTCTATCTTAGGTATGACTCATAACTTATAGTTGTACCAATGTTTTGCAAATAGATATCTCATTCAAGAGATTATAATGTTGTTTGAGTTCACTTTTGTTTAAGCTCATTGCCTCAATCTCTCATTTTCATCGCATTGGGAGCATCTTTCACTTGGTATGGAACTTAATGTGGCATGAAAGCTTATGTGCTTGGAAGTGTTAAATATTTGTGTTGGAATCAATCCTTACATGGTGCAAGAGATTTTGATTTAATTATAGTTATTGGAGCTTTGTCCTTTATAGTGATGGAATAATAGTTTAGAGAAAATTCAAGATTTCTAAACATTTGTTTAGATTAATTGGTAGAACCAAAACTCTTCTCTAGCCTTGAATGTTTATGAATGTTAAGCTTTCAATATTGTGTTTGTGGCATACCTCATATATTTTGGAATCTCATACATGAGTTAAGGAGTCATCGTCCTATGAACTTTGGCATTGGTATATACATGTTCCCCTTTAAATATTGAGATGTGTTGCTCCATGGTTTTAAGAATTTTTGAACGGTTTATATGCGAAGCTTATTTTGACCAAATAAAAAATGTGAATAGAATTCTCATGGTCATCTCTAGTTCTCTTGATTTATAGTAGAAGCCTTCACTCTCGATATTGAGCTTTATGAGATTTTGCATAGTTAACATTGCTATCATGTGTTGAGCTATGTTGTTTGAGAAATGAACGATGGGCTTATGAAAGTTATACTTGAAACATGTTATTCAACTTGACAAATCATGAGGAGCCATGTTACTCCTTTACTTGAATATGCATGCTAAATGTATGTTTTGTTGTTTATTGGGAAAAAAATCAAAGAGCTTGCTTATAAAAGATGGTGATAATGTAAAAAGCAATTTTATAGTTCTATCCATGAAGGTTTCATGAATGGTTGGAGAAAGTTAAAACAAACAAAAAAAAAGTGCATAACTATTCCAAACCTACACTCCTACGTGATTTATATTTTAGTTTGTATTTGTAGCGGAAGCATGGATTGTTTAAAGTCAAGAGAATTGTATTTTAGCATTGTGTAAATGTTCAAACAAGTGCATATTTTTTTTTTAGTTCCAAACTACTTTTGGAAGTTACTAAGTGCAGATTTTGCTTGTTTTGAGGTTCCAAATTGCTGTTGGAAACAAGTATATGCAATTTTTAATTGGTTTTGAGGTGCCGAACAATTTTGGTAACATGTCTTATGCAGCTTTCCTTATTGTTTTGAGTTCCAAATTGTTTTGAAGGCGAATTATATGTAGATTTCTCGTTGTTTTATGCTCCAAGCTATTTAAAAAAATGACATGTTAGCATCCTTAGCACAAGAAGCAAGTGAAAAATTTATCATAATTGCACCTTGTTAATGCTCACTAAATATAAAGAAGATTTAGTGAATTTTAATTCCATTCATGTAAGTGTGGTATATGGAGGAAAGTTGGGTGTTGTGAGAATGACATTGGCAAGGATTTCCCACATTTTGTCGCATGTTATATTCTCGTATGAGAAGAGTTAGATAGCTTTTCTATACTTTTTCTTAACAAAGGTTGTCATGCGTTTTGATTTGGAAGAAAGCAAGGTTGAATATTCATAAATCTTTTGCAAAGTAATATTTAGAGAAGTGTTAAAAGCTTTCATGAATTCTAAAGTTGAGTTGGTATTCTTGTAGATTCATCCATCTTTGTTTTATGGCAATCTTATCCATTAAAGTGGTTATTCGAATGTGAGATGGTTAGTTTATACTGGAAGGTTTCATAACTTTGTTTTGGGGAAGGTGTGCGGCATATTTAAGAGTGCATATTTAAGAGCATTTACATGTCTTTTCTATTAATGTTGGACATTCTTAGTTATCACATAACATGTCTTTGAGAGTGTTTATGAATGGTTTTATGGCTGAAAGCTTTCTTTTGTAAGTCGATTTGTGTCTAGTGGCTTTGTCTTAAAGGCTTTTATACGACGTTTTTTTTTTTATGAAAGCTTTACAACGTGGGGTTGTATACAACTTTCTTGTTAGAGAGCTTTGTGGTTTCTACCCCACACCAAATTAAAAAGAGGCACTTGATTGTTAGTCTTTTTGTAGGGTTTTGGGTCGAAAACAAAAGAAGAATTTTGGTAGGTAATTTGTGAAAGGTTTTGTGTGGTACTTAATTTAGAGATTTTTATGGAGTATTTGGAAGCTTAGTGTAGTAAAGTCCCTTAGTAGTTTTTTTTCTTAGAGCAAGTTAATGATTAGTGCATGAATTGATTTCCTATTGAATCACATTAGTTTCTAAAGGATAAGATTTGGGGTTTAAAGCTTTAGGTAACTTTGGGTTAGAAGCTGTTAGTGTTTTTATTAGAGTAAAACAGCCTTTCCTTGTTTGAGTTAGCTTGCTTTAATGTTAACTTCAAAAAAAAAAAAAAAAAAAACATAGAATTTTAGATAGACATAAAACAAAAGAGATTCTAGTTTTAAGTTTGATTTTGGTGGTTTATTTCCTTTAGTTGCTTAAGGCTCCGTTTGTAGGGTGTTGTAGGTAGATGTCTCAAACATATCAAGTGCATCATTTGGATTGTGGGAAAATAAAAGGGCATTGTTAATATTGCTTTAGGACACACTTGTCTTTAAAGAATTGTGTCCAAAACAACAATGCCTACATCCCTTTTAAATATGATTTTCATTCTTCTTCTTTTTTTGTTGCTTTTAGTTGTCTTTTACTTAACCGTTAGCTTTCTTTGTTGTTTCTTTCGTGCTTTGACACTACGTATTTACAAAACGAGGAGAACCCAAAACACAAGTAGCTCAACCGGTAAATAAAAGGTACGTTCTTTTTCTTATTGAATTTTCATTTTCTTATATAATTATTTGTTTATAAAACTGCTCTAATACATATCTTTTCTATGTCTTGCGAGGTGAGTTTTGGAAAGCGATGGACAAGGAGCGCTGGAACATTTTGGGGAAGGAACTAAGACAATCGGATTCGAGCATCAATCGCCCCTATTCATTCCGGTAGGGGCGCTACGGGCGGAACCACCGGGTCATAGCCCCCGGTGCTGTAAGCTTTCTAAAAAAAAACTTAGAAAACCTTTAGGGGCCTTGTTGATTGTACGCATCCCACACTTAGGGCCTTAGAAACTTCAATTATATTTAGGATTGCTTTTACTTTTTTTTCTCTAGATTCCTAAAACCCTGTGACATCCGTGTAGAAGTCTTAGGAATTAGAAAATAACACAACTTTTGATCCTACAACTTTAGTGACATCTAAGGACAAAAACTAAAGACCAAGTCTTAGAAAACATAGACTTAGGATGCATGCTCCCTATAGAATAGAAACATTAAAACAAAAACTTAATGACACGCTTCCCTAGATTTAGATTTTGTCTTCTTAATGCACTAAAAATTAACCAATCAATCTTAATCTAATTCTTTAAAATCTATTAAAACATTCAATCCTTAATCAAGTTATTTTTAATATTTTATAACCATTAAACTTTAAATCTAAAATATAAACCTAAATCAATTTTAACTAATCTAATGATTAATTCTTAACCAAACTAAAATCTAAAAGATTTAGATTATATTAGGAGATAAAGTTACAAACTAAACTCATTAGGATAAGATATTCTTAAAGATCAAACTTAGAATAATCCTTTAAAAGTAATCAACAAATCCCTTAATAAACAACAACCTATTTAAAAGTGAAGTTTATTGGATGGACTACTCCGGGCTGCGGGGCTAAGTGTCATAAGGAGGCTGGTTCCTTGAGTCTGGTGGCACAACGCCACGAATGAATCTAATGGAGCGTTAAAATCTAAAATTAATTTTTCTAATTGGCTTAATTCAAACCTTGATAATAAAATGTCTAATCCATATTTTCTTTCTTTTTTTTTTCTTTAACAACAAACTAAAATAATATAACAAAATTAATTATCACTGGAAAACCCAGGCCTATGAGGCTATTAAGTTAGCCCCAAAGAGGATGAAATAAACCTTACGGCCTCGGTGTGAAACTAAGGTGATAATTAATCAAATGCTAATAGTAAAATTCTAAAATCTATATTAAAATATTAAGATTCGAACTTTAACCAAAATCTTCTTTACCCTTTCAACAAATAAAAATGAAATACAAACAACTCTAACTAAACTATTCCATATAGGACCTACCAAAACCACACAGCTTTCATACACTTAGATGAGTTTGATAGGACACGACTATTAGCTTTAGGTTTGGTTGTTGTTCTGCTTTTCTTTTCTGTGTTGTGTTGTGACGCTCTGCATGTGTTCTTAAAAATCACCTAATCATTTGTTTTTGCTACTTATTGTAGCTTTTCTGTGGTGCTTTTATGTGACGCTTTTTCTGCTCTTTTCTTTTCTGCACTGTTGTTGTGAGCGTTAGAATACCCATAGGTTAGGCATGCTTTTTCATATTAATGTTGTCTTCCTACAAGTGGCCGTACTTATACAGTACTAAAAAGGGGGCTAAAATTAATAATGTCATTTATAACTGCTTTAGGTACTTGCTTCAGCTGCTTAGCCTCCAATAATCAGAGCACGGCCAAGTGAATGATGTGAGTATTGTTTATTATCATTATTCATATATATAACTGATTGGATGATTATTAATTTTTTTTTATTATAACTGCTTAGGATAACCCTTGCAGGAGAGTCTAGATTTTCCGATTTTCAGTAATGTAATGTATTTGATAGTATTATTGTGAAAATCATTAAAATGAGGCATTTTAAATGAATAGGAGTCCAAAGAGAAAAGAAAACTCCTACAAGGGGGTTTCCTTTTTCATTTGGGCATCCTTCTGGAGCGTTCGTTACAAGGAGCCTGAAGGACTGAAGATGATCTAAAGATGAATCAAGGAAGTGAAGAAGAAGATTGAAGATGTAAAGATGCCTCATTTTAAAGATTTGTATCATTTCCAGGTTGTTGTCGGTGGAGCCCGACCACCATTACTTTTATGTACTTTATGATGTAATATTATATGGCACTTGCTATGGACACTTTTTTCTGTGGGATTTTTGTTGCTTTGTTGTGCTTTACTTACTTTGTTTGCGTAGTAAAACTAGCATGCTTTTTATAGGTATCTTTCTTGCATGTGCTTGTGTCTGACCGCTAGGCTCTTTAGGGATGAAAATTATTCTACTTGTAATTATTAAATAAAATTTAAGTTTAACTCACATAGAAACATAACGATTTTAGGAAATAGTCGGAATCATCCGGGGTCGCATACACGCATTCTCTCTTCTTTTAAACAAACTTCCCCGCCTGCGGGTAGAGTCTGGATAATCTGGCCTATGAGGATGAAGTGCCGGACCTGGAGAAGTTTAGTCATTCTCAAAAATTATTTTTTATAAGCCTTTTTAAAATTACATATATCCCTGATTTAGAGACTTCCAACTAGCATAAATTGTATTAGTAATCAATTAAAATCAAAATTTAATTGCATTAGTTTTAGAAGTATTATACCACTCATAAGTGTGGGATCACTTAGGAACTTCTCTAGTTGTCGATTCCAAATTTCAGTGTCTAAACTACACTCCTATCTTTCATATAGACTGGATAACATTGATTTTATACGATTAGGTGATTTTAGCTGGCTTCCTTTGTCAGGCAAGGAATAAACCCAGGATTGCATTAGCTAGGTCGTAGATACTAGTGTTGTGTGTACAACACTACATCTTTTATAGATTTAGGGTCTAAAGGTGAGTGGTACAGGTGTACTACTATACACCTTATTGGTGGGTAAGCTCTCCATCCTTTCGGAAGCTATAAACCCTGCCTATCTGCGTCACATGGATGACGCCACCTCCTTCCTTCTCTCGTGCATGTTTGAGTGCAATGTCTTCTCTCTTTTTCTCCAGTTTCCACCTCTTCGAGCTGGCCGAATGTTGAATGAACCACGTGTGATCTGATTGAGCCAAATTGGGATATTCCCTTTGATTAGGAAAACCTAGAAACTCCATTGCACTAAACCCATTCTAGAAGATAATCTAACATCCCTAATCTAGAGTTTTCTTAGATCAAGGTTTAAGATGTAATTAACTACGGAGGCTTGCGCCCGTAGAAAACCGATCCCCACAATCAAATAAACCCTATTCGATGTTGATGTATCGAATAGGGGAAATCTCGTGAACTTTTGGGTTATAGATATTATTATCCATCAGGGTTGGTAGGTGAAAGCCACTATCCTCCATGACTAATCGTATCTATAACTCCATCTACTCTTCCATCGGCCTGCTTGTGTCGATTGTAAAGGTCCGTGACCATTTCGTCCTACGGGATAGTGTGATCGTGCTCTTTCATTCGGACCACACGAGCAGAATCCTTTCGGAGACCCACAGATTTCTGACGATCACGGTGGGACATGTTTCTCTCTCCATCTTCGGATGTTAAATTATCTTCTTTTGTGTGTATTCCGGGTTTAGTGCTCTTTAGTTAGGTTATTCTTCTTCTAGCCTTTAAAGGCTATTCCGTCCCTTTCTCTCTCATTCCTTTCGGTGGTTTTTCTTTACGCTAATTGTTGTAGTTTGTGTTAGCAGACAGTGCAATGGCATACTCCGGCCCTTCAGTTACTTTCTGTTTTGGCTCTAACTCACGGGTGACACTCCCTGAATCCCTGCTCTCGAGCCCACCTATGGGAGGAATCACCTTCGGTTCTTTTACCGACTCGGCGTACGTCACTCTAGGCTGGCCGACCCCCTCCGAGGCTGCTGCCTTCTCTCTCCCTCAAAGGAGAGGACGTGCAGCCATGCGACCGTTTGTACGATCAGTTGCTCGGCAGCCTGCCCGGGCACCTGCTCGTCCTATTGCTATTCATGCGCAGCCAGTGCGCCCGGTGGCTAGGCAGCCAGTGCCTAGGCCACTCCCTGTTCACCTTATTCGTCTAGAAGTCAAGCGGCCAGTGCATGTCGCTCTTGTTATTCGTGTAGCCCCGACCCCTCAGCGCCAGCAGTCAATAACAGTTCCTTTACCTGTTGTTCCGGTAGAGGCTGCTCGTGCTCGGGTCTCCCCTCCTCCTTCCACTTCGAGGAAGAGGGTGGCTCAGGCAGAGCTTCCTCCACCTCCTACCCGTTGGGTTTCTGTTTTCACCCGGTTGTCTCACCCCGAGACAGCTGAGGAGACCCCGACACCCCCTTCAGTAGACCCTGTTCCTCCAGTACCGTCTGTGGGTACTGATGTCCCATCTTCCTCTACCTCCGGCCTTGGAAGAAGGGCTAGGAGGAATAGGAATAGGAGATTGTGCTTAGCAGCATCCGATGCAGCAGTTCAGCGGATGGCGGATTCTGTGGCTCAGCAGGAGCCGGTTCAGTAGAGGATGGTTCCCTTACAGCGGGAGCCACGCCGACGAGTAGTTATCCCAGTTCCTGATGTTGTAGTCGCCCCTGAGATCGACGCAGTTCAGGGAGGACGCTTTTTCCCTCTATTACATAGTGGTGACGAGGAGGATGCTGTTCATATTGCGGCAGGCCCTCCTGTCCCCACTACTCTTCCTCGCGCTCGAGTCCCCAGGGATATTGTTGCTAGGACCCTCACTAAGAGGATCCGAGGCATTATCCGTTCAGCGCGCGGTAGAGGTCGTGTTAGCGAGGAGAGGTTACTCCACCAGATCTCTCAGGTGCACGCTCAGTTACAGCGACAGTCAGTTAGGTAGAGTTACCGGTAGCAGAGAGGACAGCCACCACGACAGCAGACTAGAGTTGTTTCCACTGTTAGACCTCAGGCAGGTGCCCCTGCTATTGGATGACGCCCTCGTCGTCAGTGACGTCGCCCACAGTTAGAGCATGTTCGATCCCAGCTTGGTTCAGTTGTCGTTGCCCCCTCCACTCAATTAGATGTTCCTACCGGGTCCCGTCGTAGAAGATGAGTTTGGAGACGTCGGTAGGTGGATGAGCCTGTCGAGACGGAGCAGACAGTTGGTACGATTCGACGAGTTGATACAGCCCCTTCAGGGTCAGCACCAGTTCAGATGAGTCATGATGTAGTAGATGTTGAGGGTAGCGCCCGGGCTCGAGTGGGGCCAGTTGTTATTCCTAGTCCCCTTAGGATTTCTTCTCCTTTGGGTCCGTACATCGATGCTCTTCATCATACCTCCGATGAGGACTTACTCGAAGGAGAGTCAGATGAAAACATCCCTGTTCACCGTGTTTGTGTGGTCACGAGACGAGGCACGTCAGATGATCAGCATGAGCAGTACGATGATTTGGAAGAACAAGAGGAGACCGATGTACCTTCCACCTCAGCACAAGGTAGACCTCCTCGTTCAGTAGACACTGATGTTGTAATTTTGCAGTTACAGACTCAGATGGCGGAGATGGCTAGAGCCATGACGGCGATGACCGCCCAGTTGACGGCGTTGGGGGCTACACCCTATGTCATAGATGTAGTTACTCATACTACCTCTAGAGACGAGCCAGCAGCACCACAGTCGTCAGCTTCAGAGCCTGTTAGAATTGATAGAGTTCAGAGGATAGTTCCGATGTCTCCCCCAGTAGTACCGTTGAGTGTGCCAGTCCAGAGTCAGTTAGTACAGTTGTCACCAGTTCAGATTCAGGACATGATTGCACAAAGGGTTGACCAGGCTATTGCTCCTAGAAAGTCTGGAGATTCTGTTAGTAGAGGTCGCCCCTACCCGATAGAGTACGAGCGGGAGCCTTATCCCGCTGGTTTTGTTCCTCCTCATTTCCGAGTGTTTGATGGGTTTGGGAACCCAAGGCAACATGTGGCTCAGTATCGGTCCATATGTTGTAACATCGGAGGGAATGATGCATTGATGCTTAGATTGTTTGTTAGTAGCTTAGAGGGGTGGCATTTGAGTGGTATGCCGACCTCCCTAATGATTCAGTTCATACTTTTGCTGAGATGGAACAGTTGTTTGTTCAGAGGCTCATTAGTACAGAGCATAAAGTGACTGTTGGTGAGTTGGTAGTGACCAGGCAGCGCCCCCACAAGTCTCTACCTAACTATATTGTTAGGTGGAGAAACCTTAGTCTTCAGTGTGAACCTTAATTGCAAGAGCAGCATGCAGTTGAGATTCTGTTGAAGAACATTGATGGTCCTATCGCTCCATACCTGAAGGGTTTCAACATTCGAACCATTCAGAAGTTATTAACCAAAGTCACTAGCCTACAAGACAGCATACCCAGCGCAGTCCCTCCTAAGTTTGAGAGTCAACCCATCCGTAGACCTCAGTGTTTGGAGTTTTCTGGGGCACCACCTCTTAGGAAGGGGGAGGTGCATAGTACTTCTGATGCTCATGATAGGGGCAAGAGGCCCATGGTTAGTTCAGCACCACAGCATCCACCACCACCTCGACCTCAGTTTCAGCCATGACCTCAGTTATCACCACCAGTACAGCCTCCTGTTCAGTCTCAGCCACGACCACAGAGTCAGCAGCCTAGGCCCTCTTATAGAACTCCAAAAAAGTAACAGTACTTGCAAGAGAGGCTTAGCAAGAAGTATCCCTTTAACAGGGAGAGTGTAAAGAAGATTTTTAAATTTTTGATCAAGAAGAACATTTTGACATTTTCACCCAACAGGAGAGTGGAAGAGGAGGGGCAGATAGAGCATCCTTTGTATTGTCCATTTCATAGGCATATTGATCATGTGATTGAAGATTGCTATGTGTTCAAGGACAGAGTGGAGAGCCTTATGGCTAGGGGTGAGATTCACTTGTAGGACAACGACCTAGTGAATCCTCAAGGAAAGGTTGCTCAGATAGTTCAGATGGTTACTAGCTCCAGTCAGTGTGGTGTTCAGAGCAGTGATAGCAGAGCACCTTTTAGTTTTGGGGAAGAGTGGCAACTTGCACTCTCTCGCAAGACAAAGGGTATGATCAGACGGGCAGTTCAGAGTTCAGAGGCAGTTGAGAGGAGGCCCCCACAAACCAAGTCGACAGTTACCAGCCAAGTTTCTTTGCCAGTTTCTTTTTCTTCTTCTGTTGTAGTCCTACTGAGCACATTTCTTCTACTTCTCCTTGTATTAGAAAGATGTATGAAAGAGAAAAATTTATTGTAACTTCTCAGGGGAAGACAGGATCCCTTCCAGCACTTACGCTGAAGGATTTTGTTCTCCCTTCAACTGATGATGAATTAATGGAAGAAAATGATTCTGGCTACTTTTGGTGTCTTGCTCATTCTAGTTCTACTTTTTCTAGCACTCATTCTTCTTCTGTCCTATTTATTTCTGAAAATGGTGATGATCCTTCTTTTGAAGAAGAGTTTAAGTTTGAGGAAGAGCCTGTATTTTCTATTCCTGAAGGAGGTTGTTATATGGATTCTGAGGATGAATCCAAGAACACTCCTCAGTCATTTTTTATTGAACCAACACAAGTCATGTCACCTGAATCAAATGAATCATATATTGAGTCTGACTCGATACGAGAGATACAATTGCGTTCAGGTAAGGTCCTTCCACCTAAAATGACTAAGAATAATAAAGAAAAAGATAGAATTATCATTACCCAACAGGACGAGCCTATCCCTCCTCCTCAAGCACAGGCTAAGGAGAAGGGAAAAGGCCCTCAGTTGGATGTTGATTACAATGTGTTGGCTCATTTGAGAAAGATTTCTTATCTTCTTAGTGTTTATGATGCTCTTATGATGTCTTCCGACTTGAGAGAGACTTTGGTGAAAGCTTTGCTTGAACCAGAGTCTTATCAAGCCTTCTTTGCCACTGAGTCAGTTAAGGATGCATGCTATTTGAGAGATATGTCATGCATTACCTTTTCAGAGCAGGGTCTTCTTTTAGGGACTCCTGATCACAACCGTCTATTCTACGTCTCCACTGAAGTAAATGGTTATTAGTTGAACAGAGTCCTCATTGACAAAGGAGCTTCAGTTAATATTCTTAATCATGCTACCCTACAGAGTCTCTCCCTTGGTCACTTAAAGTTTACTTTAGATAAGATTATGTTGAAGGGTTTTAATGATCAAGGTCAGCGAGCTCTAGGTTCCATCACTTTTCCTTTGCATTTTAGAGATCTTTTGACTGAGACAAAGTTTCATGTTATTGAGGCAGATACCTCATACAAGGCTCTCTTAGAAAGGCCTTGGATACATGAATATAGAATGGTGCCCTCTACAATGCACCAGTGCATGAAGTATATGAGGAATGATGTAGAGTTTTTCATTCCTGGAGATACTCAACCTTTGTCGTGCATGAGGTCTCTATTTATAATGATGCCGAGCATTACATGCCTCGAAAAGCTAATAGACCTTCCACTGTCTAGTCACCAGTGATACCCACTAGTGTTGAACAGGGTCCTATGCAGTCACCTGCATAGGGTCCTATACAACCACTAGCACAGGGTCCATCACAGGTTAGGATTGGGGCAGATGTTTCCGCTACACACCTGAATGAATCTTTACGGTTTGTACTCAGGCGCGATATTCCCCCTAGTAGAGGTAGAGGATTGCGTGGTAGAGGTCGAGGTAGAGAGTTAGTTCGCCCTCCGAGGAACTTTGATACTCGAATCCCTCCTCCCTTGCACTTGTACACTTCCCCTTTGACTGTTGAGTCCGAGTCTAATGATGAGATGATTGATGTTCCTCGTCATTCAGTTCCTTCGTCTGCCTTTAGTGTTGATCATAATTCCTATCCCACATTCCATAGGAGTTTGATACCTCAGGGTGGTTTGGTTGTTGATAGTGATTCAGACGCGACGGAGATATTGGACGTCAGACTACTAGTCAACAATCCCTTTCTCGCCAGATGTACAGGATGAGAATTGAGGAATCTCCTCCTCAACCTTCCCCTACATCTTTCGCCAGTATTCATGGTGCACTACCCTTAGATAGACGCTCTGTACAAGAGCTGCACACCCTCTATGTGCCACCACAATCTTCTTGGCATGCATCGTTGTTCCATAGTGTAGGTGT